>JAODUP010001595.1:0-41064 GCA_025642065.1 Paralvinella palmiformis
ATTCTAAATGTGGTCCCTTCAAAGGCCCCATTGAATTTTAAAGACCTACTCCAACTAGAGGGATCCTAAATACTTAAATCTGTTTCAAATTAGTTCACATCCTCATTAAATCTGAAAATATACAAATTTATTTTATCTTTAATACTTTTTTATCAGGGGTCCTCAAGACTAGAGGGCCATCTAGTCTTGAGGGCCATGGACTGCGGCCCATACTAGTCCATATGGAAATCCGTCGCTCTCCCTCTCTCTCTCTTTCTATATATATATATATATATATATATATATATATATATGTGTGTGTGTGTGTGTGTGTGTGTGTTTGTGTGTGTCCTTGTCTACCTAACACACACACACACACACACACACACACAACAACACACACACACACACACACACACACATACATACACACACACATACCATTCTGTGTATTGCAAAGTAACATAAGTCTGTTGTGTGTGTGTGTGTGTGTGTGTGTGTGTGTGTGTGTGTGTGTGTGTGTGTGTGTGTGTGTGTGTTAAGGAAGACATTCATAAAAGCTGCCATCATCCATATCATCATCTTCATTACTAATATCATTATCATAATCCGACGATATTCTCAACACCTTGATTCAACCTCCTGTGTTTATATTTGATTCCTAGGCGCCTCTACTTACTCTATCAGTGTTTAGTCATTATTTACTGATCGTGACCACTTTAATATTGTTCCATCGTTGAGTGACCTCATCCCATATGGAGGTGCCAGTGCGTAAACATTGATTGCTCGCCACGTGACGATGTTTTCCATGGCGACCAATAAATATTTTGTTCCGAATAGCACTCGGTTTGTTTCGATGTCATGCGACTTTTGCCACATGTAAGCTTGTTGGGGCTTGTTTCGATATGAGTGAGTAAGTGAGTGGTTTGTTTTGTATCGGCGCTGGCCCATTTTTTTTTTTTGGGGGGGGATTTCCTGTGATATATCTGATGATCGGGCAGTATTTCTTCTAGATCGCCTCCCGATTGGTATGGCATATCGGGCATAGCACTTACCTGGATCGGCTCATTCTTAATAAATAGGTTTCAATCAATACAAATAAGAAAATGTTTTTCAAATCAAGTACCGTTGTTTTGCGGTGTTCCCCAGAGCTCTGTTCTTGGACCGATACTGTTAACTCTGTATACCACAACACTAAGCTCACTTACTCACAGTCATAAATTAGACCATCATTTATATGCAGATGTCACCCAAGTATACATATCTTTATCTAAAGCAGACACTGGTCTTGCCCTTAAATAACTTGGAGACTGTCTCAGTGGTATATCTGGCAGGATGACAAACAATAAACGTACAGTACACCCAGACAATGCAGCAGACTTACTCATTTCTTCCCTACGAACATCCTTAGTCATAGCATCACACCACCAGACACTGTATCCAATCTTGGTGTTACATTTGATAGCGATTTTAATTTCAGTAAATATATTTTTCTACTTCTGCTTCTATCACATTCGTGACCTTCGCCGTATTCGGCACTATATTTCTCTTTCAGTTGCCAAAACCATTGCTATAGCACTAATTACTAGTAGGCTTGATTACTGTAACTCGTTTCTTTGTAACATTGCATCTAAGGATATTCTAAAACTTCAGCATGTTCAAAACTGCTTAGCTACGGTTGTCATAAGGTCTCCCCGGTTTTTCCATTCTGACCCACTTCCGAAATCTCTTCACTGGCTCCATGTTCAATCTCGCATCATTTTCAAACTCTGCACTATTACCTATTAAACCTTCTTCTGGGGAACCTTCATATCTATTGTCCATGCTTTGTCTAGCACCTAAGCCCAGATAACTCCGTTCATCTGTTTTTCACTTGTTGTCTGTTCCCTGTGTTGAAACTCATACTGGGACGCGTGCTTTTTCAGTTGCTCTACCTACTCTTTAAAATTCACTCGCTGAACATGTTACATCATCACATAGCATAGTTTCTTTCCGTCAGCATTTGAAAACTGATCTTTTCAGACTCGTTTATCCTTCCTAAGTTTCTTTGACATCTGATCATTGTTGATGAACTTTACATCGTACCCGGACTGCGAGTTTGCCCAACCCCTGTACTAGGTGGGCGAAATTTTGTAATTATTATAATAATTATTATCCCCTGTCACCAGTACGTTAATGCTACATCGCAATACAAACTGCACCGCGGATATTATCCGTCTCGTTTTTAGTGAATCGATCGATTGCACTCACTACACAGTTTTTCGGCCGAATTATAACACATTTCACAATTTAGCCAATTCGCGCTACACATTCCACTCAGGCTCGTACGAACACGCCATCTGAAACGAATAAAATAACTGATCAAAGAGCATCTCTTCGACTATCATTACGATTAGCCTGGTTATCTTTCTTGA
This sequence comes from Paralvinella palmiformis, assembly GCA_025642065.1. Lineage (NCBI taxonomy): Eukaryota > Metazoa > Annelida > Polychaeta > Terebellida > Alvinellidae > Paralvinella > Paralvinella palmiformis. The sequence goes on from JAODUP010001595.1 coordinate 2,394, forward strand.
TCTTTGCCTTCCTTTGATCACTAAATAAAGCTCAATTTGTCTCATCATCCAATTAACGAGTGGTCGGATTTATGCAAATATAATAAGTAATAATAATTATAACATTAACACTGTATATTTAATAAAGTGCCCTTACTATCTGGAGCCATTCAAATGTGCTGTACAGTCAATATGTAATATAATAATACCCCAAATAATATGTCTGTAAAAAATCCAGTAAGTAATTTAAAAGATAAGAATTATTTATCTGTGAAAGCAACCTTGAATAGGTGTGTTTTTAGAAGATTTAAAAAAAATTCTAATATCCGCCGGCAACTTATTCCACAAGATGGAGGCTGCATCACTAAACGCACAATCACCATATGACTTGAGCCGAGACACTGGCACCTGCAATAGTATCTGACTGGATGACCTGAGTTTTCGGGATGACTTTCTAATGGACACCAATTCACACAGGTATTCTGGGGCCATATCATTAATAGATTTATAAGTTATTAACAAAATTTTGAAATGGATACGTAGCCAACAAACAGCTAGATAATGTATATTATAGAGATACTAAAAAGTATCCACTTTAAAGGAATTTAATGTGAAATTTAAATCTTATATAAGTATCACTAGTTTCTATGGTAAACATTAGCTCAATGAAATCCCCGAAACAAAATCAATCGTACTCGATCGGATTAAATATGAGAAACATGCATTACCTTCATTTTGTTCATCAGATACACCTTCAACATGTCGATGACATGATGATGCATTGATTGGTTGAAATTTCGGCTAATAGATTTACATGTAACTTACAGCGAACGTACCTGATCACAAGGAGTAGTGCTATTTACAGTAAAATTGACGCCCGAAGCATATTTACAATATATGTGCAATATTGCGAATTGATCATAAAACGTAAACTCTTTACAGCTGGTGGTCATGGTTCAACCGGCTGTCACATTAGATGCTAATCATCTTGATACTAGAATATAAGAGACAATGGCTATTTGTCCACGACCTTTCCATTGATTTGGCAATGTTTTGATTCACTTGATCTATTCGTCACAACCCATTCGCTTTAGGCCATCATGACATTATATATATCCGCAGGTAAATATATCAATGGTTTGAAGGACAATCTTAATTGTACACATTCTGTAAATATCCTCGCCCAAAGTATTTGGGCCTATAATACTGGTTCACGGTGGTTTATTCCCCCACCCCTCTCTCTCTCTCTCTCTCTCTCTATATATATATATATATATATATATATATATATGTGTGTGTGTGTGTGTGTGTGTTGTGTGTATGTGTGTATGTGTGTATGTGTGTATGTGTGTATGTGTGTATGTGTGTGTGTGTGTGAATGTGTATGTGTGTGTGAATGTGTATGTGTGTGTGTGTATATGTGTGTGTGTGTGTGCATGTGTGTGTGTGTGTTTTAGGGTACATAGTAAGAGGCAACAGGCACAGGGCATCAACATATCTAAACATCCTTCGAGACCTACCTCCATAAATCTAAATACAACTATACATACATTAATCTAAAAATAAAATGTTCCATACCTCCACATATTGATAGATGTGTGCGTATACCTAAGCATGTGTCTGGTCTACTCATCAGCCTTTGGGAACCAGCTAATTCGCTTTTCGTGCGCGCCAAATATTCACGCCCACAGGAAAGCGGCTACATGCAGGCTACGTACAAAAAGCGGAAGCACGTAAAAACATACCATTTGATATCACAGCTCGCAACAAACAATACGTGCGTGTGGTTCAATGGTGACTTGCTACATACATATCATAAACTATTTTGACACCACAGTTTACATTCAACAGTAATTTTCTGTGGTCCAAAAGAAACCTGTATATAAAACATTTCGACACCTCAGATGCTGACCTCAGCTTTATTCTGGGTTCGAATAACCTGAATAAATCCTACCTATATGAACCATGTATCAATACCCACTGTATCTGGCGTCGAAGTTCTTCTCTAACCTAAGTGAAAATCTCAAGCCTTATATCGCCTCAGCGTGTTAACAAACATTACAGTTTGTTCATAACAAAGAGAATGTACACTAACTCAGTATGGACTCACTGAAGTGATTTAACTAAAATAAAAACAAAGTAGCAATACTGCACAATGGATTATTACTGGACTAGAACGAAATATCGTCTCAAACCCGAGTAAATACTATGATTTACTCGAACCTAACAGCTAATCCTCATACATTTCCGTTCATCACTAAAGGAACGTTCATTCACGCTTAATTTAGCGTCCCTAAGTATATGCAGTTAGGTGTGGTGGGATCTAAATTAAAGCGCCTATCCACTTGATCTATTTGACCCATGGTCGAGAACAGCAGATTTCAGGGTGATCTCCGATACTGCGAATGACACGTCGGGATTATAATAGCTATACATTTAACAAATTTCCTATATCAGTGTAATCTAATTACTCATAATATGGGAAAAAACTCTGTCCGCAGCTTAATACCCATGGAGATGCCTGCCGGAGTAACAAACGACTCCAGGAGTATAAATCCATCAAGCAGCATTGTATGAATTAATAGGTCGTTTCGCCAGACCACATAAGAGGACAACAATATAGATTCTACATTATACATAACAAAGCTAATAAACTCAACATGTTTTAATAACGACATAACTTTCTTACATTGGTGTAATAAGGAATCTGGATGGAAATAGATAAGATGTCTGGCACGGGCAATGCGCGTTTTAGGGTACATATAAAGAGGCAACAGGCACAGAGGATCAACATATCTAAACATCCTTCGAAATCCTTTCGCTCTGAAACAGTATATATTCATATGAAGTGATGAGATCTAGATGCAGATTTAGACGATGCTTTATAAAATCCAATATGTGTGGATATCGTAATGAGATAGTAATGTGGAAAATGGAAAATAAAACACTCTTCAATTAGAACCCGGGTTAGAATCCAGGTGCTAGAAGGCTATGGCCAACCCCACTATCAGTTAATCCACGAAGACTCCCACACGAATGTCTAAATGATACCATTGCCACGCCTTCGGGTTGTCAATAATATTGACCAGTAATAGAAACGTTAACATGTTCTTACGATCACAAGCTGTATATTTAACAAATTTCACCGATTAATTATCTGTTAAATCTCTTATATTTGGGGTATTATAAAATTACATATTATTTGAAATTACAACAAAAATATGTAGGAAATCGTATAGACAGCCGGATAAATATTATTGTGCTCACAGACAGTGAGTGAGTGAGTTAGTGAGTGAGTGAGTGAGTGAGTGAGTGAGTGGGTCAGTTACTGAGTTATTGAGTTACTCGGCGTCTGATTATATGAACAGTGGGTGATTAGATCTGAGAGTGAATGAATGAGTGAGTGATTAGATGTGATAGTGAGTGAGTTACTGACTGAGTATTTTCAGTTACTGGGAGTATAATTAAGAGGGCGAGTGAGTGATTATGTGCGCGAGTGGGTGAGTGAGTGAGTGAGTGAGTGGAACAGTTTATTAAAAGTTGTCTTAGCTTAGTCAGCATTTACGTCATGGTCGTAAATAACGTCGATCAATTGTACGGGTCTAATACGCCGGGGGTGAGGGGGGGTGGGGGCGTATTCAACCTCATTTGTTGACATATATTTGTAGCACAAATGTATTCACAATCTGAAGTCAACTGCCGCGAACCTTATCCTTTTGAAAACTTCTTCCTCAATGTTCACTTCGTTTTCACCTTATTCGACAACCAGATGTATCACCATATCTAGGCTTTATATTTAACTTAGGACCGAAACAAAAAATCTATTTACCCACAGATCGTGGCTCTACCTGAATAAAGACACTAGAATCAATATTGCTATTTTGTTAAATGATAACTTTTCGCGTGTTCGACACCGAGACGATATCGAGCGGTTAGTATACTCCGCGGAGGCCCGACGTCGTATTGTATGGCTGAGTATTGGAACACTGGCGGCGTCTACTGGTACCTTAGCAACAAGAACAATATTGACAACCTATTGACGCAAAGGTCCGTAAATAAGAGGCATGTGATCCAAACAAACCTTTCTGCGTCACATGACATCGGTTTGTCATGACATGACATCGGTTTGACCCATCCCACTGGGTCACTTGGGCGAGCCTATCTACGCCGATGATCGTGCAGTGCCGAAATGTCATCGGCGTAAACTATGCTATTTTCAGATTGTTGAATAAATCTTGGTAAAACTTTCGAGAGACACAGTCAATTCAGACACTGGCTTCCATGCAAACGACCAACCTATATCGGGCCCGATTTAATTAATGTCCGCGCTTTGTTGTTTGTGCGTCGGTTCCACGGTCAACAACGTTGGCCTACGTAGGCGGGGTTCTATATGCAAATCGGTCTCGTGACGGATATCGATCGCTTCTGGATCCGCAGCCAACTCAAACAACGCTGAGTCATCGTGCCCACTGGAAGCCAGCCAAGCGTGAAATGACGTTCTTCGCTGACTGTCTCTTGGCTCGTCTTTATAGCGTGAGCTACCGACCGAGGAGTGACCAGATAGTAAGCAGAATCCGCGTCCATCACAACTCAGCCTGGTGGAGTTTGTCTGGATAACGCACTACAAGTTCGAAACTCATTCAGTTTATCTGTTGCCTACTGCAGTCGACGTTCATTTTCTTGCGTACAGAAGTGTACTCTGTGTGTGACTCTCTGTCTGTGATCATTCCCTGTTCAGGAATATCTTCCCGAGGTGTTTCCATTGATCGTTCTGAAGAGAGAGAAATGGCAGGAGAAGGTTGTCTAAAATGTATTATCATCGTATTGAATATAATATTCGGGGTAAGTTAACAATGCTTTATCGGTGTCGTTGTTGGGGCAATTGATTTACAGCAGCGAGTGGAATGTCGACCCAATTTTTCTAATTCCAATTTGTGCAATTCCAAAACGCTCCACATAGGTGACCATGCGATAAACCAGTGGCAGGCCAGTGGATTCGAACCAAGAACTGTCCTAGTTTGAAGTCCGTCACTAGTCTGCTACCGACCCTGCCAATGGTGTTAATTATAGAAATAGAAATAACGTATAATTGACGTAAATCTCGCTGTTATAATAATAGTTGTTTTTTGTTATTGTTGTTGCTTTTATTATTATTATTATTACTATATTATTATTATTATTATTATTGTTGTTGTTGTTATTGGTGTTGTTAATTTGGGGCCGGTTTCTGGACATAGTAAGCTAACAAGTAATGAAGCAAAATAGCACCAAAGAAAATCCCCCAGGCTCAGCGAGATAGAATTCAAACCTGAACGTTAGACATCTATGGCCACCTAAATCACCTAAGTTTTGACGGGTGATTAGCACAAGACACATGTTTTATGAAACACTTACGGCGACATTCGAATTAGACAGTATTTGAAATGAGAACAAAACATGTGTGAAAGGGTTTGTGATTAGACAATCTTGGGCTTAACTTTGCTTGGAGTCACTTGCCATTCCAGAAACTTTAGCCGAAAGTTAGCTTAATGTTCAAATCGTGTAAATTGATAAACTCTTTCTTCATTCATACCCTGGTCTGAATATATGATCCGTGCAGCGACAGATAAATGGAAAATTGTGAAATCCATGAAATTGAGGATTTAAAAGAAATTAGTTTTTAATAATATGCTGCCGAAACGCCGTATGAAATAAATAACTAACGTTTATATACTGGAATCCTACCCTGATTATTTAATTAATTAAATAATTAATTAACGGAGGTAAGCGTTTCATGAATCTCCTCCTCTCCACCCGTATCACGGTATCACAAACTATTGCTTACATATCTCGTTTCACAGTTGGTCGGCATTTCCTTTCTTGGAGCGGGACTCTATGTGAAGTTCGGAGCCGACGATGTTCTGGAACAAGCGCTGAACGCGTCGTTCTCAAGTCTGGAAGGCATGCTCGGTGACTTCGGGACTGACGGATCGGGTGATTCCGAAAGTGTGGACCTCGGAGAATTGGTCGAGTTCCTCAGTCCAGTCATCACAGTACTGATCATTTTTGGAGCCTTCCTCTTACTGATGGTTATATTGGGCAGCGTCGGAGTTTGCTGTAAAGTACAAATAGCTCTGTGGTTGGTAAGTGGTTCGTTACAATAAGAACATGCACACCAATAAGTAAATACGAACACTGGGAGACTGAGAAAAGAAAAACTGGGAAAACTGGGAAACACTCCCCTCCCCTCTCTGTCTTTACGAAAACACACACGCACACGCACGCACGCACACACACACACACGCACACACACACACACACACACACACATCACACACACACACACATAAATTATATATATATATATATATATATATATATATATATATATATATATAAGTCAACGAATGCGCACACAAACTTGAAAAAGGCGAGCTTAGTAATATTATTCAGTTACAGCCTAAATATCGATATACATTCACATATCTTAGTATATTCTATGAATATCTATGTACTTATATCAGCAAACATTCACGCGATATAAATTAAAAGTTGGTATTGATGTATTGTGATATTTTCAATTCTTAATTAGCATTCCTTGTGTGTATGTATGTGTGTGCGCACTCGTGCGCGTGTTACCGGTGTATGTGTGTGTGTGTATGTGTGTGTGTTTTAGGGTACATAGTAAGAGGCAACAGGCACAGAGCATCAACATATCTAAACATTCTTCGAGACCTACCTCCATAAACCCAAATATAACTATACATACATTAATCTAAAAATAAAATGTTCCATACCTCCACATACTGATAGATGTGTGCGTATACCTAAGCATGTGTCTGGTCTACTCATCAGCCTGTGGGAACCAGCTAATTCGCTTTTCGTACGCGACAAATATGTCACGCCCACAGGAAAGCGGCTACATGCAGGCTACGTACAAAAAACGGAAGCACGTAAACCTCATACCATTTGATATCACAGCTCGCAACAAACAACACGTGCGCGTGGTTCAATGTGTGTGTGTGTGTGTGTTGTCTTTACACTGGAGACTTCAATGTTATTTGTTTTTATTGTCACAGTATGCCATCATCATCATCATCCTACTGTTAACACAGTTAATCCTCGTCATCCTATTCTTCACCGGAGCGGTAAGTTGGTACTCTCTCTTTACATCACTCCCTCACTTTGTTTATATGCATTTATATTAATACGGCTGTCCTTATTTAGCTGTCTATTTATCAACCACCCCCCCCTCCCCAACCCCCTCAGAGACAAATACACCATCTCTTCTGAAAAATATATACACCATAGTATCCATATTATAACTTTAGCAATTTGTAAGCAATTTAATGGATCCAATTCTATTTTTAGACATCAGTATTTTCGGGGATGTTCAGTTCTATATTATGTTAATGTATCTAGTCAACATTTTGTTGTCTAATAACGAAGGTTTGTTTGTTTTACAGTTGAATGGCGATGTCAAGGGGAAAATGTTGGTTACCATTGAAAAGGATTATGTCGCCTCGGACGCCTATGATATTTATTCTGTGATGTGGAACGTCTTAAACCAAAAGGTACCAATGACGCAGCAACTTTTGACCATTATCCGTTAAGTACGGTAAAATAAGCATAAATTAACATGGAAGCACGTACGCACATAGGCGCGCACACACACATACATACATACACACACACACACACACGCACACACACGTACACACGTACACATACACACACACAGAGAGAGAGAGAGAGAGAGAGAGAGAGAGAGAGAGAGAAGATAGATAGATAGATAGATAGATAGATAAAGAGAGAGAGAGAGAGAGCGAGAGAGGGTATAACTAACAGTCTGTGACAATTTATAACCGTATATGACTATATTTTGCCTTCTTCATACAGTACGAATGCTGCGGCGTCACCGACTACAAAGACTTCCACGGTGCGGAGAAATGGAACAGGACAAGGGTCATCAATCCGAATGGCGTGCCCGTAGTTGTCTATCTGGATACACCATTCTCGTGCTGTAAGCCGGATTCCTCGGATTATCACTGCGCTGAAACGCCGACGGAACAAAACAACTATTACAAAACGGTCAGTGATCCAGCCGATATCGTGAGATTTTACCACTACGTGTCTCTGTGTGTCACTTAGATCGGTAACTGTCCTACTGCGGCTTTGATTCCATTGTAATATTGACATTTGGTTGTCTCGTTGCAGAGCTGCTATGAGAAGATATGGGCTGCCATAGACACAATAAAACCGATGGTAATTGGAGCCATCGCTGTGGTGTTAATCGTCCAGGTAAATATGCGAACGAGATTCAATGTATTGTGATATGGGCCTAGAAAACTGATGAAGCGGGTTGTAGTCTTTTTTTGTTTGGCGGGTGAAACATCCATTAGTCCGCTGGGCAATACTGTCTCTTGGCGGAACGCCTTACTGCTATTCGAACAGTTGTCAGTGAATTGTTTGAGAATACTATTTATTACTAAGAATGTTGATGATCCGAGGCGTGCTGTCATCGCCCTATTGGATAAAGGGTTCTACACTTGTCACTTGACACTAATCCACAAACGCCTGGTTCAGTTCTTGTTGATAAACTTAAATGTGCGTACATTTCACCATTCGCCTGTTCCATCGTCAATCAGCGCATCTATATGAGGCACATTCGAGATATCAACATTGTGAATGTCACATGCTATACAACCCGAGCGAAGTCCCCGTATTGTTTAGTGTTATTGAGATCTGGCATTGGGAGATAGTGGAAGCTCATGAATGAGTGTACGATATTCAAAATTATCGATTTCTTCGAGCACGAATCCTTGTTTAGTGTTCACGCTTGTTGCATGGTTACGATCTATTTGTTTATTAGTAACCAACCTCTTTGGCCACATAGGTAGAGGGTGAGACTATTTACCTATGGCTATGGTAATTCAGTGTGGGAGGTCGCAGGTTGGCGCCTCGGTCGTAGCACTATAGTAGGGGGAGTTTTTCATCCAACCAGGCAACTGGCAAGGTTTTGTCCACAGAACATGCCATTTATTCTAAATTCTAAATTTATTTAGAATTAGTCTCCGTTGGGAGGTTGGAGATTACAGACCATTTGCGTCTCCCTCATTTGAGGTTGCCAGCCACGTAAAAACCTACCATTTAGGCCACTATTATTATTATTATTATTATTATTAACTGCCGGAATAATATGATCGATTTGCTTTTCATTTGTATATCGATTTGTAGAGGGTATCACTTCAGTTAGTTCAATGGTTAGTTTATGAATTTAATAATGCATTTTCGTTTATGGGAGGGCGGGTAATTTTATAGTTTATAGTTTGATAGGCTTTTTTTTTGGGGGGGGGGGTATCCATGGCTTAACTAGTAGTGTATATGACTATATAATTCCCAACTCTGATGTCAAACCCGGGCTGGGTTATGTCTGAAGGCCGTCTTTCATTTCGCAGTTGCAGATCGCCAAATCGGTTTAACCTTCCGTGCGCATAAAGCCGCCGTAAAGCAGGAACATTTCACTTTGCTCATTTATTTTATGTGCCCATTTCAGTTGTTGTGTGTCATCGCGGCCATAGTGATTGCCAGACAGATGTCGAAGAGCAACGAAGTGGCGTGAGTGAGTCTGACGGTTAACTGCCAATCATCAACCGATAGGTGACTGGGGGGAGAGGGTGGTGTGTAATGATAATCTGTCGCCTGGACGTCTTGGTTGAATGATCACACCATTTCCTCGTTATTTAGTAGCCAAATATTTTTGTGTGTGTGTGTGTGTGTGTGTGTGTGTGGGGGGGGGTGGCGCGCGCGTGTGTTAGCAATATGCTTTAAGGCACTGGCACAGAAAACATCTAGGCGATTTGTCTGGAGACAAGTGTACTTTATCACCAGTACGTGTATATATGTGTGCATGCACACTCTCACGAATGCATGGATGAATACCTACACACATACATACATGTATACATATGTGTATGTGTGTGCATGAGTATGTGTGTTTGCATGCATGTGTGTGTGTATGTGTGCGTGTGTGCGCGCGCATGTGTGCGTGTATTAATAGGGCGAAACAAGTGTAATGTTTCAACTACAGGGTAAACAGTGGGTTCTCAGGTGCCTGCATATTTGTATATCCAATTGTAAAAACTAGTCTATAGTGTTCACTTTCTGTTTGTTGAACAGGTTTGAGTTGTTTAAATTGTCTCGTTGACTGTAACATAACAAAACAACGATTCGCAAAATGACAGCGAATTTGATAACTGATGTTCGTCCTGTTTTCCGTGATTATTTACGCTTGTGATACTAAACGCAATAACATTTAAATAAAAAAACAATACTACTGGTTGGTTGTAGGTCGTTGAGTTGTGTACGAGTGACATCCACCAATCATACACCAATAACATCTACCCCTTTGTTTACACGTATCGTTTTCGTCGTCAGTTGTTTGACTTCAACCTGTTATTATCCATCCATATCAATAACCATAAATTCGAATTTGTCATCATAACGTCAACATGCAGACCCAGCAAGGTAAAAACATGATGATCACACAGTAATTGATCTGATTATAACAATACATTTCAGTACAACAACTACTAGACTCGGGGTTCTGTTTGGTCTGGTGTGCAAAATATTGTTAGTGCTAGTGCTCGTTAGTACTGTATTACAAGAGACATTTAACATATTTAATTGCTAGTGCTCGTTAGTACTGTATTACGAGAGACATTTAACATATTTAATTGCTAGTGCTCGTTAGTACTGTATTACAAGAGACATTTAACATATTTAATTGCTAGTGCTCGTTAGTACTGTATAACAAGAGACATTTGACATATTTAATTGCTAGTGCTCGTTAGTACTGTATAACAAGAGACATTTGACATATTTAATTGCTAGTGCTCGTTAGTACTGTATTAACCACCAAGTTAACATGTTATGTAAAAGAGACCGATATAGGTGATAGTAATTCCGGCCACTTTTGCGCGTATGGTAGGCTAAATGGGCCGAGCGACATCCAAAGGTAATGAAGCGAAGTCAAAGATGAAACACCCTTCAGATATGCCCACGCCGAGATTCGAACTTAGGTGGTAGTGATCTGTGGGCCAGTGCGCTACCAGTGGGCTGATAAGAAGCCTATAAAAATGTGTTCAAAGTTTCATTAATCGCTATATTCCCTCTTGTTAAAAATCATCACATTGAGACTGGAATCTCCTTGGTAATCCGATAAATTTGGATATGGTCAGAAAATTCGGAAAAAGCAGATATATATATATATATATATATATATATATATATATATATATATATATATATATAAAGTGCGAAATCACAGTTTGTTATGTGGCTGGCAACCTAAAATGAGGGAGACGCATATGGTATGTAATTTATACTTCCCTTGAGACTAATTCTAAATAAATTTAGAATTTAGAATATATGGCATGTTCAGTGGAGAAAACCTTACCAGTTGCCTGGCTGGATGAAAAACTCGACCTCTCGAAACCAAGCCATAGATAAATATCTCACGCTCTACTCATGAGGCCAAAGAGTTGGATTTTATATATATATATATATATATATATATATATATATATTTATATATATATATTTAATATATATTTTGGTACTGGTGAACATTACACATGTTCATAAGAAAGCCACTCTGGATTCAGTCCCCTGAAGAAACGTCCAGAGTTTGAATTCACGGTTCGAGATTCTCTGTGCCTGTGCCTTATAATACACAGCTAAAACACACACACACACACACACACACACACACACACACACACACACACACACACACACACATATATATATATATATATATATATATATATTACTGATCCGCGCTTTCTTTTTGAGGTACTTTGGCCGATTTATTATCAGATCCGTGAGAAAGGGAAGTGGATCACTTCCATCCGTGTTTACTATTGTGCGGCGATAAATTTTTTAAACAATCCAAGGAGCAGCCAGGATTTACTTTTTCTAGTTCGAAAAAAACTCCCAACTTATTTAAACATATTCTGATGCATAGAAATCAACTGAGGAAGTGTTTTATTAATTATAAACAATGCATATGCTACTCTGAACTAGCAAAGACGACGGGGCGACTGTTTATAGTATCTCTAATAAAAGGAAGTGGAGTCATTGGTATTACATATTGTTGTAGCTGTGCATGAGCCGGAAGAACAAGCACGTTCCGGATACGATGTCTTTTCGTGACGGTGTTGAAATATCACCGTAGCCAAGGTAATAGCATTTAAATGGGTTCTCAAATTCGCATGTTATCTTCACAGATGATTCTATTGTTATTGACATCGTGGACAGTGGTTCTTCGTGACAACATAATAGCATAACATAAGAGTAACGTCGGTAATAAAACTAGATCGAAAACCTCACACTGTATCAATGGATAGTGAGATGTTATGCGACAAAATCGTTCTATGGTTTTTGCTCATCTGTGATCAATGTCAGCTAAGGATGTTTGCCATTTATGGCTGGCAAATGAGATCAGATATATGTAGACTAGGGACGAACAACCAATCGTACCTGACGTGGACGTGTGCGTCATTGGTTGATAATGAAGACACATAATGTCAATTTCTTGTCAATCTCAGCTCTCCACTGTACATGCGCCGATACAAAATGGGTACGGCACGAAGTCAAGCCGCCATACCGGTTTCGAATAATCTGTTCTATTATTTATTGGCAAAACTGGGGATAGCCCCAAAATTGGCATTCATAAGGTAACCAAACTTCAATGAATAGTTCACGCTGCAAAATATGAGTAAAATCTGCTCATAAAAGTAGCCCCAAATCTAACAATAACATTTCCAAACTAAACACGACATCATAGATGATATCACGAAGTAACCAAAATTACTGGTGGATAGCCATTTTGGCTTCCTCTAAAGTCAGATTATACTACGGGAATGAGAAAGGTGACACGCCTTGATGTCAATGAGCATAGGGACCGTGTAGCTGTGTTCAGGTCGAATCAGCTGATAGATGCTCTGATTTATACATCCTCATGATCTTATCAGCCCATCAGGCTCAACCTACTATAACTACTGTTAACTGACGCAATGGTCGGCTTATTTAAAGAAATCTCACAGCTCGCCAGATGCTTCATATTACAAAAATAGAAAATAATCTTCAGAAAGAATTTCCATATATAATTATCTTTAGCCATTTCAGGTAACATTTGAGGTTGTTTAGACCAGTTATACTATAATGTTCCTAAATACGTTTTTGTCCAGAATTAATTTTGGGTTGACACTTGTTTATATTTGTATTATGGGGTCATATAGACGCATTGTCTTCAGTGACGTCAGCCTTCAAGAGCTTCCGGTCTGTCTAACCTTAAAATGGCGGCACCATTATTCAAGTTATTGTCTAGCACCCTCAGCCGTTTGTTTTAATATGTGGTTGATCGTATTCATATGTTGACATCATTTATAATTTGTGTGAACATATTTGTATTAAGCTTGAAATTTGGAAATGATAGTGAACTGTTCCTTTCTTGTTGTCTTAATGGAATAGTAAGGTCACGAGTTGAGTATTTCCTGTCTATGTTAACGTGATTCTCTAATCGGATCATGATCAGTTTTTCTTCAAGCTTCACCTGTCCATATCCAGTTCCAGCTGAGTTTCCATGTCTTCTCCCTTTTCCAGTTTCTCTAGTGGCATTGTAATTGTATATCTATATATAAGTGTTTTAAATGGTATTCATGTAACCTTATATCACAAACTGAAATAAGCAGCTTGGTTTCCGGACGGATCATGCAATAAACCAGCATACACTGTATTGTTTCCTGATTCACGATTAATGTGGTAATAATAGTCCGATGGTGTATGCGTAACTCTCTGAGATTCCACTGACTTATATGATTAATTTATTTACTGGCCATTTTGTATCAAGTGAGGAAGCTCATTTTATTATTATTTAAACTTCCATGTATGGATAACAATAAACAGACGAAATAGCATCCAACAAATCCACACGTGAATGAAGTTGGTTCGTAAACCTATTAATTCATACAATGCTGCTTGATGGATTTATACTCCTGGAGTCGTTTGTTACTCCGGCAGGCATCTCCATGGGTATTAAGCTGCGGACAGAGTTTTTTCCCATATTATGAGTAATTGGGTTATGCTGATATAGGAAATTTGTTAAATGTATAGCTATTATAATCCCGACGTGTCATTCGCAGTATCGGAGATCTGCCTAAAATCCGCTGTTCTCGACCATGGGTCGAATAGATCAAGTGGATAGGCGCTTTAATTTAGATCCCACCACACCTAACTGCATATACTTAGAGACGCTAAATGAAGCGTGAAGGAACGTTCCCTTAGTGATGAACGGAAATGTATGAGAGTTAGCTGTTAGGTTCGAGTAAATCATAGTATTTACTCAGGTTTGAGACGATATTTCGTTCTAGTCCAGTAATAATCCATTGTGCAGTATTGCTACTTTGTTTTTATTTTAGTTTAATCGCTTTAGTGAGTCCATACTGTGTTAGTGTACATTCTCTTTGTTATGAACAAACTGTAATGTTTGTTAACACGCTGAGGTATAAGGCTTAGATTTTCACTTAGGTTAAAGAAGAACTTCGACGCCAGACCAGTCGGACTTGTATTGATACATGGTTATATATAGGGCTTGAATTTTCACTCAGGTTAGAGAAGAACTTCGACGCCATTGATACATGGTATTAATACATGGTTCATATAGGTAGGATTTATTCAGTTATTCGAACCCAGAATAAAGCTGAGGTCAGCATCTGAGGTGTCGAAATGTTTTATATACAGGTTTCTTTTGGACCACAGAAAATTACTGTTGAATGTAAACTGTGGTGTCAAAATAGTTTATGATATGTATGTAGCAAGTCACCATTGAACCACACGCACGTGTTGTTTGTTGCGAGCTGTGGTATCAAATGGTATGTGTTTTACGTGCTTCCGCGTTTTGTACGTAGCCTGCATGTAGCCGCTTTCCTGTGGGCGTGACATATTTGGCGCGCACGAAAAGCGAATTAGCTGGTTCCCAAAGGCTGATGAGTAGACCAGACACATGCTTAGGTATACGCACACATCTATCAATATGTGGAGGTATGGAACATTTTATTTTTAGATTAATGTATGTATAGTTGTATTTAGATTTATGGAGGTAGGTTTCGAAGGATGTTTAGATATGTTGATGCTCTGTGCCTGTTGCCTCTTACTATGTACCCTAAAACACACACACACACACGTACACACACGCGCGCACACACACATACAGCTAAACAAAACACATACACACACCGCTAAAACACACACACACACACACACACACACACACACGCACATAGAGAGAGAGATGCACGATTTAATGGACTAAAATCTTTTGATTTCGATTTATATATATGAAGGCTGCCATCAACAGGGAAATGTTTGTCGAAAATGGTTGCAATTATTGAAATTATTTAATAAAAATGTGCCTTCCAATTTATTCTTTCAGCGGACCAGTGAACAAGGAATCAACAGCAACTAAATCAAATTAATATGAGACGTCTATACAGATAACTCCACAACAATTTGTGTGCACAAAGATAGCATAACAATAAAGATAAAGAACGTCCGACAAGGAGAGACTCTGCCACCAAAGTAATCATAGCCTGTTTGTAGAAAGTCTTTAGGACTATAGACTGGACAAAAATGGATATGAATACTAATGGAAAAACTAAACCATCCACGATTTGCGGGTGATATTATAATAATGGACATTGAAGTAACGGATATTGAAGAGGTAATGCTTCAAGAGCTGGACAACGCAAGCAGGACATGTGGGCTGAAATTTAACAAAGATCGTGGCAGGAACCACACGAATAACCAAGGCAGTATATGTAAATTGATTCCAACTTGATCAAATAGAAGAGTATGTTTACATGGGGCAACGTTTTACAAAATGAAAGATCAAATCAGGATGGCAGGCATTTGAAAGACACAGCACAATCGCGAAGGGTACACTACCAACATGCTTAAAAGAAAGGTCTTCAACCAGTGTATCCTTCCAGCAATGACATATGGACATTAACAACAAAAATGGAAAATTAATTGTCTGCAGCACAACACAACATGGAATGAATGCTCAACATCACACCTATAAAGACCGAAAAACTAGCAAATAAATGAGGGACCAAACTAAAGTTATGGACAATATCGAAATAATTAAAACCAGAAAATGGACATGGGCAGGTCACATCAGCCGCAGAACGGATAATAGATGGACTGCAGCACTGCCAGTTTGGATACCCACGGGTTGCAAAATAAATCGAGGGAGGCAACGAAAACGTGGAGAGATGAACTACAGCAGTACTGGGGCAATGTGAACCGGTACATGAGAACAAGAAACCGATACCTTTGGAGGCAACATGCTAAGGCTTCCGTCCTGCAGTGGACTGATAATGGCTGAAGATGATGAAGATGATATATATATATATATAATTTGAAATTTAGGGCTGTCGCCTGTTGGGCATAGCTACCTGGGCTTAATACTTGCTACTGTTGTATTTGTTTTGGTGTTATTGCTGCTGTAAAGTTATGGTTTGCTGGTGCAGTGCATAAGGGTCTTTGAGGAGAAATCGGATAATTATATCCAGTCGAAATACTTGTTAATCAATGCTGCTAGGTCGTGGCACGTATTTCATAGGAATGTGACAATGTCATTCAATTTATGTATTTACAGCTTTCAGTATATATATATATATATATATATATATATATATATATATATATATATATATATATATATATTCCTTTGGTCATCGATGTTGTCATCCAAGGAAAGCATCGATGACAGCTAATAAAAAGTGGAAAATTGTTGATTAAATGTTTTAACGTCCTCTCATTCATCTAGGTTTTATTGATATTATTCAGAATTATTCACACTTAGACGGTCAAAGAATATTTTCAGCGCATTTTATTGTATGTCATTTCAGGCTTTGTAAGTTTTTGGGCCCATTATAACAGCCAATCACTTGGTGAACAATGACATTTCTGATGGAGCGCGAAGTACCGAGGTCGACGTGTCTTAATTGAATAAACCTAACGATTTATTTGCTGGCAAATATGTGTGTGTGTGTGTGTGTATTATATATATATATATATATATATATATATATATATATATATATATATATATATATATATATAATATATGCTGTGAATACTAAGATCTAAACATTCCTAAGAATCAATACGCTTGCAAATATGTACTTCTATATCCATATATAAACTTGCACAAACACAAATCTATGAATAATACTATAATATTCTGTCTTCCGGACATAGGATATTCACCGTTTGTACATTGTGCTAATCCACGGATAAACAAACATTAAATGCGGATTTACATAGAAATTAAAAAATAATGAGATATCACCTTTTTGTGGCTCAAAGAGAATTCTATAATGTCAAAAACTTGTGTGTATATTTTGTGCCAATTTAACTGATGTGATCAGAGTTTAGAGTCTTACTCGTTTACAATCAAGCCTACCTGTAAAATATCGCACTATACAATAAAATGCCGTAATGAACTGACATGGGAGCATGCTGTTTGCTGCCGCCATTTACTGATACGGAACCAACACAATAATACATCATCGCTCAACAACATGTTAGTAGCCAGTTGGTGGATTTGAACCGATGTACTTTCTATTTTCACCACACCACTCTAATCTAGCTAGCCCTGCGAAGGCATCAGTGTGTTGTTGGAAGTAATATTGACTATAATCCTCAAATACCTACCCGTGAATAAAGGATGTTTCATATCTCACTTCGTTTCACCACATTTTAAAAGTTCACTCCGTCCATTTACCTTACTATGAAGAATCTGTGGTAATTACTGGTGATAAGGAAGCCATGTTCCACCAAGTACTTTTACCTGCTGACCAGTGTAACTTTGTACGTTTCATGTGGTGAACTAATGGTAGTTTAAACGCAGCACTTCAGGAATACCAATAGACTGCACATTTGTTTGTACCGGTATCATCACCAAGCATCTGTAACATAGCCCTAAGGAGGATGAAGTCTGTTTTACTGGCTCCACCAGGGCAATTCCAGCGGGAAGAGGTTTACCTAGGAAAGCGTTGGCGGGGAGTCCTAGTATTTAGCCAACTAGTTTTGGTCACGATGGCGCCGCCTATACTTACTCGCACTACAACAACGAACCAAATGAAACAAGCCTAGACGACGTTTACAAGTCGGTGATATTGTACTCCTTGTAAAACGATGCAACATCCAGGAACCATTGGCCTATGGACAGAGTAACAAAGACAGAACCCGACAAAAAGGGTTTCATAAGAAGCGTCCAGGTCAAAACTGAAAGTTCTGACTTTCTTCGACCTGTAGACAAGCTGGTATTGCTACTTCCCATTGAAGAACAAAGTAACTGATGCATTCAGTAGTTTAGAGATGGATAATATATTAATAATAAATCATTATTATTGTAGATGCCATTGGCTATTATTTTGTTTCACATATCAAATTTAAATAATTTTTTTAAATATTGTTTTTCGTAAATACAATATCTATGTGCATCACATTAGTATTGTTTGATGCAAAATATCTAGGCCGAGTGTAGCTATACATTGTATGAATTATGCGTTTAAACGGCTATGATACCAGAAACGTTATATTTTCTATGGCGTACATTGTGATATTGGAATACCCGTAAGGTGTCACTGCGGTCATTGAAATTATTACCTGGGGTCAGTTTAGTGACGTCATAGCACTTCCTGGAGTTGACTCCACGTCAAAGGTGCAAAGCCATAGAGTAGAAATTATCAACGTAATCTAATGTAATCCGCAGTTTATTGTAGCTACACAAAGGTATGTGTTAGGCTAATTAAAAGAAGAATATATATATTTATTTATTTGTATGTGTGTGATTTGTTGGATAGTTTTCTGTATTTAGTTGGTAATTCTAAAACATTTCTAGCCCATGTGCTTACCATAAAAGTGATAAATAATTGTATTCATACAGTATGGTTAATTAACCATAAGTGTCATAAATATGAATATTTTGTAGCATATGTGGGCTTAGTAAATTTTGGCATTTTCAATTGTTTAGTTTTCGTAGATTCTAAACCACACAGAGTATTACATAGTATCCAGAGAGTATTGCTTAATATGCACAGGTCTACAAATTATTAAACGCATTGAACGTAAAGAAAAGCAATAAAAGACTACACGAATTAGTGCGCGTGTTAGAAACTGTGTTATGAACGTGTACTGTAGATGATGAATTCCCCGCAACTACAGGCACGTTACCTGCCTCTTATTCTCCCTTGTAAATTTGAAATAGGGACTATACAATAATGTCCTGTCTTCAATCTTCTATTCATTTGCGCACTGTTTGATAGAAACGTCCTCCATACGATCGTTGATGACGTAGAGAAAAATGGTCACATTAGGATACGTCAATTAAGTAGCGCATGCAAACATTCATAACGTTCCCTGTTGTGGCAGTTTATGTTGGGCGTTATGATAGTTGTGAACTCGGGTACTATTTGTTCGATGTGGTGGACTGTTCAGGCGTTTAGTAGAAAGCGTCCCTCCAACTTTGTAATGATTAGGTTAAAGTTATTTCCGGACAGCTTTTTATGAAGAAAAAAAGGCCATCAATCTATTTGGTATTATTTTATTTTTATTTATTAATAAGTAGGTAAGTTTTATGTTCATATTTCGGATGATGACACCTATGATGATGTTGTTTTTGTTGTTGTTATTGACGACGACGACGATGATGGTGATGATGATGGCCAATATTTCAGATTTGACTGGGAAGGTTTGAAAAGAAAACTGTATTGGCTCCAAGACTGAATGATAATAAACATATAACAATCACGTCTTGTTTATCTTGAACAAAACCAGCAGCAATGTTATATGTATTATGCTTTATTATTCACAAATTCTAGTACATATTATGCATCGACATATTGATAACTATGTACTTTACACAGTTATTATATGACTTTAATAATAAACAACATCCATATAATCGCCAAGAAACGATCATTTAAAAAAGATGTCATGTTCAAAGGTAAACAAAACACTAGAATAAACGAAGAATATTAATTGTTCCAGTAAACAAAGATTGATAATCGTTTTACCTTTTTTATACCCTAATCGAATAACAGTACACAACACAACCCAATTAATAACGGCGCTCACTGTGATGGCATAAGTGCTAATCGATCGTTCGAACACATTATTTTGTTGGGCACGAAGTGTAAAAATACAGACCACTAATTTGTAACATTGGTAGTTGTCGCGAGCAACGACAAAATACAGTTTCACACGACCAGATTAGCGAATTTGAATAACATGTTATGTGAATTTCGTTCCCAATACGCCAGTGCGGAAACGGAAGCATGAATAATCGGATTATCGCAGCATCTTAGCATGGGTGCCGTTCGTTCCCTCGAAATATCGTGGGGATTGCTGGCGTGCATCTTAGAGAAAATGAGTGTATGATGATGATGATGATGATGGTGATGATGATGCTGATACGTTCTCCAATATTTAGCATAGGGTCAAAGACTAATAATCGAAAACGCATGTTATATTTGGAGTTTAAGACAAACTAGCTATTAATCCCTTTTGGCTTATACATTAAACTAATTAAGTAATTAATTAATTTAGAAGCCATATTCAAGCAGATATTTATTTGCATAATTTATGAAGTATGTACAATTTTTGTCTAATCTGTTTATTTAACCTAGAAAACGATGACTACGAACACGTACATTATTAGCATATAAAGAGATCGATAGATATTATACATAAATATTTATTTAGTATATGTTTTACTTACGGCTTATTTTAATTTTACTTCAATTACGTCTTCGGTGATGACGTATTACGATTTGAGCAATATATTTGAATTCGTGTCGACTAATCGGAAAATCAAACAATCTTTATTCTCAATCGTCATACGTTTTTCATTATTTATTGCAAACATCAACATTTGTTCTTTATCATAATGTCTGCTTTAATCAATTGTAAAATAAAATAAAGTATAATTTAATAAGTAAATGGGCCAAGTTGGTGTTCAGATGGCAGTAGTCCGTACAAGTTGAAATAAAACCGGTGGCTTCTTATTAGGATGTTATCTAGAAATTCGACAGGTGCTTACTTTTGATTTGAATAATATCAACATATATATTTGTGTTTTTCGTGTTATTGATGTTATTATTTTAGTGTTATTGAGTACATTTTTCACTCCATATTTGATACTCCATATTTAGTTAGTGGCAATATACTTACATGTATACATACATAGTCATAAAGTCATATATATATATATATATATATTTTATATATATATATATATATATATATATATATATATATAATAATTTAGAAATAAGAATGAAGCCAATTATATCCCCCTGAATCAATTAGAACTAAGTATTTGCTAAGATTCAGCAACTAATTAGTCAACTGTCGTTTACAAAAATGACGAACTTGCTTCAGATCTAATTATTGTTCACATTCCAGTTAAAATGTCACATACAGAAACTTGTCACTTTTTATCTGATCAATTGTTGTTGTTGTATTTATTACAGATAACATTTGTTTATAAATAATGTGCACGTCACGTCCACATAATTACAATAACATATTAAAAATGTGGACTTTACTATGACTCAAAACAGTTAGACTACCTTCACTGAAGAAGATGCCAGAGCAAATCTACTAACAGAGCATCTATGCTTCCAATAGATTATTATTTATTTAGTTTTTAGGAAAACAAACTTTTAACTTTTTTTAATTCGTGGTTGTCATTCAAGTAACTTCGTTTGATGATAACATAATTAATTGAATATATTTCTAACCCATCTTAATGGACATTTTCTTAAAACACAATATAATATATATAATAAATATAATACCACGGGTATGAGTATATCTTTGTTTGCTGAGGTACATGACAGTATTCTATCAGAGGAAGTTGGTTGTTGAAAGGTAAGTTTGAAGTTATTTAATTTATGATCTTCCAGTTATTCATCTCCGGGATTTTTCTTGAATTTCATCTTCAAGTAACCCTTTTGTGCCATTATCACGAAGAAATCAAATGTATTTGATTATTAAGAGACTCAACCAGTGATATAGCCATAATTAAAGGCATCAAAGAACTGCTTCTCGGTTGATGTACATGTGTCAAATTTATTTAATTTTGGTAATAAGAAATATTCCGGAAGTCACACGAAACTTGACAAACAGATAATATTTGTAACTGAATGAGACACGACTAGACACGATACACTGAAATGGGAAAACGTAGATCATTGATGGACCATTAATACTGTTTGGGTTCGTGCCAGTTTTAGGTGACCTAATATCCGGGATCATTACATGCTCTCTAGCATTATAGTAATTCTTTAAATGATTCTATAATTATACATATATTTCCGTCAAATGTAACAATATTGACTTATTTTTTCTGCTCCTGTAATATACTAATCTTCATGGATACTATAACTAAGCTAATTTAAAACACTGTTTTGATTCTTAGACATTTTTCAATTTGACCACTTTATATTACAATAACTAAAGTTATGAAAGTGTTCTCATAATAATGGTATCTCTTTTATTTTGGCTCGACTTCAGTTGGTAAATAAAATTAATTGTTTCTGACGCAGGAAATATAGCCGTGCATTATTAGACACACAAATGACGCATGTAGATACGCAGTTAGATTAATCAAGATATAAATGTGCAAAGATGATTGAGATGATTGACCAAGGCAGCCGAATCAACAGAAAACGGTGTACATACTGCGATATGTAATATTTCTCTGGTCCATTCATCGGTTTCATAGACTCAAGAATGTGAATACTATATATTTACGTTTACTAATCTCTGGTATTTAAAATTTTTTATTATTTAATATAACTCTAAAATACGGAGAAAGGTATTTAATTATAAAACATAAATACACATGAATTAAAACACAGTACAGAGTCACTAGAATGTTGACAATATAATAATATTCACAGCAACTAAAATGACTAGCTATCCAAGAGTAAACTAATTTGGTTAGAAGAATTACCAAGTTATCATCGCCAGTTTATATAAAATCTATTGATGTAACATGTTTTCATGTTCCTCAAGGGACAATCATAAAAACTTGTGCAATATGTGTTAAACATGTGTGATTTTATCAATGAGTTGCAAAAGTCAAATTTGGCAGTCACATAGTTTGTTCTGTAGACTAAATTGCTAATTCCTTTGTTTATGGAATACTTTTTGCAATTCGTACAAATATGGTGACCTAGATGAACACCACTCTCAGACATCTGGATGTGTATATTGTTTAGTTTGACAAACATTTATAATTGATTGGATAGCGTTATGACTTGGTGCTAGGATACACACATCATCAGCATATCCCAAACTACCACAACACCTAGAACCAATGTGACAATCAAACCTCTAGTTTGCTAATTCTAATAATAGTATATCCACGTATATACAACATAGAACTGACGATAGGATGCTCCTTCTTTGACGATGTTCGATATTGTGAATGGGTTACTGATCTGCCCATTCCAGCTAATCTTGAGAGATTGACTCGTGTATAGATTAGCCAAAAGCCTGACAGCTAATGAGTAAATCCCACATTGTATTAAGAGTCAAAACATTTTTACATATTGGACACGGTCAAAAGTCTGAGATGCGTCAAGTAATACAAGGTATATGGACGAATCATGTCTGAGATAATAATCTATTATTTCATTCAGAACAAAAGTACACTGCGTGGTTGAGTTTTAGGATTTGAATCCAAACTGCAAATCGATCACTTGATTTAAGAATATTCATATTATCAACCAGAGTAATATCTTTTGCTAGACTTAGTTCCTCGGTGGTATAAAATTGAACATAACAGTTGCTCAGATGTTTAGTAGAAGAATTATCCATCGCATGGACAACATAGCATAGAACTATATTCACTAATACCTGTCGTATATGGGATTCAGTGTCCCTATTATTAACACTAGAATCATCGAATTCATCCATCACTTCAATGTATTGATTAAGTGGACTACTACAACCCTTACTATGATATACCAGAATATCAGTCCCCTGTAGATAAGTTTTGGCCAAAATAAAGTTCTTTGCCTTGCCTAATGATACAAATCCCTCAAATAGTGCACCAGGCACTCTGTTCACATTTTCATGACAAATTCCCCAACAGGTGAATATTCCAATTTATTGCTTATAGCAACACTGTAATAATTCTTCTGTTGTTGCTCCTGCTCATCCATAGCTCAATCGTATATTTCGTGCCAGTCTTACATGATGTTATTATTGAATCAATAAGTTATGCAATCTCCTGCAATTTCTACACCAAATATCAAAATACCCTTTTAAAGGTAGAAATAGTGTGCACCTGCAAGAGATAATCACTTAAGTATGATCCTGGGATATTCACATATCAAATGATATAATGATATAATGAAACATGCAAGTAATGTAAGGTGCGTTAAAACTCACTGCGAAGACTGTCAAAATTGATTAAATCATCTTATATTGTTTTGGCAGTTATTATGAACTTCAGCAATTTTGTTCAAAACTGAGGTTTAACTCTTTCTTAACTCTCCGTTTTCTATTGGTTTGGTTATTGTATTGTAACCGTGATTTAATATTTGTTCATGTCTCCTCTCTGGGTCAGTCATCCGCTCTGGCTTCAAACAGTCCCCACCGTGAAATGAATTATTTGGAGAGGGACCAGGAGGAAGACAGCAATAGCTATCGTGGTCCCTCAGTTCATGTTGTACCATACACGTGTTTGGTATTGTAATTTATTGTATACTTGTTATGTTAACACAATTTAAAAAAAATCTATCTATCTATCCATCTATTCGCAGTTTAGAATCAGCATGGCACAGAGTGTGAATAAAATCGTACAAATTCATACCTTTTAGAACGATGTGTCATCAAGCCTTAACGGACAATGCCAACTAATCACGCTGTATCGCTTGGTACTTTCTAGACCGGTGACACGATGGTTGACTGCGTGGTTCCTATTCCATCTAGTAATTGTCAGTGTATTACCAGAGTTAACGCGTTGCATTGATGGTTAAAGTCTGTAGCTCATATCGATTGTTTCTGGTGCGATATATTTTGCATACAGGGGTCATTACTCGATCAGATTCAAATTGTGTTTTCCCAACATTTCAATAATATTAATTGATTATAAAAGCAACACGATTCATCACCTTCATTTTTTATTATATCGATCATTAATATCACGGAAAATGACAATAAGAAATCGCGGACATGGGATTCGCCAGGAATTTTAAAATGTACATAAAAAGCCAAATAAAAAAGGGAACCTCACAAGATTAAGTCAGATAACTGATTGACTAACCAACTAACTAACTAACTAACTATATATACATATATATATATATATATGTATATATATATATATATCCTCCTTCAAGATGGACATGAGCCTAACTTAGAACATAATTTTATTTGTATTTTTAAAAAGACTGTTTTCAGACACAATAATGTTGTATTCATTCTATCGCACTATAGAACTTTATTCAGGCTATTTTATCAGATGTGTCCTCAAACTATCCAGATTAATGTTTTTCTATTTGTCATCGATGTTTATTTTTGGTATGTTTTGCACCCCGACTGGAATGTTTGATTTATCTTTATATGCAAATTAGCATCAAAATGGAAGTTTCGTGTATATGTCGCCATCATCAAACATTATCCAGTAGTAACAACGATCATAAAACCGACAACATTTCTTTATAAACATCAAAATGCTTTTATAATTCATTAGTGGCATGCGTTAAAAAGCTATAATTAATTAACCTGAAACACTGAATGCACAGGCACAAACGCACGCACACATATGCATATTCACACTCACACACACGCCTACACACACACACGCACGCACACACACACACACACACACACACATATATATATATATATATATATAGAGAGAGAGAGAGAGAGAGATAGATAGATAGATAGATAGATACACACATACATACATACATACACACATTAAGTGATTATCTTACACGTATTCTTGGCCAAAGAGTACTCGGATAAACCCAGAATCATAGTTTATCACAGATATATTCACACACACACACACACACACACACACACACACCATGGGTCAAATAGATCAAGGGGATAGGCGGTTTAATTTAGATCCGACCACACCTAACTGCATATACTTAGGGACGCTAAATTAGGCGTGAATGATCGTTCACTTAGTGATGAATGGAAACGTATGAGGATTAGCTGTTAGGTTTGAGTAAATCACAGTATTTACTCAGGGTTGAGACGACATTTCGTTATAATCCAGTAGTAATCCATGGTACAGTATTGCTACTTTGTGTTTTGGAGCTAAATTGTGTCACTGCTTCCATATGGAGTCGGTGTACATTATGTCACGTGGTTAACAAACCGTAATGTTTGTTAACACGCCGAGACATAAATGTTCTAACTTTACACTCTGGTTATAGAACAACTTGCGACGCTTAACCAGTCGCAGTCGATTTATTTAGTTATTCGAACCTAGAATAAAGCTGTGGTCAGCATCTGAGGTGTCGAAATGTTTTATATATAGGTTTCTTTTGGACCGCAGAAAATTACTGTTGAATGTAAACTGTGGTGTCAAAATAGTTATCTTATGTATGTAGTTAGTTGGTACTGAACCACATGCACCTGTTGTTTACTGCGAGCTGTGGTGTCAAATTGTATGTTTTACGTGCTTCCGCTTTTGTACGTAGCCTGCATCTACCCATTTTCCTGTGGGCGTGACGTATTTGTCGCGTACGAATAGCCAATTAGTTGGGCCCGCCAGGCTGATTAGTCCAGACGCATGTATAGGTAGGTATACGTATATATGTATCGATATATGGAGGTGTAGAAAGTTTATATTTAGATTGATGTGTGTTTTGTGTTATTTAGATGTATG
This sequence comes from Paralvinella palmiformis, assembly GCA_025642065.1. NCBI lineage: Eukaryota > Metazoa > Annelida > Polychaeta > Terebellida > Alvinellidae > Paralvinella > Paralvinella palmiformis. The sequence continues at coordinate 29,356 of JAODUP010001595.1, forward strand.
GAGGTAGATGTATCAAAGGATGTTTAGAGTTGTTGATGTTCTGCGCTAGTGCCTCTCTATATGTGCCCTAAAACACACACAAAACACACTCAAACACTCATACACACAAGCTGACACCAATATCTATCAGGAGTGCATAGTAGCGGGTTGGACTGGTATTAAACGTCATACTTCACATACGTCCGATAAATTAGTCTCGATACAGCAAATGTTATCACCATGCCAACAGATGTGACACAGACATTCAACAGCTTGTTGAGCAACGGCTTTGATCCAAAAGTCAATTGGTCAACACGTACCACTGGATGACACAAGTTGATGCTAAACTACAGTACATGTCGATGGGTAGTTATCAAAAGTAATAATCTCACTGAATGTCTGACATTGGGAAAACAGCGTGGTTCATGACCCCGTTCTTGGTCAGCGGGTGCTTGGCTAGTTGACTTCTAATGCGTTCCTGAAAAGATGACATTATGATTTTCCAGGTTTTCCACTGGAATGTTGTGATAGGACTTTATATGGCTAAATTATTCAGGTCATTCGACCAATTTCAATATCCCTCAACCCATTCATAACGCTTACAAACAATGTTTTTGCTAAGCGTCAATCTATCACTAACCAAGTTTGAAATGATTCGTGACATGCCTATACACACAATATAAAGGTAACACTCTTTTGACATCATTGTTTTAGTTTTAACATCACTCGGGGTATATTTACCGCATATTCTTTCTCCTTCACGTGCATTTGTCTTCTGGCCCTCCCAGGCTGGAAAAGAAAACTCACAAAGTTGCCGTAAAATTCGGAGTAAAATAATTGTTGGAATCTTGAATCTGTCACCAATAGACGTATGGGGGTCGCACAGAGACGGCAAATACTGCTGGATGAGTCTGATATAGGTAGAAAGTTACCACGTCTCCCTCCATAATGTAGACTACCATGCCGTAACCCATTGCAATCGGTGATTGTAGCACCCAGTGTGTTCAATAACCGTATGCAATCACGTGCAATTGCATTGAAGCCATTGATCAATTGATCTAGAAAGTCTAGAAATGATAGCGCTTGAGGGAAGATGTAGAAGAAGAAAATGTTACTTATAGTTGAGCATAGTGACAGATAACATTAGTACAGGGAATCAATTTTCTATATAAATATTTAAAATGAGATAAACACTTTCGCATAATTAGGATGCTACCCAGGAACAAAGCTGGGGCAAAACATATTTCTTAACATATACGTATATTAACGATGTGCGTCAATTGATCACCACTGGTAAAATATCCATGTATCTTGCATGACCAAGATTGAACCAACAAAACAATTAAGTAATATTTTATACTGAAATATCACTTTCTGTATGTGAAAAGACGTGTCGGAGTTGAAATGTGAGTTTGTTGGATAAAAGAAACATTTATAATGGAACTGAATCCGTCATGGATAACAGTGTGTCGGAAGGTGCAGGTGTTGGATAAACGAGGTCGCAATAACAGATTTTCATTATATATATATATATATATATATATATATATATACACACACAGACACACACATATATATATATATATATATATATATATATATATATATTAATTGATTAATTATTGATTGATTGATTGATTGATTAAATTTTTGATGGATGGATGGATGGATGGATGAATTGATTGATTGATAAATATACGTTGAGCGAGAGAAAGCACCAAATATAACCAACTTCAATAGAATACGTAAAATACGGTAGTCAATGAGCAACGATGAATGGTAAAGTATATCCTTCCACTAACATTAGTCTTAACGTTTTGCTTGATAGTTCTGTGAACGTTATAAGCTTCGCCTCTGGTGCATAAAGAAGAAACATGTTCGTATTCAAATAGTTCTATACAATAGCCAAACACATATGTTTTCTACCCATTTTCATACCCTTGGAAACCTTACCACGAGAATGGCATTTCAATTGGTGCAAATATCACTCGAATGTTACTTTATGGAGCTTCAATAACATTAACTCTGAACAAAGTAGACGTACGAATTAGTAAGAAACAAAGCAAATTGTAGTCAATATAAGAAATTTATCGCTTTAAATGACATAAACAGGTCGGAATACCACACTATATATTGTCCAAACAACGGCTATATTTAACTTTTTAGTATCCAGGTATACGTAATGTTTCTTTATCAAACCTTACCTTACTGTAGACGCGGATGGGGAAGATAACGTTAAAGATAACGTATGAACTTGCTGCTACTAACAAAGCTATCGTATCATACGTAGTAATTCTCGTTACGCCATTTCGTACCAATACGGTCGTAATGCCATGCCATATACATACAAAAGTCAGCATCACCATCGTAACCAATATATAAACATCCTGAAATTTAAATGGCATATTAATTAAGTGAATTCTTTACGATGAAAAATATACTTTGACAAAAGTAGCTGTTCCCTGATAAAACAGGTAATACAATGTCATCGTTAAATATGTTATACCTACCAGATACGTCAGGTAAGAAATCTTAGGCAAACTCTGATTCACCACAAACTTGAACGCGACTGAGGTCAGAACCAAGGTGAAGGTGAGTTGAAGACGATTCTGTGGCAATTGGTAGCTGACAGAAAATGTCACGAATGACAAACTACAGATGAGGAACTGAAATCGAATAATAACAATAATTACGAATTAAAAGTTTCAAAATGTCTAGGCTTTTATGGTTGCTTTTATACAACATCAAGTATTACTAAAGACCACCTGCTAATTTAATTATGTAAGCTACACATCGTTTATCATTTAAATATATATATATATATTTCATATATATTTATATTTGCTTTACTAGAGCTGTTTCATTCATTAATAAAATATATATATATATATATATATATATATATATATATATATATATATATATATATAAGATGAATTAGCTTTAATAAGTCAGTTAGAGTTGTGTTGATAGACATTATATTTGTTACTATGTTGAACTAACTTGGACGGTAATAGCTTATTATGACATTAACATCTGTTCCAAGATCACATAATTGCTCCTACCATAAACACTGTTCCATTATGTGACAATCGATATGAGATGATTGGTTTTCAATTGAATACATTTAATGATTTATCATAGTTAGTTTTATGCATGATTTTGAATTATATCTATAGAAAGGACTAAAATACTATTAATTGGTAATTATATTTTATTTATATATTTGCCATACTTTTGACAATCCAGAATTGGAAATTTGGTTAGGATTTCACGAATTAAAGATACAGATCTATACTTTATTTAATCCCAGGACCGATAAACGTAACATAAACACAGATATTAACGGGTCTAAATACCACCATTTCATCCTTTCTTCTCAATAGACCATAATTCTTAGGAATATATATATATATATATATATATATATATTTGTGTGTGTGTGTGTGTTGTGTGTTGTGTACTTAATTTAATTAATTTGGCGCCACTTTGTGACCCCACCATCAGTTTCCAAAATCACACAGTAGCGTTTCGGTTCGTTCAATATCCTTCCGGACCGATCCAGCTAGCACTGCATTATTTGTATTAGCAACTTTACACCACAGTTTATATTCTCAACACGCTAATACAGTACTACATCTGACACTAACCAAAAGTCTTTTGTTCAGATATAATTTCGACATTTGGTTTCACCTGTGATTGAAATCTAGCTCATACGTGGAACACAGGTATATTTGCTACAATAAATGTATCCAATCTGACAATAGGAATCTTTAATATTTGTCATAACAAAGGTATAGTATGTTATTGTTCCCAGCTCACAGAACGTTGCACGATTCTCTTTCTGGCACAACTACTAACGATATGACGTGTATATATTGTTATTTGTAGAGATTTTACAACAACCAAAGTCAATATAGGTCGAATATTTTTCATGTCATAACAGTGCCATATCAGCAGAGTGGTTACGGTACTGCCATTCAAATCTCCAAGTTGTGGGTTAGAACTCGGCTCTTACCTGTCTCATGTGGGTTAAGTTACCAAATGTAATCAAATTTGTGAAATGCTTAATAGTATATTTAATAGAACCAACAAAAGACAGCTACACCTAAATACTAACTGGAGATTATATTCAAGCTTACATAAAAAAAACGTTATGTCCATGGAAACAATAAGAACCAAACATTTATTGACAAATATTTCCGATATTTGTGTCGTTTATTAGAAAGAGAGCAAGGCAGTATACTGTGAGCTGGTGTCCATTATGAAGGCATTCCGAAAACTCGGATCATCTAATCAGATACTATTGCAGGCGCTTGTATCTCGGTTCAAGTCATATGGCGATTGTGTATCTAGTGTTGCAACCCCCACTTTGTGGAATAGGTTGTCGGCAGATATTTGAAATGCGTCGTCTCTTGAAAATGTTAATCAGTTTTAAAAGCACACCTGTTCAAGGTCGCTTTCACGGATAAATAATAATTATCTTTTAAATCTCTTATAGGGTTTTTAACAGACATATTATTTGGGGTATTACTATATTACATATTATTTGTAAGGAGCCTTTGAATGGCTCCTGCTAGTAAGGGCGCGTTATTAAATATACATTATTATTATTATTATTATTATTATTATTATTATTACTTAAACACATAGTAGTCAAACTGATAACATAATTATCATCAACAATGTGAGCCCCACATTCATATCAGTTAAGCAACTAAATTTAAGCAGAGCTCACAAGTGCACCTCAGAATTATCCGACGACAGGATATTACTTACCGTTATTAGGAAAATATTCCAGAAGAAATATGCAGGCCGACGTGCCGCCCTACATTTCACCTTGAGCGCTGGCCTTTTAATAGATGGATCCTCGTGTTCGTAACTGATCTGTTGTGAAAAGAAGATCCGATTTGAACAAGTGAAAGCCGTTCCATTCATTACCTATCCCCACCGCATTAAGCAATAGAGTGACTGAAGTTAGAATCACACTTCAGGCGTCAAACACAGCATTTACATATATATTAAATGTGTTACTGCGATGTAGGAATGTGACGATAAATCGCGATTCACGGTATTGCCGATTTTTGCTCTTTCGTAGTGAAAGTGACGTTTTCTTTGACGTCATAGCGGATTTCCGATGAACCATTGGTTTCAGCCAATTATTTGTCTAAGCCCGCAAAATCGTATAAATCATTTGTTTGGAAAAGAACCAACTGTATGCCGGATCTGGAAATACTACGAACATGATCCAGTATTTAAACAGACCGGAATATTCGTCAAGTCAATTTCGTCTTTGCTTACGCGGGTTATTGGTTTCATCTGCACGTCTATCTGAAAGTTACACCAAGCCACTTTCCCATCCAGTACCACGGATAAAGACTTTGAAAGAAACATTTCATGTTAAACAAAAGATGTCATTCAACTCTCTACGAGTGATTGCCACCACAAACCAAATCGGGAAATTCACAGTGAAAGATCTGAGACCCTACACAGTGGTGGAGAAGCGAGGATTTAAAAGCTCCTACGTGTTCTGGAGGCAAATTATGAAGGATGCAATACAGGCTATAACACTGTTATGAGTAGCCAGTTAATTAAATAAAGCGAAGTGGGTAGTTAAGGACCGTTAGTGGTCAACCAGATTAAATATATTCTCTAATAACTTTATAACTCACACTGCACTATCTACAGTACCGGTTCTTTGGGATGTGTAACTGAGAGTCTCCTGTTAAGTTCTTTATTTCATATGTGGACTTAACTAATAACTAAAGCTAGGTTAGGTATATGTTCCTGAAGTAAAGTTTCTGCTATTTCGGTTTACTAAAGATAATACTTCTAACTAGCGTATTAATAGTCATGTGTCAATTCTAAACTTATGTTTGAATTCGCATTTTAACACTCGATTCAGTCAGCAAGAGTCCACTTTATCCTGTAGTAGTGAGGTTGCTCTTCCCCTGACGAGCCAGCCATATCTATCTGACTTTCCCATCATTCAGCCGCTAGTTAGGCAGGAAGATAGCCCTGAACCCATTCCTTTTGACATAGAAGTAGAACTGGAACAACATCTGCATGGGTGGAATGTGATTCAAATGATTCAGATATTGATGAACCAAAGCCAATAAAACTCAATTAGAGGATTTCTTTGGATCAGATGTTCTGATGACAAGTGTTAGTGAGTCCACAACTCAATCATTGACATCACAAATAGACCATTATATTGCCAGATAGAGGAAGTGGATCCCCATTCCGCTGAAGAATTATGCCACAGACTGGTGGAGGAAGAAATCCTCTCAATATATTCTGCTAGGCAAACTGATCCAGTGTTATATCGCCATCCCTGGGACTTCAGTTCCACCCGATAGTGTTTTCTCAACAGGAGGCGATGTAGTGACAGCACTGAGGACCAACCTCAAACCCGTCGATATTTTTGTCTTTCTGAATAAAAACTTAGAACTTTAGTTCATGCAGTCATTTGAGATGATGATTATGTAGATTAGATATTAGCAAAAAGTTATTTTTGTTTTCTAGCCATATCACTTGTATTAATCATAAAGTGTTTAAAAAAAATTTGTTACTTCAAACTTTTAAAATTATTTTATTCAAACGTATGTGTGTTCATCGGCATGCTTGAGTAAAGTATCGTGAATAAATCGAACCGTGTTTTAAATATCAAAAATCGAATCGAAAATAAAAACTCGAATCTTCCCATCCCTACTGCAATGTAGTACGTTTTAATATATATCGATATATATCCATGTATACGGACCTTGAATACGAAAAGAATGTTATCTATTAATATGTCATTTACAATAAGTCTAAACAATAAGTCTAAATAATAAGTCAGTTAATCAAATATGTAATAGTTCTTTGTTTATGCTCTTTCGTGACATTTCATCGGTGCTTCCGGATCAAGGAAACTCCATAGAGAACTAGTTAATACCATACTGTTATTATTAAACCTTTATCCGTAGACATGATTGTAACAATAAGCTTTGTTCTCTGTCCTCCACTAATGTTGTCTGTTTAAATGTTATCGACTATAGATAAACATTTCTTGCTTTAATTCTGACTGTATGCTCCATTTTCAATTACGAAACGTCTTTTTCCATTCTTTCGCTGATTGAAAATGACTTATTAACAAGCCTTCAGCTACGCCAGTGCTACATTATTCACTCCAACACTGTTTTACACCACTGCCAAACAGTTCAAGTCAGCTGACAAATAGATTGACAATAGAAACCAGACTCGAACCCGGCAAGTTTCCACGTTTCCAAGGTTCTTCCAACTGAGTTTCTACTGTGTTTTTTAACAGTTTAGCTAAAATCCACAGAATCGTTAATATGTCCAGAATGTTATTGTTAAAAACTTCTTACATCAGCCTTTCGGTTTAAATGCAATACGATTTGTTTGAACTTGCATAAACAGCTGGACTACAATGGCAAATTAACACCTAATCCCATTATGCATCTATACTCTCGTATTTGATTATATATATATATATATATATATATATATATATATATATATTATATAGTTTTGTGATGGCATAGATTAAAGTAATAGGTAGTAATTTGTGGAAGCCCAGGTTTGTTTAAATCTTAATGTCATATTTCTTACCTCTTTCAGGTCAGTTTCCACACACTTATACAGTATCCACTCCTGTTCATCAATAAAGCTCTGTCTGTTTACCCTGTGGAGATCAACAGGATTATCTGCCAATTCAACTTCAGACGCTGGACGATCAGACATCAGAGTGACCGTTAGATCCTGAAGATTCAATTACCACGTGTGGGCACACGTAATTGTTAGATATAAATACACTATCGTCTGGAGAATGTAAAGCTCTTTAGTACATTTAATGCATTACTTGTAGTACATGTGGATATATATAAATATATTTATATATATATATATATATATATATATATATATATAGAGAGAGAGAGAGAGAGAGAGATGCTGATGATTGGCTTGATCATCAAAGTTTGTTTATGCTAGAAATATAAAAGCATTTCATCAGATGATAATTTTGTATAAGCTTATACAAAATTATCATCTGATGAAATCCTTTTATAATTCTAGCCTAAACAAACTTAGATGGTCAATCCAAGAATCAGCATCCGGGTCTGAGCCGATTTCAACTTAATTGTGCCATCGAACTGATGCAAACCTGTATGTCAAATGGGAAATCGTTCAGCTCCAGGTTCTCCAAGAAAGTTCCCTTAATCCGCCGTTTTTCCACAACATAAGCCTGCCCTGATGGTGTATAGGTTACCATCTGGAATGCTGTCTCTTTTGGTTCACCGATTACATTCTCTACATAGAGCTTCGGATTCCAATACCTCTCCCAGGGAATTCTTTCCGTGGGCTATTAATAAATGATAATTAAATCATACAACAATATTTAAATATCCAAAATAGCGATGTCTCGCAGTATTTGTATATTCTGTTATAAGTGTTTCTTGATCATTACTTGTTACTTCTAATTGTATTATTTTCTCTTGCATTTGGCTACATGAATCTCAATCCAATCATTTACATCTCATTAACCCGACACCAATACAAATAAAGGAAACTATTATCCCATCAACATTCATTGTTATTGTTATTAATTTTATTATTCTTATTATTATAGTTGTTATTATTTTGTTGTTGTTGTTATTGTTATCGATATCATCTTTTTTATCTTCAACACAATCATAATTTAATCATCCTCATCGGAATAATCATGTAATTATTATTATTATTATTGTTATTATTATTATTATTTTTATTATTATTATTATTATTATTATTATTATTATTATATCATCGTATGACATGATCCGTTTAGGTATTTAACGAGCTCTAGATTTTTTGGTAAACATTAGACAGGTGAATATTAGACAGGCCGTTGTACTTACGTTAAAGGTTCCTTTATCTAAAGCTGGTTCTCTCCATTTGGCTTTCACCATTACATCGGCTTCATAATTCTCCTTCAGCGTGTCGATTTCGCCAATCTTCATGAAGAATACTGTTACCTCAACGCGTACCTAGCCACAAAATATATCCAGTTTATAATGGGGAGTCTACCTGCGATTAATGTCACGAGACGACGTTTGTAGAAACACTCTTACATCCAACAGACTAAACGCACGCAATAATGAAGGCGGGTACAGATACACATTAAAAACCTAAACACCAGCACAACAAAATCTGTAATCTTATGTGTACGGTCAACGAGTTTGTTAAATTTGATCAGTGAGTGATAATACACAGCTTCAGTGCACTTGGTGCCTGTCCTTTGTAAGATATTATCCTATTTTATATTGCCCGATTTTATATTACCTTATATTCTATTGCCATATCTTCTATTATCTTATTAATAGGACTCTGAGTCTATAGTTTAAATTAATTCAATGCTCAAATTATTGTTCAATACGTAAAGAAGCAAATGCACATTCTGTTAAACCATCCCCATTTTGACCCTGCCTAAATCATGCTAAAACGATGATTGGAAGTAACAGTGTTTTAAATCAGGCAGCCAGCTGTTTGTTAACATACCACATCGAACAACACCGAGCAAAACAGCCAACTCACAATTCGCTGCAGCGGACTCTATAAAACATTGATCACAATCGATTGTGAGGAAATAAACTGACATCTGTGACTGACTCAGTCTGAGTCAGGCAGATCATAATAATATTAATAGTAACAATGGTATAATGATTGGTAGCCGTTACGATGACTGCAGGCGACAAGAACATGTTTGATGAAAACCCTAATTTAATAACTGAAAATTAGTAACTTCATCTTACCTTGCTAGAAACATATTTAGACACACTGGACAGGGGTCTCTCTAGGGTGAAATCGCCTGTACCGAACACATTGGTGGTATTTCGAAAACACAAAGAATACGACTGAGCCATGGCAACAATGGGAATTTGCAGACAGCAGTCACCCTAAGACATATCATCCAACCTTCCTAAGCATCCCTGGTGACAAATCCTAACCATACGTTCCATATATGGGCCAAATCTCTCATGTCATTCATGCATTTAACAAAACACCCCTGATAATGGTGGCCCAGAAAGTGAAATCTCTCTCTCTCTATCACTTCACTACCTTCAGGCGGAATATTGATTTTTGGAAAGCACCGGCAGACTACAGATGCTTGCACGCAAATCTGCCTACGCCACCTGTAGGCAACAACAGATGAAGTACTTACTGAACGTGGGATGTTGCACTATGTTCATCGTTCGTATGTGAGTGCAAGACATTTTGCCATAACACGACTTTACTGTTAATTTGGTAGTAAAATAAATAAAATGATGCAGTGTACAATCGTTTGTACGATCTATTACTTTGCGTTTAAATGTAATTGCATACTGGATGAGATATTGCACCTTTATCAACCTGCAAACACACCGACCTATCTTCATACAGCCACTTATCCGAACAGTAGCTGACCGATTTGCAAATATTTTTAACTTAATAACTCCAATACAGTCTATTTATCCACTTAATTGTATTGTCCTTAGTAGAACGCTGAGTCATTTGCCGTCATCCTCTTAAGGCAAACTTCGACCGAAATGCATTCATTTAGTTTCGTTAATACGTACTACACAGCTAACCAGCATTATCAGGATGTGTTACAAATAATGGACTAATTTACAACATGCCGGTGAAGATTGCAAATAAACAACGACAGTAAACAATACACCCGGCATTCTGTATTCTCGAGTCTTCGATGAAAAGCAAGAAAATATGCCCATCAACTATGTTACATTTCACGTGCTGATAAAGAGGCCTCTATTTATCTTATTCTCGTATTGCTCTCGAAAGTTTGGTCAATTACCTTTCGTCCTACATGGTAGAACCCATTCAACCGTGAATGATTGGTACGAAATTTCAAAGGATTCCTGTGAGCCAAAGAATTGTTTATCAGTGGATCAGTGGATATATAAAGCCAGTTATCAGTTAGATAACTTGAATGAATGAAAGAGTGATACATAACAATAATACTCACAATTATAATAATTGATAATGTGAATGGCGCATATAATAGTTCTGAATTATTTCTCAGTAAATACGATGAATTGTATAATAGTGTGTCCTATGATGTATGTGAAATGAATGCCGTGAAACACTCTCTTCATTCAATGATATAGAGCCAATGTGCCTCATGTTCGTGTACATATTCTAAGCATTGTATTAGTGTGACTCAGGTGTAGTAAACATGATGAGCAAACCTGAAATTATTCAGCCCATATTATTAATGGCACCCGCAAATTACATGTTAACTTATCATTGTTATTTTCTTGTATGATATCTCATGGATGTGTACCGGATATTCCAAAGAATAAGAAAAAGTCACTTAATGACTCAAATAATTATAGAGTTATTTATTCTACATTCGTGGTAAAGGAAAGGACGTTATACAATACTATTTGAAGAATAGTACAGAAGTGTGCATTAGACAAGCATTTGACCGGGTCAATTATATTAAATTATTCAAATTATTCATAAAGCGTCATCAATGCTCGACTGGTGCTAGATTTCTAGCCAATATCTACACTTCTCAATATATCACTAATGGCGTAAATCAAGGTGGTGTGTTATCATCAATCTTATTATATATATATATATATATATATATATATATATATATATATATATATATATATATATATATATATATATATATATATATGGATGAACTTTTGAGAAATTATCTTTATGCGGTGTTGGTTG
>JAODUP010001598.1:0-46365 GCA_025642065.1 Paralvinella palmiformis
AAATTTAATACTCACATGTTTTTCATCATACAAAAACCTGAGAATGTTTCGCCTCAAAAAGAAAAGAATTTAACGGCCCGCGCGCGCGCGCGTTTGTGTATATGCGTGTGTGAGTGTGTGCATATTATTAGTAAGGGGAAAGGTAACAAAACATTGAAATGCGCGCTCTTATGTACCACGGCAAGACATCTAGAATTGATCCTTTTCCTTGTCTCCCCTTGCGTGCTATAAGATGTCGATAAGATCAGATGTCACTATAGACGGCATCGAGTCCTACTCATAATTTAACATTGTTAATTCTAGACGACGAAGATGTTACCCAAATCATCCGGAAACCGAAACTGGAAACAATAACACGTCAATAACTACAACCGATCAGCGAGACGTACAACACGAAATGTCAGAGGTAGAAAATAGAGATACGGATCGAGAGTTATCATCGGAATATGCGAATATAAACATGGCAGATCATCTCTATGAGAAACCCAGCACTTATATCAACATGGTGGACGTACCAAACGAATATGAGAGTTTAAATATTTAACCTCGTGAATATCAACTCTTTTTAGCCAGTATAATGTGTCCTTCTAATGTGTCCAGACGCACGCGCGCACGCATACACTATCCTTTTAGCTATTTGTCATGGATTGACTTACTATATATTTGTATGAACAATATTTGATATATTTTAGCAGCCTGTATTCTTTCCCCTTATGAAGTTAATTTAGTCTTATTCGTAAATAATAGATAGACGCTTTTAAGGCTATTTATATGATAGGAAGATTATTTGTATAATGTTGTATTAATAACGGGTTAATTATAATATTCTGTTTTATTGACTAAGTGTATCACCATTATCATTAATTATTATTGTAGCATATAAATATAATTATAATTGGAACATTTGTAAGATATAGTTTAGTGGCTTTCTAGAAAGTTGGTCTTATTTTTGGGGGTACTTTGTTGGTGTAACGTTGGGATATGGATCACAACCTAAGAGCCCGCTGTAGAGTATGCTCCCTAATCTACTGTGAGAGTGCCCACCTTCTTGTTTAATGTAAGTTGAAAATGTAGGATTGTTTTATATTAAATGAAAGGTTCAGAAAGAAACAGAATGCATTAAATAACTATTTTGTTACCACAAACTGGGGTCTAGAACCCTAACAACGCCTCTTTAGGTCATACCATAAATACATTTGAAATGTCTACCTCCATCAGTGATAAATAACAGTAAATATCACTTTGTTTACATTATATATATATATATATATATATATATATATATCAGGGTTCAAGTTTATGACACATTGTCAAAAGCATATATATATAAAAATATATATATATATATATATATATATATATATTTTTTTTTTTGGCATATCCAACAAATTTGTGACATGTTTTTCGCGGATATACATGTAAAGTACTTTTTAGAATGGCTTAAATTATTAATATGTTATTAATATAATATTGTAACATTAAATGTAAAATTAATATACAATAAGTTAGGGCCTGATTACTAGACTATGGTATTCATACACTAGTATTATTTTTTCCCAAAATCAATAGACCTGATTGGTCTGCCATTTGTTTCTAGACCTTAGGGGACGGTACTAATTTAATATAACTATTCATTAATTGGATGACGAGCAAGACACTGTCCTCTTGGATTGGTGCTGGTGTTTTTCTGTTGGCTGACCATGCATGCAATGACAGTGGCTTCACTTAATCATCATCCATGTAGCAAGAGCTCAAGATATCTGCTACCCTGATTCTATTAATCCATCTTATTATTATTATTATTATCGAAACTTATAAAGGCTCTTTTCATGCTTTAAAATCAAGTGAAAAGCGTATATATATATATATATATATATATATATATATATATATAAGATATAACTATATAAAATATATATATATATATATATATATATATATATATATATATATATATATATATATATATATATATATATATATATATATATATAAGATATAAAAACATAATACTATTAGTTCATAACAATATATGTATAAAGATAAATTGGGATATATAAAACTCACTAAGAAAACGAAAGAAATTAAACACCAAAATGGCTCGAGAACAAATGTGTTTTCAGCAACTTCTAAAAAATGTTCAGTGTTTTGGATTCACGAATGTGAGCTAGGAGTGCATTCTATAGCTTGGCTGCTGAACAGTGAAACTTTCTTCCGACATAGCTAGATATTCTAACCCTTGGAACCACCAATGCCACTGAACCCATTGATCGTAGTGTTCTTCTTGATTGACAAACTGTTAACATGTCAGATATGTATCTTGGAGCCTGTTCATGTAGGGCTTTATGCGTGTGCATTAGGATTTTAAATTACACTCGATACTTAAAAGGTAACCAATGGATATCCTTCAATATTTGTGTCATGTGTTACAATTGGTTACAATCCGTGCCGCTGTGTTATGTATATGTTGTAAATTGTTAATGGAAGTCTGTGGAAGTCTATTGAGCAAAGCGTTACAGTAGTCCAAGAGTGATGTCATAAGCCAATTTACTAGTTACTTACTTGCATCAATTGTTAAGTAACGTCTAATATATCCAATGTTGCGGAGTTGGTGATAGCCAGACCTACAGATATTATTCAGCTGTTGCTCCATATTCAGTGCAGAGTCAAATATAACACATAAGTTCCTCACAGTATTCACTGATGTTATATTAATGTCACCAAAACAAACATCATCGTTTTCCACGTGGATGGCATAATAATAATAATAATAATAATAATAATAATAATAATAATTACAAAACTTCTATAGTGCCAATATCCTCAAAAAGAATCGAGCTCAGTGACAAACCTGGTACAGGGGTTGGGCAAACTCATAGTCAACAATGCTAAGATGGAAAGGAAAATTAGGAAGGATAAACGATTCTGAAAAGATGAGTTTTAAAATGGTGAAGGAAAGAGACTATGCTATTTGATGACATTGCATGTTCAGATAGTGAATTCCAAAGAGTATAAACTGAAAAGCACGAGTCCCAGCATGAGTTATAACGCTGGCAACAGACAACCAGTGAAAACCAGACGAACGGAGTTCTCTGGGCTTGGATGCTAAATAAAGCATGGAAAATAGATTTGAAGGTTCTCCAGAAGAAAGAGTTTGATAGGCAATAGTGCAAAGTTTGAAAATTATGCGAGATTGAACAGGGGGGGTGCAGTGAAGAGATTTCAGAAATGGGACAGAATGGGAAAACCGAGGAGACCGTGTGACAAATCTAGTTAAGCAGTTCTGAACACACAGAAGTTTTAGAATATTCTTAGATGCGATGTTATAAAGAAGAGAGTTGCAGT
Source organism: Paralvinella palmiformis (assembly GCA_025642065.1). Classification (NCBI taxonomy): domain Eukaryota; kingdom Metazoa; phylum Annelida; class Polychaeta; order Terebellida; family Alvinellidae; genus Paralvinella; species Paralvinella palmiformis. The sequence goes on from JAODUP010001598.1 coordinate 3,346, forward strand.
AATCCAGCCTACTAGTAGTGAGTGTTGTAGCAATGGTCTTAGCGAGTGAAAGATGAATATAGCGCCGAATACGGCGAAGGTCACGAATATCATTGAAGCAGGAGTGACATGTCAGGGAAACATGTTTTCTGAAATTAAAATCGCTATCAAATGTAACACCAAGATTACATACAGTGTCTGATGGTATGATGCTATGACTGGATGTTGATGATGATGATGATTGATGTTTTACGGCCACCTTTGTGCAAGGTAAAGAGACGAAGTGAAAGATGAAACAAACTTCAGATATGCCCACGCCGGGATTCGAACACGGGTGGTAGTGATCTGTGGTCCAGCACGCTACCGCTAGACGACGGAGGCGCCCGCTATGACTAAGGATGTTTGTAGGGAAGAAATGAGTAAGTTTGCCGCGTTGTATGGATGTACCTATAATGATGAAATCTGTTTTCTTGGCATTGAGTGTAAGTTTATTGTTTATCATCCAGACAGAGATGTCGCTGAGACAGTCGCCAAGTTATTTAAGGGAAAGATCAGTGTCTGCTGTAGATACAGATATGTATACTTGGGTGGGTATCATCTGCATATAAATGATGATCTAATTTGTGGTAGTGAATAAGTGAGCTTAGTGGTGTGGTATACAGAGTAAACAGCCATGGTCCAAGAACAGAGCCTTGGGGAACACCGCAAAACAAAGGCACTGACGATACATTTATAAGTAGTCACTGTACAAACTGACCTTTGAAGACAGTGACAATTGGGTTATAAGTGTATACAGTATTGCTTTGAAGAAAGATACAGCAATTGAAAAATAGCTATAAAAAGGGCTGCTTGGATAATTGACCTAAACAGTGAGCTCCAGTGGCCTAGCAATTAAGCACCTGGTACTTGGTGCAAAGGGTCACAGGTTCGATCCCAACAAGTGGTCTAAAGGTTTCCAGAGATTAATTTCTCGGCTCACAACATCGTGGGTAGCCGACCACGTTAAATGGCGCTGGTCTCTCCACTGAATTATTAAAAATAAAGGGGAACGTTAAAGACACCCGAGGACGTAAAGCATTCTGGCAGTGACCACCCTCAGAATATTTCGGCTCCATCTTTCCGTACTGCTCCTCTGTGAGTGGTGGGGGAGGAATTTCTCATCCACTCCCCGAACAACAAAACAAACAAACATTAACCTAAATATTCTTACAACTGCTGTGATCTGACTTGGTTGTTTCGTTCCCAGACATCACGGCTGTATAGTTGTATTTATATTTATATTTATGGAGGTAGGTCACAAATGATGTTTATATATGTTAATGCTCTGTGCTTGTTGTCTTTCTATATGTATCCTAAAACACACACATATATAAACATAAACACACACACACCTACGAACACACACATAGATATGTACGTGTGCGCGCACATATACTCACACATACTCAGACATATACAAACACACACACACATATATACAAACACACACATACACACACATATATATACACACACACACACACACACATATATATATATATATATATATATATATATATATATATATATACGAATAGTTCTCTATAACTATATATTATGGATTAAGTTACTATATTTTTGTATGAGAAAATGTATATGCACAAATAATAATCACACAAAGGGTTGCAAACGGTCAGGGACGTAATGGAAAGTTATCTCATATATGATCCAGTCATAGAACATTTAGAATTATCTTTGAAGAGTTCCGCTTTTTCGTCTAACGATGAATGGTTCATCCAAAAAGTAGTCATTTCTGTGGCACCACACTCCGCGGTTATTTATATGGTAAAATTTGAGAAAGAATGTCATTCACTAATTTAAATTATGTTCTAATTATAGCTTTAGGATCAGTGTAGTAGATGACTGCCATGTGCTCTGATACCTTAATTGTGATACCTTTGTAGTTGTTCAGTTTTGGAGGAATGTGTTGGTTTCTATTGGCTCCAGTGGCCTGTGGTCGTGGTATAACATGTATTCGTAGATATAATATTTTTGTTCGTGAGAGAACATAAGAAACAGTACTATCGCCGTGAATGCTGTAACATAATCCAAAATAAAGTTTTATTCATAGTTAAAATCGAGTTATTTAGCCAGGTCTGTGTACATCGTCGTCATATTTTACGGCATGTCACCGTATAACAATCTCAGGTATATGGGAATTATGAAAATCCAAAGGTCAAGTACTGAATTCTGTGATACATCAAATAACAAATATAGAACATCAGAACAATACCGTGACTAGACACTCTTTGAGATCACTGTTTTAAATTTAGCTTAAACTATTTAAGTACTTTACCTGATGAACCAAACTTGATCAAATGCATCAGATATATCCATAAAGATTTGTAATAATACTTAATCATAATTGGTTGACATCATAATATTGTTTTCACCCGAATTAAAGCCTGTTGCATAGTTAGACACACATGTCTCTAACAATATACGACCTATCACCACCCCGATTATTGCTCCAAATGTAACACTAATTGATATTTCCTGGACCAGTGATTTCAGGACATGTCCCGAGAGCTTTCATTTGGCATGATAGTGGATGAAGTGTCTACAAAACATCATCTTTAAACCATATAATTTGCCTATATTTACCATGAAATATTTTATTGACCAGTACTAATTGATATTTCCTTCCTAGATATAACAGCCTCGCTTTTTGTGTACAGCGGAAACATCATTTTGGCTAGATAGGTCATCTCGTTGACTTAACTGGTAACGCGGTTTGTCGCAGACTTGTAGCACTTCAGTTCAAACCTCAACCGGGCTATGTCTGGATTTTGCGCGCACAAAAATGGCAACAAATCAACAACATTTAGAGTTTTAGAACAGCTCGAGCTCGGGCGTCCTCCAATATTGGTATTTATGAACGATTTAAGAGTGTATTACACCCAGCTGCGAGTGTGGGCAATCCTTCTTTTAACACATTTCAAAAAGCACATCGACGGGAGAATATATCCCGAAATAACCATAAACATGTGTAGAGGTGTTCGTATAATTATGATCATCTCACTAGAACGTGTCACCACCATCGATAGAATATGTGGTTTGATAATTCTTATATTTTGTTAATTTGCTATTTTTAAACAGACTGAACTGTGATATTGGTATCTAAAACGAATGCACTGAGTACGAAATATCAATAAATATATATTTAGCTTATTTATAGTATCATCCAATATAAAATTGTATTCACAATTAGCTCTACTTTTATGTTATTGTTTTAGCAGGTAGTTTGAGTGAGCGAATGAGTGAATGATTTTCGCAAAATAAACATCATGAAATGATATTTATTTCAGGATAAAAAGTGATCGCTTCCGAATCAAGGGACGATAACGATTTATTAGTATATCTTCGAAAAAGTAGCATCGCCTTAAACGCTATGTCTTGCCATAAGAAGTTGTATTATACAGGTAGACGTAGTCTATTCGCACAAAACAAAAATTACTTTCACCCTCTCACATGCGCACACTACAACACACGCACGCACATACACACATAAACATACAGGCACATATATATATATATATATATATATATATATATATATATATATATATATATATATATATATATATATATACCAAATAGATGTAGTATTCCTAATTTATATAATAATAATAATAATAATAATAATAATAATAATATTAAATAATACAATAATCATTTTAAATAAACAACATTTTAACAAAATCATGTTTTTATATAAGCACCAAACTGCCACAAATATCAGGCAAAAGAAATATCAGTTAATGATATTTAAATATGATGATATCTTAGTGGATCTTTTGTGGATTAACCTTCTGCCATTTAACGTCACTAGCTATGCGTCTTGAAATATTAACCTTATATCTATTTGTAATAAACGTGTTATATATTTAATATTTATATTTCTCCCTTTCCAAATCTGGACCTCTGGAAATCTGGAGAATAATTCTCTTGGTGTTCAGCTGCATTAACATGACATCTGAAACTGTAATTGAGGCATTCCCTTCATTGTTTCTTCAAGAGTTAAGCCAATTAGTATCAAGTACTTAGAGGGTCACGACAAAAGGAAGGGTCTAAATATTCAAGGTATGCAGCCATTTTGAAACAACTCTTGTCGGATGATAGGTTAATGAAGAGAAGTGACATATGAAACATCCCTCTAATAGCTAGGCAGAAGTTTGAACCCAAGTGCTAGAGGCATGTGGTTAATCGCGTTACCATTTAGGACATGGAGACACATTAAGGATGGTGTTAAGGATTCATTAAATATTTTCAATACGTATTTATTGTGCTTATTTATCGAACTACCATTGCGGAGAGTCATATCAAGATGATATTTCAGTTAGATATATTCGGCTGAATATATCTAGCCAAAATGAAAGAGTGAATTACAAATACATGGCAGGTAGTTGGCAGAAATTACATTTTCTATTATTCACGTGACTGGTGGATCAAACACCCAGAATATATACAATAAACCCTGATATATGGTACAGTTGCATAAAGATTGCACCGTTTTCACAGTATCGAAATGCTTGTACTTGGCATAAGGATTTAAATATGGCGAAACTCGCATTTAGCAAAACACATTAACCACCTTCCAGCAATTGAACTGAACTTGAAACAAATACCAAAATAGAACAAACCGGCACATGACAAGATCGATGATTACAATTATTGCATGTTGATTGTGCAAACGTGATGTGGCCCAATCTTAGCTAAAAACAAAAAGGTTCGCCCAGAATAAATTATCACATCCATGTCTTATTAGTTCGTTCAAGTTAGTATGGTAACAATTCCTCAAATAGACTCGTTCGGGCGTTGATTCATCAACTGTAATGTTCCCAGCTTCTGGTAAGACCTTTCTGTTACTTATTTCACATGCTAGCCAGCAAAGCATAAACATGATCCGTGTTTTATTTGATAGAATACGTTATAATATCAATAGCTGTAGCTTGAAATAAATTACTAACTTTAATTAGTTCAGGTTGTAGATTAGTGACCAGAAATCATCTGAACATCTTCATTGATGTCCTTATGAAGGTAGATGCATATGGCGCCACTTTATCGGTTTAATAAACAAAATATTTGTTATTGATAGTCAGCCCGATTATTTTGATAACCACCAGCCACTACGATTTATCAGTTAAAATATGGATTATTCTTAAGCGGCGCGCTCAAGTAGTTTGCTTCTCCCCCCCCCCCATAAATAACTTGGGTAAATATTAAAGCTTTAAGGAGCGACTATAAATTCTATCAAATCTTTATTGTTTTCATGTAATATCACATTTGTAATCTTCAACACGTGTATTTAATATTCATAAGAATATACAGTGAATAGATGTGGAAATATAGACACAATTGATCAAGAAAACGGAGATGTGACATTTAATATTCACATAGAGAAGGTTTTAAGCATAGAGCGCATTTAGCATGAAGTAGAATTCGTAACACTTAATTTAAGGTAATCAAATATTCAGATAATGGGTAAACTATCTTTTAACATTTATAAGAATAATAATATTAATTTATATTTAATAAAGCACTCTTACTAGCAGAAGCCATTCAAAGGTGCTATAAAAATATATCTAAAGTAATATACCTGTAAAACCCCTATAAGAAATTTAAATGATAATTATTATTTATCTGTGAACGTCACATTGAACAGGTGTTTTTTTATAGAACGGATTTTACATTTACTGGAGACGGGGTATAAGATATCACTTATAACACCAACGGGGACGGCTAAACTGTCATTAATACATTCAGATATGGGTTAAATATTTTGGTAATATTACAAATATCTGTGATCGATGTACATACTACACTGATTACAAAATATATTAATATTCTCTAGTCAACAGAAGAAGTACTAATGCCATCAACTAATCGATAATAATAATAATAATAATAATAATAATAATAATAATAACCAGAGTTCATACAGGCGTTAAGTTGCCATGCCATTAATAGATTTATAAGTTGTCAGTAAAATCTTGAAATGGATACACTGGCAGCCACTGTAGGATTTGAAGAATAGGTGGGGTATGATCATAATTTCAGATATTTAGCACAATGCGCGCTGCAACACCATGAATTCGAAGTAGGCGATTGAGACATATCAGACATCTCAAGCACCGGAGTTACAATAACCTACATCAGATGTGATAAAGGGCTGGACTAGAGTAACAAATGCTTCTTGTGTGAAGAATGCTTTTAGGCAGTGGATGCTCTTAAGATAATAATAGTAGGCAGCTCGGCATATTCATGTGACATGTTCAGACATATTAATAAGATGACCCAGGTATTTTTAACTGATCAATTAGAGGTTTTTGATAATCCATCGATCTGTAATGTTGGTATTTTATGGATTTAACGTAATGTGGTGAAACTAAATAAATAATATTTGTTTTATTATTAAAGGTTTAAAAAATGTGAGTCATCAATTGCTGAATATCAGCGATACAATGTTTTAAATTATTCATAAAAGAGAAGAAATGTCGCCTATTTTCAGGTTTGAGTGAAATAAAGGGCAGTGTGTCATCAACATATCGCTGTGCAATCATTCCAAGAGGATGTGTATGCTTTGTGAAAACTAAAGGACCAACAACTTAACCCCATGACAAAACAGATAGCAATGATACAACGCCAGACAAAATACCATGAACCGAAACTCTAGGAATGTTCTTCCAGATAGTATTGAACGTAACCAAGCACCTTACCTGATAGAACAACAAGCTTTTCAAACTAGAGAAACGTACATCATGGTCAACCGTGTCAAAGGCAGCAGACAAGTCCCGAAGATCAAGTAATACTAACTTACTTTGATCAGTTGACATTCATTATATAGTGTCTTACTTGAACCAATGATGTTTCAGTGCTGCGGGCACTATTATATATCCAGACTGCCGCTTTATAATTTTTAGATAAAAATGTTAGACTTTAAACAGGTCTGTAATTATTAAGAAGATTACACTCCAAACGATATTATTTTTGTATTAATAGTTTTGTAAGTCAAGCTTTTATGGATTTAGAAAAGAAAACACCCAAAGATAAAGATATATTAACTATCTTTTATAATTAGGCTTATCAAAACATCCTGACACTCTTTCGCGAGCCATACAGCCATTTGGTCGGTCAACTGCACAGCAAATATTTTCTGCAGCAACTATCTCTCTCCCTAAGAGGCTCAAATGCATCTATGATGGACACGCAAGACAGTTATACCAATGGCACCAAAGGTTTCTCGTTTTAATCTAACAATTCCGTCCTGCCAATCAGAGACTGTGCTGTATCTTTGTTCAGTTGGGACTAAAATATAACCATCGAGAAATGGACGATGGCAATCAGGAAGAGAGGGGTCTTCTGCAGGGACTAATAAAGGCGTTAATAAAGAAGAACGTAGGTGTTTTCTTTCAATTGCAAATCGGCGGCGAAAGATTAATATCGGTTGGCTTAAAAACTATCTTAGTTAGTAAGTTATTTTTGTTTTAGGGACTCTGAATACAACAGTATCTAAATAATTGACCGAATCAATACGGGTAGAAGATAAAATGTAATAGGCGGTTCTACTGTGTAACTAAAATATCTGGAAAGCCAGAGAATGCCTCCTTCCCATGTGGCCATAATATGAAAATATCATCCAAACACCGGTAGTAAGTATAATGTTTTAATGGATATTTAAGTAATTATTTTCATCTGGCTCCGAATCACAGCCCATACTATTGTGTGTGGATGCCCGCGCCTGCCAGCGTATGTGTGTGTGTGTGTCTTCCTCTCTCTCTTTGTGTGTATTTTAGGATACATAGGTGTGGTGGCATTATTTAAACCCTATACCTCCATAAATTTATACGTAAATAAATATATACAAATGGAACCTAATCACACACATAAATACCCCCCCACACACACACACACATAAGGAAGCAAGGAAGCAGTAGTATGTGGACTACATACAGAAAGTGGAAGCACACACAAAATAAAAGGTACCATTTGCCACCGCAGCTCGCATTAATTAACACGTTCCTGTGGTTTAATGCTAAGCTTATACGCATAGAAGATAACTATTTTAACACCACAGTTTACATTCAACGGTAATTTGGTGTGGTTCAACGGAAATCTAGACCTCAGAAGATCTCTAAATGTCGGGATAACAAACGTCCCCGGGTGTATAAATATATCAAACAGTATTGTATGACTCAATAGATTTTAATTTCACACGACCATATAGAAGGACAACAATAGAGAATATACGTTATACATAGCAAAGCTGGTACAATTTAACTTGTTAGCATAACGACCCAACTATCTTACATCGGTGTAATGAGGAATCTGGACTGAAATATATATGTGTGTGTGCGTGTGTGCGTGCGTGCGTGCGTGCATGAATGCGGGTGTGATACTAATCAATACGTACTCCTGAAGACAAGGCTTAGCACTTTGAACTATATGTTGACATGGGGAATTACGCTCATTGCATCAACAATGTCTGAAAATACCATACCATAAAAGTCGTCGGTCAGATGCAAGTTCAAGTCTTCTAGTATGACAATGTTCTTATGTTCCATTAGGATGTTTTGGAACAATTGTGCAAATCGTCAATGAACATTGGGGATGTAATGGGCTTCTTTGTGGTATGATTGACGGTATATCATACTTATGGTCACTAGGTTACCATTGATCACAATTGAGCATAGCAGATATTCAAATCACCGTTTCTGACCACTCTCTGTGATATTTTCTTCTTTGTAAATCAACGCTAATTCACCACATTTACGGGTTCGGGGTTTGCATTTATAATTTTATATCCATCTGTGTTAGATTGAGAACATTCAACTCATGCAAAGTCATGATTACGTAGCCATGTTTGGGTGATTACGGCGAAAGTATGATTTTTTTTATAAATTTAGCTCATCCCTGGGTATATATATATATATATATATATATATATATATTCATTGTTTTTAATCGATTGCAAATTTGCCAATAGGATTTGAAAGTCAATGTCATTGTAATCTGACATGTTTATCTGAATACGGTTCTTTCGATTTGCCGAGCTTTTCGATTGTTCAATTGTTTTTCTCCCACCTTTTCCTCCCTCTTTCTCCTGTTGTTTATCCCGAGTGGCCTGACCGGTGCACATTCCGCAAACTGTGGATGTGATACACACACTCTCTCAGCGCATACACTTCTTGCACGGAATACCACACAATGCGTGTTGAATTACTGTACGGATTAGTCGAGTTTAGTAGCTCCTAATATCGCTCACCGGTTAAATGAACTTCTATTGTTGAGCTATTTAGCACAAGAACCACACTACATATGCCAATAATCCTATTCATCTTTATGAAGAGTTTGAACAGTCAGTTTTGTACATTTTGTCAGTTTTGTCCGAATTAGACAAAGTTATTTGATTGTTCAATCTCCAGTGAGTTGCCTCACACAGCGCCACCTACACATTATATCCTGGTATCTAATCTCGGTGGTATCACTACTATTGGTAGAGATAGTAATGGTTTTGGCTCTGCATCTCTACCGTTGGTGGTAATTATGATCCTGGTAGTTTTGATGGTATTGGTAGTCAATTGTGTAGTAGTGGTGGTAGGGTAAACGACGTTGTGCCAGTAACTGATGTCATAATGATTTTCCATATGGCCCACAGGAAAGCGGCTACATGCGGCTACGTACAAAAGCGGAACACGAAAAAAAAAACATACCATTTGATCCCAACTCGCAACAAACAACACGTGGGTGCGGTTCAATGGTGACTTGCTACCATATCATAAACTATTTCGACACCACAGTTTAATTCAACAGTAATTTTCTGTGGCCCAAAAAAACCTGTATATAAAACATTTCGACACCCGATGCACCATTTTTTTCTTTAATAACAAATAAATCCTCTTTTTAAACCATTATAATCACGCCCGACTGGTCTGGCGTCGAAGTTTTTCTCTAACCTAATAAAAAAGCCTTTTATATACCTGGCGTGTTAAACAAACATTACAGTTTGTTCAAAAAAAAGAATGTACACTAACTCAGTTGGACTACTAAACGATTTAACTAAAATATAAAAAAAGTAGCAATCCGCACAATGGATTATTACTGGACTAGAACGAAATACGTCTCAAACCTGATTCTATGATTTATTCGAACCTCGCAAACCCCTCTCGTTTCCGTTCATGACTGGGGGAACGTTCATTCACCCAATTTTGCGTCCCAAGTATATGCGTTAGGTGTGGTGGGATCTAAATTAAAGCGCCTATCCACTTGACTATTTGACCCATGGTGGGGAAAACAGGGATTTCAGGCAGATCTCGATACTGCGAATGACACTGGGGGTTATAAATATACATTTAAAAAAATACAAATTAATTACTCATAATTGGGAAAAAACTCTGTCCCAGCAATAATGGGAAAGCCGGAGTAACAAACGACTCCAGGAGTATAAATCCATCAAGCAGCATTGTATGAATTAATAGGTCGTTTCGCCAGACCACATAAGAGGACAACAATATAGATTCTACATTATACATAACAAAGCTAATAAACTCAAACATGTTGTAATAACGACATAACTTTCTTACATTGGTGTAATAAGGAATCTGGATGGAAATAGATAAGATGTCTGGCACGGGCAATTAAGTTTTATAATTAATGTAAAATATTACCTTGGCTTATCATCTTAGTTCCCATTAGAGAATATATACTCAGAGTTGCCTGAGTTACCTCAACCATAGGCTGTGCTGAATAAGCGATAGCCTGGGGATTCTCCCCAAACAACAAAACAGACAAACAGTTACCTCAAGCAGATGAGGAACATTAAACATAAATCATCTTCAAACGAGAATAAATGTTCCAAGAAGGTGTTTATAGAGCTGGTGTTATTTTTTCAGTTTTATCACTGGATCATTAACCTGGTTTGACTGCATTGAGGAACTGAATTGACAAAGCAAAAATAATTTGATCTCAGATCAGCATCTACTCCTCCAGTGGATTGTTTTACCTGTAAATTCACATCTGACAGACTTGTCGTTAGAGCTGATGGTCATTTTATGTGTCAAAAGAGTTTCACGAACTTATCCAGTGCATTTAATTTATCAAACAAACATTTATTAAACATTAATCCAATATTTATCTACAATCATATAATTGCACTTAGTATTATAACCTCACACCAGGTGTCAGCACAACCTTCCAATTCTACCATGAAAACAGAGTACTTGTATGGTGGCAGCTACATTTGATAGCGGAGTGAAACTAAGACTTATTATTGTCTGTTGTTAACTAAAAGATTAAAAATTATATATCGTATTTGTATCCTTTCAGATATTTTACTATAACTCACCATTCATACATATAAAATATTTCAGAGATGGACTATTACAACTTTGTGTAAGCCATTTGTTTCCTTTATCCACTGTCTATATATATACAGTCATCATATGAAGAATCTATCGCTATGTTATTATCCCAGTTAAAGTATTTTATTGGTTGTTTGTGTCCATTATTGTTCACACAGTGTGTAAATAATAATGGTCTAAAAGGGTTTAAGCCACTAGACTGCAAATGTCAATTCTAAATTATGCAAGTTAGATCACTTTACTCATGACTAGCTTCTGAAGTGTTTATCTATAGCTGGCCCTTTCTTGAAGGTTTACAAGAACACTAAATCAAGAATATACTATTTGAACTAACTACAAATTGTCTTCATACTTCCGAATTATACTAGTATCATTCATTGGTAGTACCAACGTTACAGGGAATACTCAGCTAGGGGTGAAATGATTTGGGAAATGAATTTGAGATGTTTGTATTTGTTACTATGTAAGCATACCGTATTTGGTACATGTTTGTATAGGTTTCTGTGTATTTTATATATGGTAAGTACTAATCTCTCTCTCTCCTCTCCCCCCCCCTCTCTCTCTCTCTCTGGGTGATTGCGTTTATGTGCTAGCAAGATAGTGTGAATCTTAATGCCTCTTTGGGCTCATGGGTACAGCTTGAGACTATTTACCTATGCTTATGGTCATTCTGTGCGGGAGGTTGCAGGGTCGCACCCCGCTGTGTCACTATAGTAGAGGGAGTTTTTCATCCAGCCAGGCAAATGGCAAGGTTTTCTCCAACGAATATGCCATATATTCTAAATTCTAAATGTATTTAGAATTAGTCTCCGTGGAGAAGCTATAAATTACAGATCATATGCGTCTACCTCATTTGAGGTCGCCAGCCACGTTAAAAACTGCCATTCCGGCCATTATTAATGTTGATATCACTTCGACACTATTACAGTGAGTCATTAGGGAAAAAACTACTTTCATTTCTTTACCCAAGCATAGGCCATTTAAGAGATTTAACAACCCTAAGGGAACAGCATTTGCTTCATAGAATTTCATAAATCAATAATATGATTTTCCAAATATTGCGTCATTATATTTCAATTGAAATCTATACATAACAACTTCATTTAAAAAAATGTATATATGGACAGACAATAGTATGTAGTAATTATCTACAATAATTTAATAATATCTCTGAATAGTTGTATTTCTGTTATAAAATAATTTGTTGTAGGTGTGGAGATTCACATTTCCATTAATAAATATATATGTTATAATTTAGATTTGGACTTCATACATATAACTTACAAAATCCTTTTTAGGTTGTGCTGGAGTAGGTGTGACTCATCAACTTATGAAGACTCTCTGTAATAGTCCAACGTGTCTACATTTATATCAGGATATTAACAATGACGGGCTGACCTGGAATCAGAGCTATCAGATGTGTATAGAAGAGTAGAGAAATTACTTCAGGATTTATGTACGGAGTCTGGTGTATGGCTAGCAGGACAACGGAATGTTGATGATACTTGGAGATATATGAATGGCACAGTGTTCTCTAAACTAGGTAGGTTTGTAAATATATATTTGTTTGTTCAGAAGGAGGGTTGTCTGGTTTACAGCAAGGGTGGTTTTTACTGGTAAAAACTGTCCTGCCAAAAACAGGTTTAAGCAGTTTAAGGCGTAGAAAATGTCTTGAACATATTTCATAAAGAAACAAAAAAGTATTATATTAAACATGCCTTAAAGTAGGACATAAGTATTTATGATTTCCTTCTCAATTGTTACATATGTACTAGAGATGTACGAAACAGGTTTAAGGCAGTTTAAGGCATAGAAAGGCCTACGTATAACAGAAGTATAGTTTTTGCTTTTAAAATGCCTGCTTTTTAAAAAGCCTGCTAGCGGTGTGAAAAACAGGCATAAGACAGTTTACTTGCCTATTATTTCTAGCAGAGGTACTGAAGTCTACTACGGATGGTTGATAATAAACTCCCTACACCTGTTAGGGTGTGGTATTGAAGTCTACTAAGGTAAAGCTCCCCTGCACCCTAGCTGGGCCTCCTGTCGAAACTTGCACTCTGTCCCATTGAGAAAGTTGTGAACAAACGATTCCAAGATGTCATCACGTTGGAGCATCTCACAGCCTACATGCTGCTTCCCAAGTACAGCATGGAGAAGCTGACAATGAAGCAACAGCAAGATGTTAGCACATGACTTACTAACCATGACCCTGGCTTCATAACGAGCATCATCAGCTTCCAAGCCAAGGCAGCTATTTCTCCCCAGAAGCGATCAGCATCTACCCACACATCTGGTGGCAAGGTGCTGCAGTCTGTGGTGTTGATCCTGCTTTGCTGACCTGGTACAAAGACTAACAACATCACCGGCATCTTCAGCATCAACCTAAAGGTGCTCAGTACATTCTGTTTCATACACAAGATTAGGAATTGGCTGTGTCCAAAAAGCAAGCAAGCTTGTCTTTTGTTACTAGATGCTGAGTGGAATCAAGGACATGGATTGGTAAATTGTCTCAAGACTTCTTGTCATCTTTGTGCAAAAATTCCTGAAATAAAACTAATTTTAAGATTTGTTTGTAGTCTGATTTAATATATACAATGTACATACGTATCTTTATTATGATAACGGAATCTTCAGAGTGCTTTTGGACAGGAATAGCTTTAAGGCAATTTGAGACATTTTAGGGCGGTTTTTACCACTTTATGCCAGTTTAGAGCAATTTGAGAGACATGCCACGCCAAAACAGGTTTATGGCTGCCTTTAAAGCCCAACGCCGTTCAGAACCACATATCCTAGTTAGACGTTATGTAAACTAAAATATATGAAATGCCCAATGTTCTCCAAAATAGGTTAGTGTTTGTAAGATTTCTGTGGAAGACAAAATAGTTTTATAACATTTTAGGACTGAAAGCATATCTTAAATTAAGAATTGTATAAGCAGGTGATAATCACAATCCATCATTAATTGGGAGTATTGCTTTGTCTAGCACTAATCCAATCACTATGGAGATGCAACTGGACATATTGATGCACAGCGCCGGGTAGCACATAGTTTGTATGACCCTCTCCGCTCAAAATTGGGAGAATTGGAACAACAAGGTATTATCACGCACGTTGATGAACCAACAGATTGGGTCAATAGCCTTGTAATCACTGAAAAGCGTGATCACTCACTGAGACTATACCTCGATCCAAAAGTGTTGAACTTGAATATATAGAGGGAACATTTCGAGATACCGACATTTGCTGATGTCTCAAATAAGTTGGGAGGTTCAAACCTGTGCACTATACTAGATCAGAAGGATTCATACTGGCAAGTAAAGTTAAATGTTGCAAGCAGTCTTCTGACAACATTCGGACGTTACAGATTCGTTCGTATGCCATTTGGGATCTTGAGTGCCAGTGAAATTCTATAAAAATGAACCTATAAAACATTTGGAGATATCCCAGATGTTCACATCGTAGCTGATGATATGCTAATAGCTAGCAAAATGAAGCTGAGCATGATGCAACTTTACGGAAAGTACTAGAGCGTGCTCGTAGTCAGGGCGTGAAATTCAACAAAGCAAAGATACAGCTGAAGATGCCTGAGGTGTTTTACATGGGGACCCATACATCCAAAGAAGGAATACGACCTGACAAGGCTAAAATCAAAGCGGTAGTTCAGATGCCAGAGCCAGCCGACAAGGATGGTGTGAGACGTCTGATAGGGATGTTAAACTATTATATCACCTTTCATCCTGAAAAAGCAACTATCATTAGTCCCTTATGTGCCCTACTCAAGGATGGTACTGCATGGCTTGTGGACGCATGAGCATAAAGCTGCCATGCAAGCTATTACGAACATACTGGCGGAGCACCCATTACTTCGTCTATATGGTCCTAGGCTACCAGTGTCAATACCAGCTGATTCTTCTTCAAACGGATTAGGTGCCTGTTTGTTACAGAATAAGCAACCTGTAGCCTATGCTTCTCGTTCTCTAACAGAGACGCGCTATGCTCAGATAGAGAAAGAACTACTTGCTATAGTGTTTGCGACTGATAAGTTGCATCACTATATATATGGTCAAGAGGTAGACGTACAAAGTGATCATAAACCTCTGGAGAACATTACACATAAACCACTCCATAAGGCGTCACCTCGATTACAGATCATGTTGCTGAAATTACTGAGATACAAGCTCAATGTGCGATATGTACAAGGATACAAGATGTAGATCGCCGATACACTATCACGCGCGTACATCACTGATAACAACCCCCAATCAATAGAGTCAGAATTGAGGATACACAGTATAACAGAGCGTTTTCCAGTACCTACTGAAAACAGCATCTCGTGAGGATGAGCATTTCACACATTTGAAGCGATACATAGCTCATGGGTGGCCAAAATATAGAAGTAATGTTTCACCACCGCTATATGCATATTGGAATGTGCGTGACGAGATTCATTTAGAAGATGATCTTTTGTTTGTGGGTGAACGCCTCATTATTCCAGCGTCAATGAGGAATGAACTTTTGCAACAACTGCATGAGAGCCACTTCGGAATTGAAATTAGTGTCGTTCCAAGGCTCGAGATATTCTATATTGGCCAAACATGATGAAGGACATTACTAATATCGTTGCTAAATGTTCCACATGTGCTAAGTTCAGGCGCCAAAATCAGAAGCAGCCCATGATTTCACATGATGTTCCTGACCAACCATGGACAAAGTTGGCTTCTGATATTATGACGTTCCGTGGACATGATTATTTGGGGGTAGTAGACTACACATCCAAATACCCAGAAGTTGTTAGAACTAGCCAGACAGCAGAAGGTGTTATAACAGCACTGACACCTATCCTAGCAAGACATGGAATTCCACAGGAAATAGTCAGCGACAATATGCCATTCAGCAGTCCTACTTACTATCAATCGAATGGACAGAGTGAGGGTTTTGTCGGAATCATAAAACAAATATGCGCAAAGCTCATGAGGATGGAGCTGATCAACATATTGCGTTAATACAATACCGGAACACGCCATTGTCTGGAAGTCAGTACTCCCATGCACAAATTCTAATGAGTCGGTGTCTCCGGGATAAATTGCCGTGTGCAGCAAGTGCACTAAATCCAAGAGTTGTTCAAGATAGACCTAATCTGGCTAAACGCATATGACGTACAACGCCAAAAGCATTTCTATGACAGGAGTGCAAAACAGCGACAATCACCTAAAGTTGGTGATAATGTGAGAATTCGTTTACACGACACATGGGATAAGGCAATCGTCACAGGTAAAAGTGACACTCCAAGGTCACATATCGTCATCAGCGAAAATGGACAGACATATCGTAGAAACGAGCGTGTGATCAACCCATCATTTCAACTTACATGCATTATGCCCCCTATCATGGATAATGTACCCGATGACTATGATAAACATGACCAAGAAGTTCCACCTAATATCCAATCAGATAGTACTGCTGTTAATTGTAGACCTACAGCTAACACACATTGCAAGACAAGAGCCAATGTTGGCCACCATGTCAGTTACACTTGGGAGAGAAATAAACAGGCCCCTTATTGGCATAAGGACTATCAAATGAACGCTCTGTTGGTTTATCAGTAACTTAATGATGGATACTCGATATGAGTACCAGTTGGATATTTTAAAGTTACAGGATTATACAGTTCAAGTTATTATACAGTATGTGTTTATGATATTTTATTATATTAATTACCTGTAACTATTGTAAGGATATAAATGTGGATTAAGTAGTTAGCTTTAGTTCTGAAGGCAGAACAGTTTATCTAAAGAAATGTTTAATAGTTTAGTTTCTATGTTCAATCGATATTCACTTGAGTACAGTGTTGTGTTCTTTAGGAGTTTAAAGGTTAGAACCAGTAAAGTACTAGGTCAGCAAACTAAATTGTGAATAGATATACATATGGGTATTGGTTTATTAAAATTGTACTCCATAGAAAACTCGCAGCAGTTCTTTAGATAAGGGGGGTGTCATGAAATGTTATAATCTCATATACATGTGGCGCCCCTAATGATTGTGCTTGTACCTGCAATAGATATAATATGGACCAATCAGAAAGTAATAATAAAGTGTGCTCGGACTAGTAATGTTGACATGTGGTGTTGTTAAGTAATTGAGATAGATTGAACTCAGGCCAAATGCAATTTACATGATCAGTGAAGATCGTGACACCTGCCAAAGTTGTTGGCCCAGAACGCAAAACAGTGAAAACTCTTGTCTTGGGCTTATACAAGCCAGCCAAACAACCTCTGCTCTGGGTAACTGCATATGGTAACACTTGGCTCATGCATAGACAATGGTGGGCTAGATATGTGTTGGATTGAAGAGGACTTATATGGTTCAGCTACCGTTAAACAGATTCTCGATGAACGACATGTCAAGCGGGGGTATTGTAGCACATATAACTACCCTATTTCTTCACACCCTACGCATGAGATAGTAAGGTGGACCATCTCAACCAGGCTTGCAAAATGGCAATGTTGAAGACATACAGAAAGCCCATGCAGATATGATGCAAACCATTGTATCACTGGATATTGTGAACCAGATGAGCAGATTTGGTGAACATGTCACAAACAATCCACTAGCCAGAGCGATTCGTAAGTCTATGGAGATGGTATTAGAAATGCTCATTTACATCAGCACTGTACGCACTGGTGATTTGAAGCTTCATCTTGACACCACAGAAGTCTTTCTAAAATACTTTGCTCCCGACAAACTGAATTTTACTCCTATGTACTTGGGAGATATCAAAGCCTTAGCTCAAACAGATACCGAGGTATGGGAAGAATTTATGGAAGGCAACTGGGTCGTCAACAAGATTATGGTACCTTTCTGTGCTATTGTACCAGATCATGCATTGGAGCAAGTATATCGGATGATGAAAGTTGCTGGACGCCTTATTGGCATCACACTAAATCCACAAACCTGCACCAAATTCTTCTTGGTTGCAACTGAGCTTGGACGTCTTGCCGAGGAAGCAAGGAACATGGCTGGTCAACCCAAGATCAAAGCAAAATATCATCATCAGCTCACAGAAGCTAAGGTCAAACAGCAGGAGAAGAATGTTATGGATCTCAAATACACAACTGACAAATTAATTCACCAATCCCTTTTCAGATGGATATGGACAGCTGATAAACATGGTTACCAAAGCTGTTTTGCCTAAGAATATCCATGAAGATATCAACAAGAGGGTCGAGACTGGAGAGGAGATTTGTACAGTTTGTGTTAGAATGAAATGTGAGAAATAAGGTGAATCTGTGGGCCCCAATGAAGAAACGTAAGCTGCAGATATGGTCATCGGCAGGGAAGAAGCTTACTGTAAAATATGCGGACAAAATTGTGAAGTTTGTGGAATATAGAGCACTCTTTCCCCGCATGCTTCTACTCTCCAAATCTAGAGATATTAGTCAAGTTGTTAGAAGCTATGAATTATCGGACATACAAGTGTCAGAGATAGATCCAAAATCTGATACTCGAGCTGACTCCATTTGCAAACGTGTCGCAGTTGTCGATGGAATGGCTGATCTGAAAACATTAAACAAGCCAGAAGGGATATCCAACATCATTGCTAAACAATGGCAGAGATACAGCGAATATGATGAAGTTCATTTGGTTTTTTACAGGTATGACATTGGTGAATCACTGAAAACGTCTACACGTGAGAGAAGATTAGGTGGTATAAAGGCTGTAGTATATCACATCACAGATACAACATCAACCGCCAAAATTAGCAAGCACAATCTTCTAGCTCATATACAGACAAAAGATGAACTAACAGCATATCTAGTCCACACAGTTCTAGTGCATGACATGACAAACGGAAATAAAATCGTAGTAGCACTTGATGATCATACAGAAGCCACTCACAGAAAATGTTATCTTTCAAGTAGTCGGGAAGAGGCAGACACCAAGCTAATTCTTCATTCTCTTGACACCACACCAAAGGGGCCACCTCAATTAGGATCCATAATCCGGATATTGACCTTCAATGCCCGTGGACCCAGCAAAACTGCAGCACTGACGGGTTTTCATGCACTATCTGGAGCAAACATTATTGGTAGATTTGCTGGCAAGGGGAAGATGACATGCTGGAAAGTGCTACAAGAACTTCACGCAGGTGATGATATAGGTCAGGCATTTGCACAGCTTGATGTATCGGAGAAACCATTCGAAACCTTAATTGCCGCACGAGAAGCATATGTCTGCAAGCTGTATGCGCCCCTCTCACAGAACAAAATTATTATCTAGGCATGATTTATAATAGAATGACGATACTACACGTATCAATGTATAATCGTAATGTTTTACTAACTTTACGCGTCCTCGTGCTCACCGTACTAACGAGCGCTGTCGTCGGTTCATTTACATAAATCCGACAACTTGATAGGTGTTCCATGTCACAAAAATACAGAACGTACTTCATAAGAAGTTTCACGTACAGCTTTCTTTATCCCTTTCAATAACGTATGAGGCTGTTTGGACGGATTGTCAATAAATATTCGTGAATACGCCTCTGTTCTGTTATTATGTGCTTGGCTCGCACATTTACATTGCTATAACCAGGTCACACAAATAACGTGTACCTTGTCGTGTCAAACATCAGGAGCAACCGTTCTCTGACTGGGTAAAAATGACAGCACCCACAGAAGAGTTATAGTCCACATACTATAACTTTGAATTTATTCGTTAATGTGGGATTAGTCGTGTTAACATTTACACATTGTTTGTTTATGTGGTTATCTTTGCATTGGTCCTAAAATTTTGAAATGAAGATGACCCATTCCTTTAATTACTGGATCTTTTTAAATATCATAACGTTATTATTATGTTGTTATTACGTTCGTTGTTAATCCATTTTAAAACCCGTTTTGGTTAAACATAACCCGACAGGTTCGAACGTATTATGGGTTTACAATTACTTGCTCATTGCGGCATTACTGTATTATTACAACGTAGTAATGTCAGACAGGAACGTTTGCCTAAAAACGCAACATTAACTAACAACTCTTGTTAAAACACACTTTTGTGGACATACCCGTTTGAAGCCTCTTTTCTGATTTGGTTGGATAGACATAGTTAGCTAGATCTGGCTCTGACTAAGATATACCCCCACTTCGAGGTATCTTAATCGCTTCCTGTTCTATGTCGATGATTTGCCATGAACGTTCTTACTTGTGTGTGTGTGTGTGTGTGTCAAATGGGTGGTAGACACTTTATTGGATGTCGGTTATAATATTGAAGGAAATCTACTGTTTGGAATTGATTAATCTGATATTTAGACATTTATAGTTATATTTTATCACTAATCGGCTTCCTATTTCATCATGACGGTGATCTTGTTTATCGGACATGTATATCTGTTTGTCTGTAAGTAAATATTGATCACCGATATTAACATATGTTTATGTTCTATATTAGCAGATTCAATTACCTAAAGTCACATAAAAAGGTGAAAATATTTAGAAAAACATTTTACCATGTTTGAACGACACTCAATACTATAAGCACTCAATCTGTCACGTCCAGTGATTGATGTGATGTGAAACTATATATTTACACTTTTTTCAGGTTATTGCATATTATCGTCCGCCTGTTATAATCTTAGAAAGGTTCTATGCGAAAAGCCCTTTTGTTTTCATTTGTATGGATTGGAAGACAATATACCTTACATGACATGGAATCGAAGTTACGAAGCATGCCGCGAGCAAGGTCTCGATATGATAAGGATTGAGTCCAACCAAACACAAATAACCGTGGAGAAATTACTTCAAGATATACCCGAGGATACACAGAGGCAGATATGGATTGCGGGAACACGCAGTCCTGATAACAATTGGAGGTACATGAATGGAACTGTCTTTAGAAATAAAGGTATTTCAACTTTTTACGAATACAGCTAGTTCAGATTTTATAGAGTGGATAGATTATGATCATCTTTAATTCCTAACAGTTTAACACAGAAAGTATTATTTATTGAGGACCTAACTTGTATGTGTTATACTCGGTGCTATTTCAGTATTTGTATATTTTGTTTGATCTCACCCGTTATGTGCCAATATTCTATATACTTGATGAAATATATTTACCACGAGTTTGATACTTACCTAAAGTTTACCTTTTCTAATCAATAAAATCACGCATATATATATATATATATATATATATATATATATATATATATATATATATATACAATACACATACATTGTGTATTTTGTGGTTTTCTAACCTAAGTACATAACTGAAAATTATTTATCGGTATATTCTGGTAGAGTTTGATATAACTGATTCCAACCTTTATACCCTGATTTAGAGTTTTCTGCAGTTGTTCCTTGTTTGAGAATACAAAGAATTCCATCTCATTTTGGTTTACCTTCAGTATTTTATCATTCATTCAAGTATCAACATTAGCAGTAAAACCTTCAACTGACTTAAAGAACATGAATACTTGAGTATTAGAAATATAGCAATGATATTTAATGGTTTGTGACCTTTTCTGTTTTATCAAAGAATTAAATAGTGGATTCTACTGATCCATATCCATGGTGAATAATTCCTAAGCTTAGAACAAACACATACTTTTATCATGAAATTGATGTTTTAAATATAAATAAATACACCAAATGTTACTTCTTTCTTCAGTTCAAGCAGCTACGATGTCTGGAGTAGATGACTGTTTATTTGTAAAACTAGATGAAACAAAGAAGCCAAACTATACTCCTGATAATTGTGATGAGAAAAATAGCCACTCAGTAGTACTCTGTCAGGTTGACCAAGGTAATTACTGAATGATACTGTTTTCTTGTTAGTATAAAAATACTTAGCTCATATTATCACAACATTTGTAACATATTTTATAAGATGCATACTACACTAAATTGATGAGATGAGTTCATTTTAGTTGTTAAGCATCTGCCCAAGTCACGATTAGGTGATATATTAGGTGATATATTAGGTGAATTAGGTGATCTATGGATGTATGCTCGTTATCAAAACAAAAATAAGATGTGCCTGGTCACTGACAATAATATCTAACAGACCACACGAAAATTCATATTACGGATATTTTAACCTCTTACAAGAGTCTGTGGGTTATATACAATATTCTTCTCCACTTTAACCGATCTTGTTTATTGAAGTTATTCAGCCCATACTCTCATATCCTTCTCCGGTACCTGATTCCATGTCATCCTCGGACTTCCTCTACCTCTTACACCATCCACCTCATACAACATCCTTCTATTCATCCACTCTCCATCATCATCCCGTAACGTTTGTCCCAACCACCATAAACCATTCCTCCTAATAATACATTCAGTGATCGATTAAATCCCAATTCTCTCCCTCAGCTCTACACTTGGTACCATATCCCTCAGAGACACGCCGCATGTACATCTGAGCCGATCATCGTATCTGCTCTGCATTGAAGGCCCACGTCTCGCTGCCACACACCATAGTAGTCCTCACACGTGTCTAACAAACATTTCCCTTTCACAATGACACATCCTTCCCTGTCAAAATCTCTGACACCTCTTTACACTTTCCTCATCCAAAAGCCACTGATGCTGAATTCACTTCTCCACCTCCACTCCTCAGTTCTATCTAGACACAGACCATTTCCCAGATTCAAGGTTTCCTGTACGTTGAAATCCTCTCAATCACCTGCTCTCTAACATACCTTGCACACAGAAATGCATCTCCATTTGTACTTTGTTAACTTTCAATCCTTGCCTGCGTGCACGCTTTCAGCTTAATACATTCTCTTTCAACACTCTCCCATCCTCTCAGCCGCCAATACCAACTCATCCAGATACAACACTTCCCATGACAATCCCTGTCTGGTACATATACTCCTCCCATCTCCTGACTATCGCAGGATTTACAATCCTGACTATCACTGGATTTGCAATCATGCTTCCAGTCTTATCCCTAAAACATTTCACTCCACAACCATATTATGCCTATCTTTCCCAACTGTTTTGCTATCCTGGACATCTAATACTCTCCTCTGAAAATTGATTTATCTCTTGCTACTCTGCTAGAATAACGTTTTACAGCCTTCTTTGTCATCTCATATTCTGATCATGCAGCTTCTTCCGCAGCAGCATCCTTTGCATGGCATTATGCCTTGTACTTTGTTCTCTTATTGCTTCGCTCTCTTTCCAACCTCTTCATTCCACTACTGTGTCTGTTGCTGCCTTGACGTGCCCTTTGTCCAACCTTATATCTCACTAGCTGCCTTCAAATGTTCCTCCATCTGTCTCTCTCTCCCTCTCTCTCTCCTTCTCTCTCTTTTTTCCTCTCTCTCTCTCTCTCTCTCTCTCTCTCTCAGCACTTGTTCACGTCCTCACATTTCTCTTCCAACACCAATTTCTCTTGGAACTTCCTTTGTACACTTTAATCTTTCAACCTCGGATACCCTTCTTCTCGAATGGGATTTCGCATGCTGGACTTTCATCACGCATTTCAATTCTAAGTCAATCAACATCGGATGGTGCTGTGACACTCCAGCTTCTCCAGCAATAGGTTTCACATTTCAGATATATTTTCGATAATGACTGGCATGTGACTTTTTCATAGAGAATTGCAATAAGTGCGAGGTCTGACAAATTCTCAGGCTAAATAAAGAACACACTCATTCATTCATTCAAGTGCGTGCACGGACACACATACATAACACACACACACACATATATATATATACACTCTTATTTCTTCCTTTCACTGTATACTGGTAATATAGTGGTACTCTCATTGTTTTCATATTCAAGTGCTATATTACTTCTTTTGTTTTCAGGAAAATGTGATTCTTCAGATTTTAAATCTGGTGATAAATGTTACAAGAAAACGAAATATGACGGCAGTGAGTCAAACAAAGTAGACTGGTATGATGGTCAGACATATTGTAGTAAGAATGACATACAAGGTGATATAGCTTACTCTTATTTAAATAACAACTCGGAAATAAAGAAGATATTTGACTTATTTACTGGAAGACCTGATCCTGTACAGCTATGGCTTGGTGTAAGAAGAAGGATCTGGTCGTGGGAAACGGGTAACACTCTACATTTAACATACTGTAAAATATATTTCAGTTTTATCTACATAACTGTATCTGTAATTGAACTGATATCCTCTTAATGGGTTATATCTTACAGATTACAGCCACGAAGGAAACAAACCCGTAATCAAGTATTTTAACTGGAGTGATAAGAATATTGATGACTTCAAATAATAATTGTATCTACATAAATATGAATGAAGGAAGCAAATGGTTCTCACAGAGTTGTAATGGCTTTAATTTGCCATATTTTCTATGCATGAATGGTAAATTAGAAATGCCTACCTTGATATAGCAATTATAGTATTGTTATTATTAATATAATTCCGAATAAATTATTTCTCTATTTTATTTAATAAAGTAAATAAATTATTGTATACTTTGTAAAATATCTTGAATTACATATTACAATTTATATTATTCTACGTTTTGTTTATTCAGAGACTACTAGTGATTCTACAACCAGTACGCGACATTCTACTTCTATGGGTGGAGTTAATTCAGATAACTTTCAAACTGCTCAATCACAATCTGAAGCCAAATCACAATCAACGAAAACAACAACCATGACGACCTTAATAAATGGCAGAAATAAACAGCAGAATGTTGGTCAAAAGGAATTTAAATCGGGTGAGTTAAAATTATTTTAACATTTTAAAACACGACCTCATAGTTTAACAAATAATAAATTCATTATTCAGCCAAGTAATTAGAGCTGAATGACTCGGTAAAATATTATCATGCTCCCATTAATTTTTCACTTTACATTTTCTTTTAAATAATTAATAAGTCACTGATGAGAGAGATATGTTTATTAAATTTGTGCTAACGCATAGGATTTATTGATATATAGTCACTGAAAATATTACTACAGGTATGACTAGTAATTAATTATAAGATAGGTTGGTAAGCTAGATAATTCCATCACGACAAGATCCGGCAATGAATTAAACAATTTATTTTGAACATGGTTTGCTTAGTATGGGATATAATATATCCTTGGTATTGTAAGTGAAACTAGTTGTTATGCTATACACACTGTTGACCATGTACGCATGTACAAATAATAGTTTTATCACACACACACACGCACATACATACAAACGATACGATAATGTGCACCATTCTTTTCTAAGGCTCATAATTATATTTTCAGTTTACCTTATAGCTGTTGTTGTTAGCGTTGTTATAGTACTTACTATCATAATAGGAGTGACTGTATTTCTTGTTCTGTAAGTATTGAATTAGCTTCTATTACCTTATATGTTTCCGCTAATTTCTTTGAATAATATTGCCAGCTTCAAAAGTTGTCTTTAGAGATAATAGACAGCCAAATAATGAGCCTCATCAACTTCTTCAACTTAACATTGATGATATGTTCAAACCATACACTAGTAAAGAAAATTATATATATATATATATATATATATATATATGTGTGCATTTTTAAGATTACTCGAAAACAAGCATGACTGTTTTTATTAATTTTGTTTATGGTTGTAGGTAAACACCACAAAGAATTTTTATTTATTTCTGGAATATAATTTCTTCAAATTTATATATTCTCTTGTAATCCACTTTTCTTATTTTATGTTAAAGGAAGAAACGAAATCGGATAACTAAAGAGCATGGATATGTGCATAATGATGTCCATCATTCACCAGAGCTACCAAATACTAATGATCCCGAATATGCTGATATTGGTCCAACTAAGGATGATGATGAGATGATACTATAAATCCATATGGTGTCACTCCTGCTGCACAGACAGTAGATAATGACATAAGGCACAACAAAGCTCCATCTGGTGATTTATACGCTATATCGAGTAAACAAGTAGCTCAATCCGAAGGCAACATAAACAAGAACAAAGATGGAATAAATCCTGAAGTGTTGTATGCCAGACCAAATAAGAAAAAAATCCAGAGACACAGTCATTGAAGAGACTATAAAATCCAGAAATGATGCAGACACAGAGATGCCATCTGCTGGCGAGAACAGTTCAGGAAGCAAACACACAGAACACTTTGAAACAGAAACTGGTGACGTGTACGCCAAGGTGACTATATAGGGAATGGATTTAAACAAGTAAATACAATAAATGTCAGACTGAGACATATGAGAAACAATATGATATAGGAATTGATAGGTGTGCGTCAAAGGGGGAACATATTAAGCAAAGTCCACCTTTGGCTGCTCAGAACAGTATGTTTCAAGTAAGTGGCATCTTGGCTGTATTCACCTACCATTTATTGAATTGTATGATGGTGAAACTTTTGTTTTATTGTGTCTACTTTCTGTCTGGTTTTCAATAGGATTTGGGCAAATATCAATTTTGTACGGTCATAAATTGTGTGTGTTGTTATGACACAGGTAAAAATGCGTAATGTTGTTATGACACAGGTAAAAAATGCGTAATGTTGCTTTAAAGCTACCTTTCTGGATAAAGTAGAAATTGTATTCGATGGAAATATAATTAACTGTATGTTAAAATGTATGTTTTTATATTATTGTTCTTCTTATATGATGGCATTTTGTCTGAATGGATTATATCCTGAGGAGATTATGTCCATTGACCAAACATTTGGTACACAGACACAGGTTATTGATTAAGTATCTACTCCTGTAAACTTTTATCTATATAATATTATATATCATAGAAGAATCTGTTTGCTTTTCAATGTAAATACATAACATGTTTGTGCTTTGAATTCCAGTTGGAATATCATATTTGAGATATAATGTTGTTTCAGATATAAAGAGACTAATTGTGTAATGGCACTGGCATATATTTCTGTTTTGACTAAATACAAGCACTTAAAGAACAGCTTAAATCTGAATACTACAGTCAGCTGCTGCCACATTTGTAGTCACATGACAAAAGTGGAGTATTCATAAAAATTAATTTATTATAACCTGTGTTGCTTGAAGTATTTAAAAATTTGCCTGTTTAAAAAAATCATTATCAACAATGTTTCAACATCTTTGGCTTTATTGTTAATTTTTCACCACTGTTAAAATGTGTAACCAATCAATGTTTTCAATGGGGGAATATATGTACTTACAACTGTTGAAATATATGTTGAAGACCCCTCCTTTATTATCACCCAATATAGTAATTGGATCAAGAGGTTATTTATGATCAATTTTAGTTTAACATATCTGCAACTGAATTGTTGTTGTAAAATAAAGTGGTCAAATTATTTTGTTATGTAAAGTGTAAACTGCTTATGATTAATACCAGCTTTAGGTGCTATGATATATAAATATATCATCTGTGATGTATCTAAATATTATTTGTGATACATATAAATATCTCCACAGGCTCATTGTGAATTACTGAAAAACAATAATGGTTGTACTACTAGTATATGTGTGTATGTGGCTGTGTGTGTGTGCGCGCGCGCGCGTGTGTGTAGGGACACGAAAACGCTAAATATAGAAACTAGTAAAGATAATGCCACCTATGAAGAATATTCTTTTTTGTGAATATGACTAGTTAGAAAAACTAGAATTAAGCTCCAGTAAGTGGATATATATATATATATATATATATATATATATATATATATATATATAGAGAGAGAGAGAGAGAGAGAGAGAGGGGAGACTGTGTGTGTGTGTGTGTGTGTGTGTGTGTGTGTGGACATATGCCACTTCTCTATAGGAAAGGAACGACACGCTAATACTCAACACGAAATCACCGGAAGATAGCCGAATAATACTCAATACTAGGTTCATGATTCTAGTAAACATCTAAGCAATAAACAGTATCGAGTATAAAACCACCGGTGTAATATGTATTTGGACGCAAAGTACATCAGAGAGCCCACCCGCACATCAGGACAATAAGCAATATATCAAGCTATGACTCACAGAAAGGAGACTTCAACCGATGAAATAATTCTTACCAACACGACATTTTGCAGATCGTTAAGATACGTTTAAAACGAAACAAATGCGACCAATTCTTCGCTCATGATTGATACCAAGAAGTGAATAATATATATATATATATATATATATATATATATATATGGGGGGATTTCCCATTTACTTCCTAGTAACTAGTAAGGCCAGCGCATTGTAAATGTATGTTGTCGTTGTCTTTTCTCAGATACTTTGTTCCGCAAATGTTTATGTTCTTCGTTTGCTCGGATAACGTTTCCATAACGCTATCAGAAGTTGTCGAGGCATGTAGTATTCTGAATAATATTTGAGCCAAACCATAAAACATTATACTACGACCATCTATCCTATGTACATATCTTAATACCCAACTCACCGAGTGAGTAAATGAGTGACCGAGTGAGTGCATGTTACAATAAAGGCCTTACATATAATGCCAGGTATAAACGAGATACGTTTATAATAATTGTGTTACAGGGATTGTGTTACAAAGATTGTGTTACAAGAATTGTTTTATATGGTGGACATTTCATGTGATATGTCATATTATGCAGATCTGAATGGTACGTGGCGGTGTCGCTGTGTGTTTTACTTGGTGATGTACATAACTGTAAAAGGTATGCTTTCTACAATTGATATTTTGAGCGATATACAATAAACTTATTTTGTGGCATTATATTTGGTATTTTGGTATATGATTTACTACTGCACAGACGACTGTTCCTGATTATACTCTTCCGTAAGAATAAAACAATCTCTGTTAGGCATGGAATCCTTCATTTGCTTCATAAGTTGGACATGCTCATCCACCTCTATTGGGTCTCAGCGAAGTTATTCGCACGGATTATGCCATGGTTGAGTTTGCTATGTTTCAAGATTAGCGCGGAGAACCCCCAAATACGTGTTGGACACAACACCAAGCGTTTACAGGATAGATTGTTTACTTTGTGTTCCACACATCTCGCTGGCACCAGACCACTGTCAGATACCCTAAAGGTCTTTGGCTATAGAATCCAGCTTAAATAAATTCATCTTCTCAATCTTGTTAAATAGTGAGCTCCGGTCGCCTAGCGGTTAAGCACCCGGTACTTGGTGCCAACGGTCACAGGTTCGAACCCCGCAAGAGGTCGAAACATTTCCAGAGATTAATTTCTCAGGTCACAACATCGTCGGTGGCTGACCACGTTAAATGGCACTGCCGTCTCCACTGAATTATTTAAAATAAAGGGGGATGTTAAAAAAAACCTGAGTACGTAAAGCACTCTGGCAGTGACCACCTTCATGGTATTTCGGCTCCATCTTTCCGTACTGCTCCTCTGTGAGTGGTGGGGGAGGAGGTTTCTCAATCACTCAAACATAGAGGCTGTGTCGAATAAGCGACAGCCTGGGGGTTCTCCCCGAAAAACAAAACATCTAAGTGTCTATGCAATCACCAGTTACATTCAACAAAATATGCGATTAAAGTGGGCGATTTGATTTTGTTAGTGTCACGCTAATTGTGCAAAGTACCTACGGGCAAAATACTTAAGGGCATAAAGACCAAAGGGGCAAATGATAGTAGGGGTTATTGACCGAGCCCAATTGACTGTTATAATGTGTTTTAGTGTATGTATGTGGGTTAAATGTTGTGTGTATCTAACGATTACATACTAGTATATTCATATGATGCATACATGGTAACATATGTATGTCATCATGTGATTACTTTCACGATTACACAAAGTTTTGTTTTATTGTTTACCATGTTATATCACGCCAACAAATATATATAGATGGTAACAGCATTGAGAAAGCAATAGTATGCGGTTTCAACCCATCTCAACCTGGAGTGCGTTTACAAACTGTATTTCTTACATACATTATTAGTATTCTATATATTTCACAGAATGTAACTAATTATAGTCGTGCCATACGTTTTGTTTCTAAAATGTATATTACCCAAATATTCAAGCAATGCCAATTGTAAGATAATGCATTGAAATAGAATATTAGTACATTAGTTCGCTTTTGAACATGGAATATTTAATTATATCATAAGTCTCTCTAGCTGTGATCTTGTTGTAAGGAAAGATTAAATTATTTGTTTCAATGATACGATTGCAATCACTGAGATAGCCGACGGGGAGGGAATGAATTCACAACCAAATGTTTAACTACAAATGGGGACAGCTGACCCCGGTGACATTAGGGATTAAGCTGGGAATAATGAGGAGGTAATGTTGAGTTGATATTGATCGTTCTCTATGCTTGCATTAATCTCAGTTATCTCAATAACTACCTGTTAATTCATGGCAAGATGCATTACTTGCATTACTTTGATCTATGGTGAATATTGAAATATTAAAACGAATTATCACAGTAGAATGGCATCGCAGTTTGTTGTACATTTTCATTTCCAGAACATACCCGAAAATACATCTGGTTTAATTTAAAGCGTCATGTAAACATTGTACCATGTTTATCTCTGCAAGAAGGAAGACCACATCAAATCTGCTAACCCATTTAAAGGTAATTCGTTGATACGTATATGGCAAGAATCTGTCTTTATATAATGGGATGTTTGAGAAGAGCAATTTTCACTTTGTTTAGTAAACTTTGTTACGATTGCCATGTTATTAAAATCAATATCATGTTTTTATAATCATTTTCAATTTCATGTCTATATACATATCACATCACCAAATCAATCGAATCTACTTCTATAAATGTCCAGTGTTTTAACTAGTAGTTATAGCAGTATTCTATATGTAGCTGAGTGCATAACGATGAAGTAACACATTCGCGTTTGTTTCATATACATTGTATTCATGATTGTAATCATGATTACGTAAAATCTAGTCGCAATCGTAATCAATTACACTGAGTATTACTATAATCGTATTCATAATCATAGCATTCTGAAGTAATCGTAATCGATTACCTCGATCCTGTAATCGCCGCATGCATGTACATGACATTATGTTCCCGTGACTGGTACCCACTGACGTATGTTACCAGTACATGGTTGTTCGAGTCGATGAAATTACCGCGGCTTATAACGTCATTCGCTTTAGAAAAAGGAGACATAAACACATTGCCGTGTCAAACATCAATTGTGGAACACCTACAACACACGGTGTACATTATTTTTAGATAATGCTAATTTAATCACAGTACCAAACTACTAATGTGTGCTATATCATTATAATGGTTATACGATGATATAATTGTTAAATATAGACCAAACACTTTCCTATTACGTCAGAGAGCTATGCAGTGACGGTGTATGTTAGTATCTGGTGAACGGTACTTTATCATTGTATGGGAGTGATGTCAATAAAAATGTGCAGTACACTTCACTGTTTAACCGTCTTAATTGCTTTAATGATGTCGACAATTGGTTGGGTGGGTGGGTGAATGGATGAATGGGGAAGTGAGTGAGTGAAAGCACAAGTTAGTCAGCGAGGGAATAAAAGAGTAATACATTGTTTTGTTTAACGCCGACTCTAGTAGGAGCTCAACTCGGGGGATTATCATTGAGAAGATATCTTCTCCTTGAAAATGAGATGATCAGATAAAATAATCAGACCAAAATAAGTATGAGTTTATGGTACTGACATCTGGTGGACGTTTTACAGCGCCCATGATATTTTCGAAAGCAAGGACGAAAATGATGCTACTGACATCTGGTGAGCGTTACCGGTATCAATGATATTGTTAAATGCAGTAGACGTGCATGATGCTGACACCTGGTGGACGTCTTATAGTGTTCATAATATTTTCGAATACATTGGACTTGAGTGACACTGCTGACACCTGGTTGGAGGAAATACCTCTACATATTAAAAAAAGGAACATGGAACTATTCTTTATGTTGGACCCCCAATATAAATTACTTTATAAATGCATATTATAGAGAATAGTCTAGATTATTTTTATGTTTTCAGTTATTAAATAAAAGCAAACTAATTATATAAAAATTAAAATTTGTGTGTTATTTATTATATGTAAATAACACATAACTGTGAAAATATAATTCGATTCTTTAATTAAATTACAACACACATAATTACTATAATACTAAGTTGTTCTATTATATCTTATTGTTGATAAAATGATGCCGAATTCGTTACCCTTGATATAATATATTCATATGTTATGCTACGTGGCGTGTTAGATATACATTCGTGTATATGCTACCCCAGCTACAGATATTGATGTTACATTTATACTAAATGCATGTATATGCATCGTCAAGGTAATATAGATAACTGAATTTGATTTACTTACGTTTCACAATATATGATCATCAAATAGGGATAATACAAAGAAAGTCACTCCCAGGATAGCAATAGGGAAATATCTAGTCAAAATACTCTGATGGTGGCCACTCCCAGAGTGTATTACGTCATCGGGGGATCCTGTGTCTGAATTATAACATATAACTAATATTTATCAAAACACGGTAGACGTCCGATAACACAGATCTCACTCTATATCCGGATTGTCAGCTAGCTTGTGGCGACATCGAGTGAGTAAGGAGAACACTACAAGTATTTGGATCGATAAAACTGTTGTGTTGGCGCCCCAAGACGTGAGCAACCAACCGTAAACAGTAAACATCACAAACACACACACACGTCGGTGCATAGGCTATACCAGAATCATTAAAGATATCTTCCATGAGACGTTAATTGGTATTTGATTTTAATTATTTAGTCTCACCACCATTTACACTTTAACTACATTCTGTACCCACTTTCCCGACAGCCAAAACGGTCTCTCACAGTCAGCATTGGTTTGTGGAAAGCTGAGAACAGCGACTATTACCGTACTTGTGTCAGTTTAGGTGAACCACATCTGTCCAATTAGAGTCTTTATCGCCACGATTTCGCCCCAGTAATGATCAACATATTTCTGTACACCAACTTCCTTCATGCATATCTCAGTGTGTTCAATAAGCTGGTAGTCCTGAAATTCGTCTTTGATAACCTGGATAAAGGTTCGCTCTATGCAAATAATGCTGTAATTATGTCGGTGAAGTAGTCGGATACTGACGCCGAGAGGTTATGCTCGGCCACAAACTGTATGAAGAGTACCTCTTTCTTTGTAATAACATATCAAAGAGAAAAGGAAACAATTAATAATAATCAGTGTTTAATATCAGTTTACGATATGAAAAAGGATTTTACTTGTGTTTACTCCACTTTGACACCATAGTTTGGTGAAAGGATTAATTTACGCTGACATCAATCTACAATTAAGTGTTATTTTCACTCCGCTATCAAAAGTAGTTGGCATTATATAAGTACACTATTTTCATGGTTAGCATGGATGTTGGTTCTTAATTACACGTTGTGTGAAGTCAAAGTACTAAATAAAATTATCAGAGAGTAAGTGAATATTGGATTATTAATCAATTGAGGGGGGGGTCTATTTTGTTCAGTTTTAATATAACAAACAAAAGGGGTGATATCAAATATTTAGAAATATTAGTCTGATTTACGCATGAACGCACACATGACTGTTATCAAAGTCTCTACTCATTTCAATTTGTGGTGTTGTCGTGCCATAGTCAAATTCTATACTTCCGTGTTATAATATTACAAGCTAGCCAAAACTGACAACATTTGGCAATATTTCTGGTTAATCCGTCATGGAACCTAAACGAAATTTTGTAAAATGGCTTTGAAAGGTTTATATTTATTATTATGTAAGTATATCTTTAGTTGATTTTGTAGATGCTGCGTATTATATTATATATATATATATATATATATTGTGTGTGTTATGTGTGTGTGTGTGTGTGTGTGTTGTGTGTGTTGTGTGTGTGTGTGTGTGTGTGTGTGTGTGTGTGTGCTTCTCTATCTGTTAATACTTAATACACAATCCCATTTTTCAAACATTTAATTGTAACACACACACAGTCACACACATGCACCTCTGGATATATTATTACAGCAGCAGCATTATGACATAAACATGCGTTGTATGCTCCGTTGGGAGTTGATATGTGTGCTGGATTAGAACATGTCTGATTCGAGTCAGGGATTATTATTATTATTATAAGCATAGTTATGTTAATCAATCATAGGCTATTCCAATGTGGCATAAACGTACATTTTGGTATAACTAGTAATAATTATGTATATATACTTCTGTTCGCCCATTCAAACTAAAGTATGAATATTCACAATGACAAACGTTTGTTAAAGACAGTGTTTTAGACAATTATCCGTTAAATACTGATTTTCATTCTGATTTTCCACACAAAACTGGCACATTTCATGTGGTTGTTGGTAATTCCCCATTAAACACATTGATCTCGGATAACCCCCTTTTTTGTTCATAATTTATTCTTCATTTTTGTTAAAAACATTGGTACATCATGTTATTTATTTTGTTCCAATAACCCCGATGATATTTTTCAGGTTGTGCCGGGATAGGTGTGACTCATAAACTTATGAAGACTCTCTGTAATGGTCCAACATGTCTACATTTATATCAGGATATTAACAGTGACGGGCTGACCTGGAATCAGAGCTATACGATGTGTACAGATCTGGACCAGGAGTTGTTAAGGATTGGGTCAAGTCAATCACAAACAAGAGTAGAAAAATTACTTCAGGACATAAGTAAGGAGTCTGGTGTATGGCTAGCAGGACAACGGAATGTTGATGATACTTGGAGATATATGAATAGCACAGTGTTCTCTAAACTAGGTTAGTTTGTATATATATATATATATATATATATATATATATATATATATATATATGTGTGTGTGTGTGTGTGTGTGTGTGTGTGTGTGTGTGTGTGTGTGTGTGTGTGTGTGTGTGTGTGTGTGTTAAGAACTACATAACTTAGTTAGACATTACATATATGTTATGAATGTTATGTGGAAGAATTTATAGTTTCTTAACATAGTGGTAGGCCAGAATATCGGTCATTCTGGGTTCAAATCCAACCACTAGCTAATGTATCAATAATTGTAACTAATTTAATATAATTGATTACTCTGATTTATAATTACATTACTGATAAATGTAAAATGATATAGTCCAGGGATTTGGTATTAGTAATAATAAACATATTAATGTAGATTTAACAAAACAAGGTGCAAATATCATGATGGCTGTAATAAGATATGTCTAAAATCCAATTGAAAATTTTAACAATGGATATTATTTACCAGTGAAAATAAACTTAAACAGGTGGTCTCTTAGAAAAGATATAAACTTTCAAAACATCAGACAAACTTCTAATTTTCTTAGGTAACTTCGTGCACAAAGTGGGGCTTCGAAAGTAAATGCATAATGGCTTCGGTTCAAGACAAAGCTACCTGGAATTATAAGTATCTAATTGGATGGCCTTAGTTTTGTGAAGTCTCTAATTAATGGAATTCAATTAACACATGCATCTAGGTGATTGATAGATTTGTAAGGTATTTATAGAATCTTGAAATATTTATCCTTATCTACAGGATAATATAATTGTTTTATAATAAGAATTGTTCTGATGTGATAACATCATGTAGTTGTTACTCTATGAGCTAGATTATTCTGAATTCTCCTAAAATTTATGATAATATAATTAGATATGCCATGTAATAGTGAATCACTATTGTCTATATGAGATGTAACAAGTACATGGCCCACAGTAACAGGTTCAATTTTTTTTTAGACAGTTAAAGGTCTTAAATGACCCATTATGGAAAACGAATTTTGATTCAGAAATATTTCTTCCATGACAAACCTACTTGGATTATAAACTACTCAGAGTAGATATTCCAATTAGGTACTTGGAGTACCTATTCATGGTGAAGGTAGTAGGTAAAAAGAGTTGGTAAAACAGAATTGGAACATGGACACACACACACACACACACACACACACACACACATACACACACATATATATATATATATATATATATATATATATATTTTTTTATAGTTGGTTACCATCAGCATACAACTGATATTTTATGCCACATCACTGTAGAGAGAGAGAGAGAGAGGGGGGAGCACAGAGAGAGATAGAGAGAGAGGTTTAAAATGCATAGCAATACTTACATTGGCAATATAAATGATTTAGTTTTAATTATTACTGCTTAATTATCATCACTTAATGTGTTAATAACATGTTAATAAATTTACTGTGTAACATTAATGTAGTAAAGATGTTGATGTTTATTTCAGATAGTGAAAACAATAAGCACGGGGATGTTTATATGTTAGACTTTGTAGAAATGGTTACAGATACTTTACTGAGGAATGTAACATAAAAGGAGATGAAGTACAATTACTTTGTCAACATGAACCAAGTGTCTCTGGTAATTAGACCTTTAAATTGATGTGTTAGATATAAAATATTTATAAATTCTAACAAATATATTCATTCCTGTTTAATGGTATTTATCATAATCTTGGTATACCTAACACATACACAAGTTTGTTTTGTTCAGTATTGGTCTTTAACTTATATTTGTATTATAATGAAGTATAGTTGATATTTTCATTTCTACGTTTGTGTTCAATCACATTTACCATTAATAATTTTGTTTCAGGTAAATGTCAGCCACAATATTCAAACTACAAAGGTAAATGTTATGTAAAGACATTATATGATGGAAGGAAACCAAACACTATAGACTGGTATAATGGAGAGACATATTGTAGTCAGAGTGATAAACAAGGTGATATAGCTTACTCTTATCTAGATGATGATACTTTGATAAACAGCATCATTAGCATTGTTGGTGGAGATACTCAGTGTATCAAACTTTGGTTTGGTGTCATACGGAAACCATGGTTCTGGATAATAGGTAATTTAGTGTTGACATAAAGTTTATTAATTTCTCATACACTAAATAATCAGATAATGAAATATTGTTGTTACCACATACATGATCACATTAATCAAGATATGGACCTATGTATTTAATTTCTTATTTTCTACTAATAGGTTCTGGTAAAACTAAATACCACCAATACATCCACTATTGTAACTGGAGAGAAGATAAAATAGTAGATAATGATCATGATGTATGTATTTACCTGGATCACCAGAAAAATAACAAATGGTTTATAGAAGATTGTTCTCATCACATGACACATTACTTCATCTGTATGAATGGTAAGTTATTGGATAAATATCTTTTTCTGCTACTTATTTTATAACCAATTTGATGTTTCCACTTGAAAACACACACACGCGCGCGCGCCACACACACACACACACACACACACACACACACACATGATTCATCTAATATATTCACTGAACTGTTTATCAGAAATTAATTGCATCCCGTAAACTAACAAATAATGTTGATTAAATTAATGCATAACATCATTATCACGTATCAGTTACTGGCACAACTACCACAACTACTACCCAGATGACTACCACTCCCATCAATACCACCAGGATCATAATTACCACTAACAGTAGAGATGTGGCCGAAACCTCTCCTACCTCTACCAATAGTAGTGGTAGCACCGAAAGTAGACAAAGCACTACAAGTCTGGTGTATTATGACAACAAAACACCTAGATCAGAACAATTAGACGTTGATAGTTTTAGATTAGGTTTGTTATGTTTATCAAATTGACATTTAAGCTTGCATTCCCTAACTAACAGCATATTTTCTGTAGATTGAGACCAGTTGTCAAATACTATGATATAATGATGTATTTACAGTCTACCTGGCTCCTGTTATCATTGGCGGCGTCGTCATCTTTGTCATCATTGCCCTGACAGTATTTTATGTCAGGTAAGGAATAATTAAGTTTATGCCTTTTATATTGCCATACATCTTAGTAAATAATTTGTATTTAACGCACAGCTTGCTTAATAATCCAACTTCATGAACTTTGCCATGCGTTTGCTGAAATGGGCGAAGCTTTTTTATGGCGAGCGATATAGACTTACGTCACCTTGCATTTTCTCACGGCAACTTCGTTTTGGTTTCGGCTGGAAAAATGTGTTAGGAAAATCATAAACTCCGACCAATCACTTTTGTATATGCCACAAGAAATTATTAAAAAGAAAGAAAGAAATCCCAACCTACCTACCTCTCATTTTGATAATCTCTTAAAACTTGAAAACACGATCCATTTTCTTTGGCATAACAATAAAAACTACACCATGCTCCAAATCAGTGGCATGTGTTTTAAATGAAGCAAAAAGACCATAAAGCTTATTAAAATTCAGTGCGCAAATTAACTTTAAAAAGGCTCGGATAAATGTAGAATTGCACATTCCCCGAATATAAATGATAATCCCTTCTTGCAGTTGGTAATTACGAGTCTTCACGGGACAGACTATTACAACATGTGTGCCTACACTCAATGTCAACACCTACAATGTTGTAACAAATCTAAATTTAATACTCACATGTTTTTCATCATACAAAAACCTGAGAATGTTTCGCCTCAAAAAGAAAAGAATTTAACGGCCCGCGCGCGCGCGCGTTTGTGTATATGCGTGTGTGAGTGTGTGCATATTATTAGTAAGTGGAAAGGTAACAAAACATTGAAATGCGCGCTCTTATGTACCACGGCAAGACATCTAGAATTGATCCTTTTCCTTGTCTCCCCTTGCGTGCTATAAGATGTCGATAAGATCAGATGTCACTATAGACGGCATCGAGTCCTACTCATAATTTAACATTGTTAATTCTAGACGACGAAGATGTTACCCAAATCATCCGGAAACCGAAACTGGAAACAATAACACGTCAATAACTACAACCGATCAGCGAGACGTACAACGCGAAATGTCAGAGGTAGAAAATAGAGATACGGATCGAGAGTTATCATCGGAATATGCGAATATAAACATGGCAGATCATCTCTATGAGAAACCCAGTACTTATATCAACATGGTGGACGTACCAAACGAATATGAGAGTTTAAATATTTAACCTCGTGAATATCAACTCTTTTTAGCCAGTATAATGTGTCCTTCTAATGTGTCCAGACGCACGCGCGCACGCATACACTATCCTTTTAGCTATTTGTCATGGATTGACTTACTATATATTTGTATGAACAATATTTGATATATTTTATCAGCCTGTATTCTTTCGCCTTATGAAGTTAATTTAGTCTTATTCGTAAATAATAGATAGACGCTTTTAAGTGTATCACCATTATCATTAATTATTATTGTAGCATATAAATATAATTATAATTGGAACATTTGTAAGATATAATTTAGATTTTTGTGGGTTTCTAGAAAGTTGGTCTTATTTTTTGGGGGTACTTTGTTGGTGTAACGTTGGGATATGGATCACAACCTGAGAGCCCGCTGTAGAGTATGCTCCCTAATCTACTGTGAGAGTGCCCACCTTCTTGTTTAATGTAAGTTGAGAATGTAGGATTGTTTTATATTAAATGAAAGGTTGAGAATGAAACAGAATGCATTAAATAACTATTTTGTTACCACAAACTGGGGTCTAGAACCCTAACAACGCCTCTTTAGGTCATACCATAAATACATTTGAAATGTCTACATCCATCAGCGATAAATAACAGTAACATACACTTTGTTTCATATATTATATATATATATATATATATATATATATATATCAGGGTTGGCAAGTTTATGGCACATTGTTAAAAACCATGGATTAATCCGGGTTTATGACGTAATGTCAAAAAGGTTTATGGCGGTTTATGACATGATAGTGTCATAAACTGTCATATATATATATATATATATATATATATATATATTGGCATATCCAACAAATTTGTGACATGTTTTTCGCGGATATACATGTAAAGTACTTTTTAGAATGGCTTAAATTATTAATATGTTATTAATATAATATTGTAAAATTAAATGTAAAATTAATATACAATAAGTTAAGGCCTGATTATTAGACTATGGAATTCAGACACTGGTATTATTTTTTTCCCAAAATCAATTGACCTGATTCATCTGCCATTTGTTTCTAGACCTTAGGGGACGGTACTAATTTAATATAACTATTCATTAATTGGATGACGAGCAAGACACTGTCCTCTTGGATTGGTGCTGGTGTTTTTCTGTTGGCTGACCATGCATGCAATGACAGTGGCTTCACTTAATGATCCTCCATGTAGCAAGAGCTCAAGATATCTGCTGCTCTGATTCTATTAATCCATCTTATTATTATTATTATTATATGAAACTTATAAAGCGCTCTTTTCATGCATAAAATATGTTAAAAGCGATGTACATAAACTTATGAAAAACATGTATAAAGATAAATTGGGATATATAAAACTCACTAAGAAAACGAAAGAAATTAAATACCAAAATGGCTCGAGCAACTTCTTAAAAATGTTCGGTGTTTTGGATTCACGAATGTGCGCTGGGAGCTCCAGTGGCCTAGCAATTAAGCACTTGGTGCCAAGGGTCACAGGTTCGATCCCAACAAGTGGTCTAAACTTTTCCAGAGATTAATTTCTCGGTTCACAACATCGTGGGTAGCCGACCACGTTAAATGGCGCTGGTCTCTCCACTGAATTATTAAAAATAAAGGGGATCGTTAAAGACGCCCGATGACGTAAAGCACTCTGGCAGTGAACACCCTCAGAATATTTCGGCTCCATTTTTCCGTACTGCTCCCCTGTGAGTGGTGGGGGAGGAGATTCTCAACCACTCTAACATAGAGGCCGTGCTGAATAATATCTGGGCCAGTAATTTATTTTTAAATTTTACCAGGCCAGCTTGCGAGTATCGTTTACAAAATAATTCGCCAAGCCTAAAAGTGATGGCGTGATAATTTTGTTTTACTTTAGCTGATGATTTATTTAATACAGACACATTGCAAAATTAATATAATAAACGCTGATTTTGCATACATTTGTAATTGCAAAACATGATACATCTGTGATACATATGTGTAGAGGTGTTCGTATAATTATGATCATCTCACTAGAACGTGTCGCCACCATCGATAGAATATGTGGTTTGATAATTCTTATATTTTGTTAATTTGCTATTTTTAAACAGTCTGAACTGTGATATTGGTATCTAAAATGAATGCGCTGAGTACGAAATATCAATAAAATATATTTAGCTTGTTTATAGTATCATCCGATATAAGATTTTATTCACAATTAGCTCTACTTTTATGTTATTGTTTTAGCAGGTAGTTTGAGTGAGCGAATGAGTGAATGATTTTCGCAAAATAAACATCATGAAATGATATTTATTTCAGGATAAAAAGTGATCGCTTCCGAATCAAGGGACGATAACGATTTATTAGTATATCTTCGAAAACGTAGCATCGCCTTAAACGCTATGTCTTGCCATAAGAAGTTGTATTATACAGGTAGACGTAGTCTATTCGCACAAAAACAAAAATTACTTGCACCCTCTCACATGCGCACACACATACACACATAAACACACAGCGGATATGTAATATATATATATATATATATATATATATATATATATATATATATATATATATATATATATATATCACACACACACACACACGAATCTTATATTTAAAATAATAATAATAATAATAATAATAATAATACAATAATCATTTTAAATAAACAACATTTTAACAAAATCATGTTTTTATATAAGCACCAAACTGCCACAAATATCAGGAAAAAGAAATATCAGTTAATGATATTTAAATATGATGATATCTTAGTGGATCGTTTGTGGATTAACCTTCTGCCGTTTAACGTCACTAGCTATGCGTCTTGAAATATTAACCTTATATCTATTTGTAATAAACGTGTTATATATTTATTATTTC
Source organism: Paralvinella palmiformis (assembly GCA_025642065.1). Taxonomy (NCBI): domain Eukaryota; kingdom Metazoa; phylum Annelida; class Polychaeta; order Terebellida; family Alvinellidae; genus Paralvinella; species Paralvinella palmiformis. The sequence goes on from JAODUP010001598.1 coordinate 45,487, forward strand.
TATTCCTCCCTTTCCAAATCTGGACCTCCGTTGCCAAAGGAAGCGAGAATAATTCTCTTGGTGTTCAGCTGCATTAACATGACATCTGAAACTGTAATTGAGGCATTCCCTTCATTGTTTCTTCAAGAGTTAAGCCAATTAGTATCAAGTACTTAGAGAGTCACGACAAAAGGAAGGGTCTAAATATTCAAGGTATGCAGCCATTTTGAAACAACTCTTGTCGGATGATAGGTTAATGAAGAGAAGTGACATATGAAACATCCCTCTAATAGCTAGGCAGAAGTTTCAACCCAAGTGCTAGAGGCATGTGGTTAATCGCGTTACCATTTAGGACATGGAGACACATTAAGTATGGTGTTAAGGATTCATTAAATATTTTCAATACGTATTTATTGTGCTTATGTATCGAACTACCATTGCGGAGAGTCATATCAAGATGATATTTCAGTTAGATATATTCGGCTGAATATATCTAGCCAAAATGAAAGAGTGAATTACAAATACATGGCAGGTAGTTGGCAGAAACTACATTTTCTATTATTCACGTGACTGGTGGATCAAACACCCAGAATATATACAATAAACCCTGATATATGGTATAGTTGCATAAAGATTGCACCGTTTTCACAGTATCGAAATGCTTGTACTTGGCATAAGGATTTAAATATGGCGAAACTCGCATTTAGCAAAACACGTTAACGACCTTCCAGCAATTGAACTGAACTTGAAACAAATACCAAAATAGAACAAACCGGCACATGACAAGATCGATGATTACAATTATTGCATGTTGATTGTGCAAACGTGATGTGCCCCAATCTTAGCTAAAAACAAAAAGGTTCGCCCAGAATAAATTATCACATCCATGTCTTATTAGTT
>JAODUP010001597.1:0-35000 GCA_025642065.1 Paralvinella palmiformis
GGCGTGCCTCCAAAGACGCAAATGGTGCACGGAATATACAGCTCTATATCAACTTTTCTTAGAACGCATGGACCTGGAAACATACAGTCTCCACGCACAGAAAAAAGAACATCTTAACCGCAGCATAATATGCATTGTGATATTTGCTGGAGGGTCAAATACCTCATAAGCATACAAATCCAATACATTCTATGACCTACTCGTCACTAACCCTTTATATCAAATATTACAAAATTGGTAAAAAGAAAACACGAACCTCAATCTCTGGCACGGGCAATGTGTGTTTTAGCTGTGTATAATAAGGCACAGGCACAGAGAATCTCGAACCGTGAATTCAAACTCTGGACGTTTCTTCAGGGGACTGAATCCAGAGTGGCGACTTTTCTTGCTGAGACATATGTAATGTCTCACCAGTCCCTAAGCCGTGATGAAGTCACCCAACGATCTGCATTCAGCTACAAAGTGCTGGCAGAGGGTTTGAAGGCACTTCTGAAGCTCCTCGTAAGGATCACTAATTGCAATGTCTATGAAGGAATGACATATGCTGGAAGGTTAGTCCTTTTGTTGGAAACATGAGATCTAGTCATTGGATTTACTCACAAGATGTTTCATATTATCCCTTGGTCTCTTCTAAGTATAATACATAACACAAACGCATTGACAATTTGATGGAAAATTTTATTTTAGTTGTGAGCTTTTGTCTCTTTTTTCATTAAGGGTCTTATGTCTCGTAAGTGTGCTTATGCGTGTGTGTGTGTGTGTGTGTGTGTGTGTTGTGTTGTGTGTGAGCACGCCGTTTAGGTGTCTGGCCTGGTTATCCAGCATTTAAATGACTGTAGCAGGCACAGTATTCTCTTAAAGCATTATATGTACCCCTGACGCATCTCGAGTGGTGGCATTGGACACAGCTCGTGTGGTTGGTGTGTTTTATATAACAACTTTAGTTGTATATATAATTCACCTTAGTTGTTTGTGGGAATAGAATTATCTTTCCTAGGTCCAGTTATGTCAAGTTTGTACTATGGCGTCCAGAGTTTGAATTCACAGTTCGAGATTATCTGAGCCTGTGCCTTATTATACACAGCTAAAACACACACACGCATACACACACACACACACACACACACACAAAAAAGAGAGAGAGAGAGAGAGAGAGAGAGAGAGATTGAGAGAGAGAGAGAGAAGAGAGAGAGAGAGAGAGAGAGAGAGAGAGAGAGAAAAGAGAGAGAAAAGGGAGAGAGAGAGACTCAAACTCTGGATCCAGTGATTTCATTTTTTTTACCTGCCCAAACTGAAAATTTTTGGCATGTTCAGAATTTTTAATAAACTTTCATCTCACACCAAGCTTAAAACTGTAGTTACAAATATTTCTAGCCATTTTATACACTAAGTTTATTAGAACTATACATTTATTAAATGCCTAGGATATTACAATATATGGATATTTTAATTGTGCGTATGCATAAATTTGGATCCCAAACAGCAATTGGAATCCTCTTAAATATTCTGCTCTGTCTGTTTTCACTCGGAAAGTTCCCTGGACAGAGCTGTTTACTGATGTCATCAAGATGTACATACTTTGGTATAGTTTTCCTTTAGCTAGGTGTGTAATGTCACCACTCTATATGTGGGCCAATACTGTGCATGCCTGGATATTCTGCTCTGTAATTATTAATTAGCAACATTGTAGCCTGCTTAAATTGATCTGTGTAAACAAATACATTATTACTATATTACTACCCACAAAAACGTGTTTTTATGTATGTATTAGGCCATTGTTTTTTTAATACTAGTTTTACCGAAATTTTGCCTCAATAAAAATTCACTGAAAACATAGGGTCGATCAGAAACAACACGACAATATTTTGTATAACATATCCTTCCATTAGTTGAGATTTGACAATCTCTCCAATAGTTTTGCCTTTCTCGGCCTTTATTTTTGTCATTAATCGTCATTGAAAAGTAAACAATAGACATGTCACTGTCAGCACTGGCATGAGTCACCATCTTTCCAAGGGATTCTTACGCTGTCATTGATTGGTTCTAGCTAACACTGTCGCAAATTGATCCCCTCATTTTAATAAGCTTACACTCCTCTAAATAAATCACTTTCCATATAGAAAACAGTACGTTACCACTTCTATGCAGACGATACCCAGTTATATATATATATATATATATATATATATATATATATATATATATATAGCACTTGCACCAACCAATTTTGCTACTGCAATTGCGATACTCCAAATATGCCATTCAGATGTCCAAAGCTGGATGACAACAAATAAACTAATACTAAGTCCGGATATAACAGAATTCATCTTGCTTGGTAACAAATCACAGCGAGAAAAGTTGGCTGTTTTTCTTCTTCCTGTTGACATATTAGGTAGTGTTATGAGTCCTATGGACAAAGCTCGTAAATTAGGTGTTAGTTTTTATTGTGATGTTTTCTTCTCGGGCCATGTTACATCGGTGTAGGTCTTGTTCTGTGGGGGTCTTCAGGCATCATCTCACCTAAGACGGAGCAGTCACCGTCGCAAATGCTTTAGTCACCAGCAAGCTCAACTACTGCAAATCCCTCTTTCGTTCATCATATTGTCGCGATCTTAAAAAAAACTACAATGTGTCCAAAGTTCCTTGGCCCTCATCGTCAAACGTTCATCTAAGTTCTCCCCTCTTACTCCCGTTCTTAGATCTCTCCATCTATCATTTACATATTTCTACACACACTAGTGTCCCAGCATGCTTCAGTCCTCATTCGACATGGTACACCTGCCAAGTGAACACAATGCGCAGCAGCCCTGACGGCCTATACCTTCATGTTCCAGTGTGCAAACCTAGCGTAAACAAGTCAAACGTACACTTTCACAACTGTCGCAGCTACGACGGTCCTTTATTCTCTACCTCACGTAATTAATTCTGTCCCAACAGTATCATGGTTCAGACAAAGGCTAAAAACACATCTTTTTCATGACGCATATCCACCTGACCTGATCTGACCATATTGGCCTGTCTGTTCGCTTGACCTGTCGAAATATGGACAAACTATCGAGCTAGAATCTATCGACTGGTACCGTAGGGTATTCTATCAGGTGAGATATAGGTCATAAATGACAAATTAATTTTAAAAAATGAATTTATTTCCAATTTACACTCACACGCGCGCACCCCACACATATATATATATATATATATATATATATATATGTGTGTGTGTCTGTGTGTGTGTGTGTGTGTGTGTGTGTGTGTTGTGTTTACAGTTAAACTGTATAATCAGATAATATATATATATTACTTGAACATTTCAGGTAATATACATATTACCTGATTATACAGATTAACTGAAACATGAATTATATATACTTATATAATATTAAATGTAACACAATCATAATAAAATGCCAAGATAATGTAAATTGGGAGACCAGTGTAGCGTAATTGCTGTCTTCCCGCTGGCCCCGGATGATGATTGACAGCTCTGTATACGAGACAGTCGGAAATTGCCATAAAAGTGTGAAAGAGGCTGGACTTAGGAATTGATAATAAAGAATGAGTGATAAACGATCGTAGTAAGTAACGGTTAGATATCAGAAAAAACATAACCAGGACATGATACTCCATGTGTTACAAATTAAATATAAGAATTATCATTAATATTAACTATTTATGTTATTCAATATTTACTTTATTTGAAATCAAGTGAATATCATAATATGTGGCAACAATCTAAGCATCTTACATTCGCACATCGGACGTGCCTTTGGTAGTTATTTAAGTATTTGGCTTTAATTTGGCATCTAAATTGAAAACGAGATAAACTGTCGACGTTCATTTGGGATCTTGATTGTTTATTCCATGTTTCTGGAAGTGCATATGGAGTGAGCCATCTTGCCAATTGCAGTAGACATCTAGCAATGTGTGCCATATCCAGTTGTCTCGTCGGATGTAAATCAAGATGATCTCGATTGAATTGGAAAGTACTTGCAAATGACCAGGGAAGTTTATTGGATATATTATCAAATATGAACAATAAGGCTTGACGTTTATACAAGTCATCCAACTTTAAAATTCGAGAGGCTTTAACATTTGCAGTTTGCGTTATTAGCATTTGCAATTTGCGTTATTAAAGATATGCAATCCAGTTTCTGAAGGACGATGGAGCGATGTAAAGCTGTTTTACTATCAGTTCTCCCAAGCTAGTAGTCCATATATATAGTGGGAGTGTACTAATGCAAAATACAATGTTCGAATGTCATCTCTAGGTAAGGAGTTCGTCAGTTGTTTGATAAGAAATAGTGATATTGATACTTTTGTGTTAACGTGAGCGGTATAGTATTTCCATGTTAGATGTTCGTAAATGTGAATCCCCAAAATTTGGCATTGTATTGTCAATGTATATATTAAGTCACAAATGTCTATGATTAGGCCTAATAACAATACATTTGCACTTAAAGACAGTTTGTTAGCGCAAAACCATTTAAAAATATTGCTTATCTGCAAGTTTGCATTAGAGAATAATTAATGCCCTTCATAGTGCGATATAAATAAGGTGGTATCATCAGCAAACGATGCAATATTTTCATTGCATGAATTGTACTTATAAAATTATTGTTCATTGGCAAAGCAGTTTACATTCTTACATTTTTTTATTCACTTTCTTCCAGTTAATAATATTCCTAATTTAAATTGTTGTATCATCTGTTTCACAATTAAATGATTATATTTTATATTTTAAAATGAAATAGTATTAGTGAATTTTTCATTTTTTCGTAATAATTTAAAACCAATAAGTCCACTTTTTACTAATATTAAATCATATCGCGGATACCAATGAACGCATGTTGTAATTGCAAAATGCAGAATATTGTTTATATTTATTTTCTCATATAGATTTTGTTTTCAAAAAGTAGTTTGGTCAATAACTGTTTAAGAGCTTCCCTATGAATGAGGTCATCTGTTATGAAAGACAAACAAAACACATGCAAGATATTGTATCAATAAGAATATTGCAATTTATTGCATGTAGTTTTTATTCATTTATGCAACATAATGTTTCATGCATGTTTCACGAATGACTAAATTGGTTGTAATGGGAACTATGCGGTATGTGAATTAGACTTGTTGCACTGTCTTGAGTATAATGTATCAAAAATCGAGCATAAATTCTGGTATCGAACAATCTCCATCTTATCAGCTCTACTTTGGTGTACTCTACTTTGTAAATATGACATAGACAAATGATGTGTCTAAACTATTCGTTGTTTGCCTCTTGTTTATATCAGTGTTACATTACGTCTGGTGCTGTTTATTTTGTTATATATGATTAAATATATCCAGACAACAATGTTATTGTTTACAGTCATGTTTGTGTATACGGTGTGATAAATGGGTCGCGCATCTTCTAAACATAATCAGGCGAAATGAAGGATGAAACCTCATTCACAAAAGGGTCAGTTTGGATTTGAGCCCGGGTGCTAGAGGACGGTGGCCAACGCTCTTTCCAGTTATGTACTCCAGGCTGGAAGCCCATTGAATACTCACAATCCAGTGAATACGTTCTTCAATGAATGAAAATTGGAAGTTTGGTTAAGGATATTTCATTTCAACAAAATATAATTAACAGTTTTACAAAATGTATTTATATTTAAAATATATCTAACGATAAAGTAAACAAGAAGACATTTAATTTTGTTTTTATGTAAATTGTAATTTTTTAAAATTATTTTCTCGTCAAGATTTAAACATCCGCAATACAATTAACATGTATAGGATAAATAGAAGCTGGAGATATTATTGGATAATATTCATAATATTATTTCGCATCCTCTTGCGTCCGCCCATTTCAAAATTCGACAAATTTGTGTCAATGAAAGGAAGCGAATAAGTAAGCTTTATACACTATAAAGACACAATGGAAACGGATAAATGCAGATATACCGACCCGTCAGATATACCGACGCCGTGATTCGAACTCAGTTGGTAGTGATCTGTTGTCAAACGTGCTACCAACTAGACCACGTAGACGCCCTGCCAGAAGCAGATTATTGATCCTGAAATGAAGTATATTTATATCTACCTCCACTGTGCTTTGGTACATTTAACATTGACAGAGTGAAGTATATCCACGTATTTTAGCGCTTTTTATTTGTTCATCTCTAATATTTATCTTCACAATTGTCTTCATTAATCTTTCCTATCTTGTAGTTAGTTGTTGTAATTAGTTTTTTTTTAATGATTTATATTGGTATTCTGTCTACAATGTAGGGTTTTTTCTTTCTCTATATTAATTTCAACTGGCGGCTGAATTTGTATTTTCGTCAGTGTATAATGCATTTGTTTCATAAAAATCAATTAAAGAGAACCTGTTCACACAGAACTGTATTTGTTAATTTATTGACTGGACGAAGCAAGCTCTAACTGTGGAGTACTTTGAAAACAACCTGATCATCGTACTTAACCTCGCCTGTCTTCAGGCCACGGAAATGGTAAAATTGTCACAACATTTTCTATGTTACCTCGTCTTGAAGCAAAATCAGCCGTAACTTTTGAATATTTAATATGTATATCGATTATGTAGTCGAATTGGTAGCGTGTTCGGTCATAGAATTCAGGGATTGTGATTTAGTCTACTATTATAAACAAGATACACGGAAAGGCCATACATATTGTAGCTTAGAACAAATATAAGCAGAGGATTCGTTTGATATAGATTGTTCGGCGTTTTTTATTTAATCTATTAATTGACAAACCCTAGGCCTATCAATACTACTACTAATAATAATAACAATAGCCGAAAGGTAGTTCTTAACTTGCTGGCAATCTGACGTCTGAAATTTATAGCTTCCACTGAGACTAATTCTAAATAAAGTTAGAATATATGGAATATTCGGTGGAGGAAATCTTGCCAATTGTCTGGCTGGATGAAGAACTCTTCCTACTATAGTGTCACGGCCGAGACGCGAGCCTGCGATCTCCCTTACAGAATGAATATAGCCACAGGTAAATAATCTCACGCCCTACACATGAGGCCAATCTGTTCCCTACATATCGCAGACTTATCTTGAACACCTTGTTATTAAAATACGCATGGGTTTGTAAGGCATAAAAATGTCGTCTAGCGATATTACGTTATCTGACCACTACATTCTGTATTCAGTATTCTATAATCAACGTTAATAAATAATATACCTTAGATTCTGCGATCCCAGGAAAGTTCCATAATATATACATATAGAACAGAATCGGCCTTCTGGTGTGTAGAGTGAGCTTTAATTATTTCAAACAGGTTTCTACACTTTGTTTTCTTTCTTATTATCATTTCTTGTATCAGAAATGGTATACAACAATGAATATATTTATTAACGTATCATTATGACAAGGTACGTATGTAATTTACTGACGTATATTTAAAGAAATAATTATTGTTTTAAGCATCAATTACTCACTCGCTTAACACCAGGTATTGGAAATATTGTCATGTTCAGGAAATTTCAGATTTTTTAATGATTTATTTTATAATATTGTGACCCAAATCGGGGCCTTTATTTAAAAGACGTTCTCCTTTTATTTAGCTTCAACTAAGTTTTTTTCCCGATTGTATTTAATCCATTGAATCAATTTAATCTGCCATGAGGCACAGCCCTCGTTATTTTAGCTACATAGAGCAATATCCCCTGAGAATCTGTTTGGTAAGAAATGATTGATTTTTATCGATCAATCTTTTGTATAATTCAGCCAGACATGTGCGATAATAAGCTCCTACTCCTACATATCCCAAACGTCTATGCCACATAAATATAATCCAATCCTGCCGCATACCTGTCGATAAATATAGCAACCAGGTGACAATAAACATCTGGGAATGAGTGTCATTGTGTATGTATTGGTGAAGCTATATCGATATTGTTTTCATTGTGTACTGACGGTCATTGGTCATTGGTAAGTTTTAGCAAATATGTTTCTTATTAAATTATCTTATTTTAATATTAGTTCTGTTAATTATTCAAGCATTATTATGTTATTAGTTAAGCATGGTTTTGTAAAATTATTTTGCCTAATAATGAGCTTTTTATCAAAAGAAAAGGTGTATTTACATTTTCTTAAGAAACTATTAATTTACCAATCATTTCAAAGGAATTAGTCAGAATACCAAGCTCAGCAATATATGATCTTAAGCCTTTTTTCATCTTCCCTTTAAATAGTAAATGCCACAAATCATGCCCAGAAGACAGATGTATTTGGTGATATTTCTAATAATTTCAATAACAAATACAAGACATGTCATTGGTAACAATGTTGCATTATCTGAATTCTGATTTGTATCGATTAATCTATTAATTAATAAAGCCAAACACCTAGCAATAAGACTTTTTTATTGGTGACCCATCGCTTAATCTGAAAAGCATAAACTTTATTTATAATTATTCTTGTTGATTTTTCGTGTATTTCGCAGGAACTCTAAACGTCGATTTCACAAAAACAGCTTGATGACGGGTGGCGTAGACGACCTGACTGACGATAGTGATGTGACATGTGCATATTTCAACGGTTTCGATTCTGATCCAAGACGCCTTAAATTTTGAATCGAAGTCACGGAGAATATAAAAAACCTATGCCAGGGTTGTACTAGTAGGTAGGTCACTCGGCTCTGACCGTAAACTTCATGTAACTAACTCCATTACCAGAAGCCGAGACGGAGAAGTGGATGGGTCGTTGGACTACGTGTTCCTTAGAGGCGGACGGGGAAATGGAAAAATGCCATTCATGGATAAGTGCACCTACTTATGGAAGTTTAGAGGAAGGTGCAAGGAGATTCAGATTCTAAGAAAACCAGACTTTAAACGTCTTGTATTATGTCGTATCACTGTAGCAACAGGTAGAGTGGCTTTTTTCTAATGCATTCATAGTTTCTGCGCATTGTGCATTTAATTAGCATGAACGCAAACAAAAAGCAACATAAGTTATAGTTCACTGAAGTATAGTAGTAAGTATCCATGCAGAAGAGAAATGTATATATTTAGAAAAGTGGGCTTAATAGAATGGAAGAAATACGATTATACGAAAATTAACAATGTTTTATGCATTACAATACAGGCAAGAATTAAATAATTTAAGGCAGGTGTACAAATACCCCCAAAAAAAAATCCCGACGTGTCAATCGCAGTATCGGAGATCTGCTTGAAATCCGCTGTTCTCGACCATGGGTCAAATAGATCAAGAGGATAAGCGCTTTAATTTATATCCCACCGCCCCTAACTGCATATACTTAGCGACGTATGAGGATTAGTTGTGAGGTTCGAGTAAATCATCGTATTTACTCAGGTTTAAGACGATATTTCGTTCTAGTCCAGCAATGATCCACTGTACCGTATTTGTACTTTGTTTTTAGCTTAGTCACTTCGCTGCTTTCGTATGTAGGTAGTGTACATGACACAGCATTGTCAATTGTTCAATTGAATCTGGCGTGTTGTTTATTCCGGCGAGAGCTCATAAAAACATAACTTTTCACCCTGATCAGACAGCAATTTGGTGACGCCGACCCTATCGGACCTCTGTTGTTACGGTTGATATTGTTAGGATTTGTTTAGCTTTTTGAACCCAGAAAATAGTCTTTATCTATAGGTTAGCTTTCAGTGCCACAAAATTACTGCTGATTATAAACTGTGTTGTCAAAATATTCATCTTTATCAGTAGCCCAGACATGTATAGGACTAAGTTAAAGTTAGTGTTATTTATAAGATAAACAGTGAAATTAAATATTAACGTTTTTGTTTATTACATTTTAATAACAAAGTTTGAAACTATCAAAATATAAATATAAATATTCTCAGAATATCACTTATCGAAAAAAAGACTTTCATGGAAAATATTCTGAGAATATTATCATCCTGGCTGTTATCTTTCAGATAATATTTTGGAACTTTCCTCGAAGATTTTTATGTTTTTTATGTCACAAAATAAATTTACTTTTCATCTTAAGCCTAACACCATATATATATATATATATATATATATATATATATATATATATATATATATATATATATATATATATATATATATATATATATATATATATATATATATATATATAAAATATCAAACTTTATAATGTTTATGATATGATTATCTTAAAATAATCATATGACCTAAATCTGATGTCAAGATGACAATTTAGACTGTTGAAATCAAGTTCTGACAATAAACGAAATTGTATAAGCAAAATTACAGAGAAGTATTTATGGATTTTCTTAGGCTCCTTTATTATATCCTAGAGTATAAAAGTGACCTAGATTCAAAACAAGTCATATGACTAGTATGTTAGTGCAAATCCTTAGTTAGAACCTGCTGAAATATATTTCATTACTGGTTTGACTTTAGGCATTTATTAGACAATAGACTTCAAAAGTTCATGTCCACAAAAATATTTTCGAAGGAAAATACACCATCAAGTTTTCGTTTAAATATATAATTAAAGGATATTACCATATATTGAAATGGTAATCCAATTCCATATTTAGCAATATATTTTTGTCCTTCATCAGTATAAATCCTCAAATGAAACTACTGGAACCTACTTTTGTGCACAAGGTGGGCTAAATGGGTCGAACCACCTCCGAATGTAATGCGGCGAAGTGAAAGATGAAACACCAGTCTGATATAGCCTGGCGGGGAGTTGAACCAAGGTACTATAGATCTGTGGCCAACCGCTGTACCAATTCGGCCATTAAGGTGCCCTGAACGCATGAGTGAATCAATGAGTGAGGAAGTATAGGATAGACACATTTACAAACAAACTAATTAATACAGAGAAAATTAATCTTGAAGAAAATAAACCCACAAAACTAAAATGATTCAAATATACAGTTTTCTATAAAAATCTAAATGTTGGTGTTTTACAGCCACTGTTGTGCAAGTTATAGGCTAAATGGGCAGAGACACCACCAAAGGCAACGAGACGAAGTGAAAGATGAAACACCCTTCCGACACAGCCTGACCCGGGTTTGAACCCAGGTGCCATATATCTGTGGCCAATCGCGCTACCAGTTGTACGGCCATGGATAATTAACGTACAAATAAAATAACTGTTCACTGTTAAAGCAGTTCACGTTCTTACATTGTCTTACTCACTTCCAAATCATTCAGTTATGAATATTTCTGAATGTAAATTGTTGTATTATCTATTTAACAAATAAATCATAAGTTTATATATTTTAAAATGAAATAGTATAACTGAATTTCCATTGGGGACCACTCGGCCCATTTAGCCCACCTTGTGAACAAAAGTGGCGATAAAACAGCACTATTTACATTTATACTCATACATTCACTCCATGTAGTAATGTATTCCACTCATTGGGTTCAGATAACAGACACTACCTATCTACCGTCATTCAGGTAAGGTAATATTATATAAAATAGTAGAGTAATACTAAAAATATTTGTAATCCTTCCTATTTACGAATTTGTTATTAGTGAATATTTACCTCATTTATTTATTTAATATATATAAATACAATATTATGGGAAACTTAGTTGACATTGAGTTGCTACCAAACATCATGCCCAGCTTTCACTCTGCCATCTTCCTTCTCTATCATATAATAACCAATTGTCAACAAATGGCCGTATATCATACACACGAATGTGTCTGTTAACGGAAATGGCCAAATAGTTGTCTTCGTACAAAGACATCTTATACAAAGGCTCTCTGTACTGCAGCAACTGTTCGATGTAGTTTCCCTCGCTGTCAAAGAGTAACACAGCTTTGGTATTCGTGTCTGCAACCAAGATGTCACCCTGGGAACTTACACAAACACCATAAAGGATAACGGTGTTACCTGTATCTGTTCATTGGATGGGGCACAACTCCAGTGCATTTTCATCATACACAGATACCTGGTGCTTATAGCATATTATTATCCTTTCTTGGCCATCAACACAAAGATCAACCGGTTTCTCTGGCAACGTTTTATTCCATATGTCTTGCCCACTGATCCTGTATTTGAGAATATTTCCTCTCCCGTAATGCTTCGGGAATGGAGCTCGCAGACATTGGCGTTCGCATAAGATGATGTTACCATCGATGGTGAATGCAATCAGCATCTCACTGTCTGCCGAAAATGTGTTTTCGTGCCATTCCCAGCCGTCTGCGGCGAATACATTGACTGTGGAATTGCTACACGTTACCGCAACAAGAAAATCCGCGTTAGATACCGACACGGTGGAGATCTCTGATCCATGACGAGCAGGTCAACTGTAACGGTTCAAGTATTATTGGTATATTATTATGGTGAGCCCTCTAATTTCATGTCATATGTTAAGCTAATATTAATAATTCTTTCTATTTATTTATAACAAATAATGATAATAATGTATATTTATTTATAAAACATAATAACAATAAAAATGTATTTAATAAAATTCCCTTACTACCAGGAGCCATTCAAAGGCGCTGTTCAATGTAATAATGATCCAATTTAAGTGATAGTTTGTTCCAATCTGATCAGTGAAATTAGCTGTCTATCTGTAAACTTTCAAGGTGGCCATGGTTGAGTGGCTCGATATTACGTCACTATGTGATCCCATTTCGGGGATATCCTCGGGGGGCAGCTATTGCTAACGGCATTGGCTATTGCGTTACCAGGTGATCCCATGCTGAACACTCATACTTTAGGCTAATTGTGTATGACTGTTTAGTCTCAGAAACGTTTTGTACTTTGTTTGTACATGTAACATTAGACAGTATTTAAGTGTATTCCAAGTGATATCAGCCATTAAACAACTTAATCTGCATAGAGTGTTGCTGCATATCCTACAAGATATAATGAAAAACACCTGCTCTCGCGTCATTATATAAACCACGTGTTTACTAATTAATTTTGCTTAACATTGTTATTGTCCAATAAATATTAGCTATACGAGATTGTCTGTAGTATATTAAGCTAAATATTGTTTATAATAAATGATATTATGATGTCAATTGATGAAGGTAAGCCAGTTATACTTGTTCTTCGTCTGCTGATTTTGATACAGTTGACCATAATGTACTTTTCTCTAGGTTAAAAGACATGTTTGGTCTGTCAGGTAAAGTACTTGAATGGTTTAGATCCTATCTTGAACAATGCTCCCAGAGAGTAGTTATTCATGGTATTTTATCTGACGTTCAGTTTTTGTTATCTGGTGTACCACAGGGTTCAGTTCTCGGTCCTCGGGTTTTCATAATGTATACCCGTCCTTTTGGGATCATTACGCAACGATATGGGATTAAATATCACTTGTATGCTGATGACACACAGCTGTATATATCACTGCATCTCGACAATTATTTAAATTTGTCCTCGTCCTTGAAGAATTTAGAACATTGTATTGCCGATATTCGGCTATGGATGACTCAAAATCTTCTAAGACTAAATGCTAATAAAACAAATATTATATATTTGGCATCACCATATTGTGTTAAATCCATAAAGACACCAGCATTACAGATGGGTGTATCTTCGATTACCCCTAATGGGTCAGTAAAAAATCTAGGGGTTATTTTTGACCAATTTGTTAGCATGTATGAATACGTCACATTAATATATCGAGTTGCCTACTGCCATCCACTGTCTTGACACAAGAAACACTTGTAACTGTATTCCATGCCTTTGTTACATATCGTATAGACTATTGTAACTCCCGGTGTGATTATAACAACGAGCGCCGTCAGTAAATTCAGAATAGTGCAGCTCGCATACTCACAAATACTCGAAAATATCATGCACCCAATTCCTCAAAAACTACAATGGCTACCTGTTAGACAGCGTATTCATTTCAAGATTTCCTTAATAACTTATAAATCAATTAATGATATTACTTGTGTGAACTGGTGTCCATTAGAAAGTCACCCAGCAACTCAGGTTTTTATAATGAATACTCCTCCAAAGTTCTAAGATTTCATTTCGTCCAAGCACGCAGTTTCTCAGGAAGACAACTTGCCAAATAACAAGTTTAGATTATTTCACAGACTTGTTATATCTTTGACATGTTTCCTCTTCCTTGTTCGTCAAGTGTCTCTGTTGGCACATTATATGGCCTTTTGAATCCGTTGTCGGTGCAATTCTACACATATTTCCTTATCGGGATACTTGGGTTATGGAATGGACCGATCGAGGCGACATGCGTTGCATCGGTTACCAACTGCGGTCTCGGGTTAGAAACAGCTATGGCGTCCACTGTTAATAGGAGATGGCAACTTTTCACTAACGGTAACTACTGGAAATCTTTCAGCAAATTATTTCATATTACACGGAGTCTGAGACTAGTATTTCAGCTGAACCCATGTGTCTTTCCAAAGGATTTAACACATTATGTATCAGGATATAGCCCAATGATTGAGCCGACCGATTGTCCAGATGAATGACACGTAGTTATTAAAAGGCCATGCAATGCAGTGATTATTAGACTTCTGACCCGAGACCTTAGTGCGACATTCAGCCGCATGGTGACGTCAGGGGTAATTGAATCGGTCTATTGGCTTCAGTATAGTATCAATGGGCACTCCCAGAGTATATCCAAATAACAGTTAATATTGGGCATATCCAGTAAACGAGAATGGTGTACTACTGTAAGTGAAAATGAAAACTAATTATTCTAAGCCATCTTCTCTTACGTTCTGTGGCTAGTGTCTCATCTGTCCCGTCGCTAGTGCCCGTTCTCTTCTGTTATGTGGCTAGTGTCCCTAATTCTGCCCGTAATTTATTTCGTGTAGATCTAGTGAATATTTCGCCTTTTGAATTTCTATGTGAATGGAGTAGTCCTCTATTTATTCACATTGTAGATACGACGAATATAATTGATTGATAATCTGCGTTTCAAATGTCTTTCTTTGGTCGATGTGCAGACGTTCTGGTATCACCATTTCCCCCATTTCTTAATGAAAACCATACAAACTGTTTTTTTTGCCGTTTGAGGTCGGGTTGGAATTGCTAGTGTGTATTTTTAGAAGATATCAGTTATTATCAGGACATTCGCGTAAGACTAAAGCACTTGGTAGGCTAAATGGAAGACAGACAAAATTTTGGTTTATATCAAGCTTGGTATTTGTTTGGGGGATGACCTTAGATCTTGCAAATAAAAGCATTTTAATACAGCAAATCACTGTTTAGGGAAACTGACTGGGCCCCTAAACTTCAACCTGGGCCAAGTTCAATTTTAGGAATACCAGGTTTGGGGAATTTAAGTTTTTTTAAAATTAATTGTATGGACTCTGGTCCCCAAGCCTGATTGAAATTTTATCATTTTTAATTCTTGTTGGACCTATGATACAACTAGTAAAGGGATCAATCTTAAATTTTTTATAATTTTGATACGGGCTAGTTGGCTGCCCCATGCCTCGTTTTTCTGGAAGGTATTTGGAACTTGTCAAAACAAACCATCTGCATCACAACAGAAATGTGTGCATCAGCTTCTGATATATCTGGTACACATGTTACGATGGTCTCATGGATAATAAAATGGACTTCTTCACTGTAGCTACAATCACCAATGACAGACACTAGCTGGTCTGGTAAGGTTAATGTGCTGTCCCGTTCAGACAAAAAGACACATAGTTCATGTTGGGTTTTGGTGACACACGTGTCGTCATCATCACCATCACCATCTTCATCATTGCCATCATCAGATTGCACATCAATGGGCTTTCTGCTGAGACTTTCAGCTGCAGCAATACGCTTTCCATCCCGTTTTCAAATAGTGAAATTAATGATGATGGTGATAATTGATGTTTAACGGCCACTTTTGTGCACTTGGTAGGCTAAATGGAAGACAGACAAATCTGCTAGATTGCTAATATCAGCAGCTATGCGTTTGGTTGTGGGTATCGACCGAGTGAGTGAGAGTCTATGTTCAACATAAATGCGGATCCATACAGCAAGTCTCTGTTTAGGTAAACTACGACTGCCATGAAAGCTAAGATCTACCTCAACGAGAAATGACTTATTGAAGTTTGAGAATACCAGGATTGGTGAATTTATCAGTTTGTTCTGCAAACATTCAAATGCTGTAGTGGACTCTCGGCTCCACCTAAGCCTGATTGATTTTTTTTTCTGTCTAAGCCGCTGTCGTTGTCTGGATCCTGATGATAGCAACTAGGTCAAAGGGCATGCAATCTGTGCAACATTCTTTATACATCTTCTGTAGTACGAGGCTAGCCTTAAAGGCTGCCTCATGCCTCGTTCGGTTTCTGGTAATTGGTATTTGGAACTTGTCCAAGGAAGCAAACCTTTCTTTGCTTGAAATGACAGTTTTGCGGTTTCAGTTTCAGTCCAAATTCACGAATCCGCTGAAATATTGGTGCCCGTCGATCTGTGATTTCTAAAATATTTGCACTATCTATACACCATAATAACCTACAGTTATATAATACTAGTTGTACCAGTCATGTAATCAAAACAACGGGTCATTAGTCTTGAACATATGGATGGAGTCTGAAATGTAGTCTGCGGAACTCTCAAAGCTTGAAATGTCGTCTTTGGCTGATCAGAATCAGCTACCTTCACTTGAGATTCAAAAAACTAATATATTTATCTCCTCTGAGGGTATCAATGCATTCTTCAATTCATTGGTGGAAGTGGGTATGGATCTTTGACGGTGATTCTCTTTAAAGATCTGTGGTTAACACACACACCCATAAATCACCTGATTTATTTTTAGATTCAAACCATCTGGGATGTGTAAGGGCTTTCACTTTCCTGTATAACTCCACCTTTCATTCAATCTTCTGAAGTATTCTTCACTACAGAAATTATGTTGGGTGGTATGAATCTATCAGCCTGCTTCATGGGTATGTCTATCGTGGTATGGATTTCATGTTCAACCTTGTCTGTATACACATAAGCTTCACCTTAGCGGTGATTTATATTTTTTTCTCATATATCTGCTGAATTGGTCCTATTTTAAAACTTGGCTAACATCCGTTCACTACCACCACCACCCCCACTTCTTGCACCGGGCAGTGGTCTGGCACTTACATAGAGTATTTTAGGGGGCCAATGGGAAGACAGCTCAGGTTACATTGGTCCTTCAATTTCCTTTCATTGCTGACCTAGTGAAAACTTTTCATGCATTTTTGTATTAATATTATTATTGTACAACTATTTGTTGAAAATTGAAAATAAACTTCACTTCATTACTAGATCGTTTACGTCCATTGAAGATATACCACAGTAGTCTCTGATACGGTTGCTCATCTATATATGTTCCCTTTTGGCATGCATCTTGTCTTTATCGATGTTGATTGAGATATTCTTTTTATCTGGCGCATCACACTTTATCACAGTTTCATTTTCTTCATTGACAGCAACACATAGGTTTGGACACAAGACTTCACAACTGGTCAAATTTGCTGTTTCCGTATGCCTGTGTAATCAGAGCTCGTTGTTTGAGAAATTCATCATACGTCTCCTGACAGTGTCCTGTCTGCTTTTGTCCATTGATGGGATGCTCACAAATCCTTCTGGCATTGGGGTATTAGCTTCTTCAACTAGACCAATACAATATTCAAGAGCTTAGCCAAGTCTACAAGTTTCATTGCCCGTTATCGTTGCAGCGAACATCCTAGCAAGGGTTAATTGTGCGTGTGAATGTGATGTGTTGTGTTGTATTATTGCTATTGTAGCAAATTAATGGTCCTTTTTGCTACTATATGAGGGATCATGCGACCTTCTGCTCCGATCATAATAATGCCCATTACCTCTGTGCCTAGCTCGTTTCTAGTGATTTATGCTGTTGTTTTATCTCTGTTGATCTTTATTATTGTTTCTATGACATGAATATGATGCTTGATGAAATATAGTTTCACTTAACGCTTTAAATTTCCTTTTGACTTGCTTGCACTATATCCATCTGTTTATCAAACTTCGAAATGTCCTGTTTCTCATTTACCTGTGCAACTTTTCAGAATCCAGCATCTTGAACCCAATGGTTTGCCCAGTCTCTGAATTTAAAGAATTCAAATGCTCATGATTCGTGAATATATATATATATATATATATATATATATATATATATATATATATATATATATATATATATATATGGGGGGTGATTGTGCGTGTGTGTGTATGTGTGTGCGCGCGCGTGTTTGTATATTAAATAACCATATTTTAGGGAACTTTTTTCAGTTGTTCGGCTGAAGTGCATGAGCTATAGACGAATGCCATTTAAATGAGTATTTATTTAGCATCATGCATTATATATTAGAATTAATGACAGAGACGGCTGAGTAAGGTGAGATAGTGTTTTTTTATTTATTATTGATTTCTTTATTATCTTGATGACTCTCAAACTGATTAGCTATAAACGTTTCTGTCACCGATTTTGACGAGCCTGTTTTAGAGGGCGAGAGAGCTGATATCATTCAGGCAAAAACCGTTCATTCGTGTGGCCACTCTACCTTGTCTTTGGAAGATTTGTTGCTTAATGAATTCTATCAGAGCGTAGCAGTATACTTGAGCCTGAGCACGCAATTCGAGATCACAGACTAAATGAGCTACTGGGTTGGAGTTTTATTATAATGGGGTGCCATTGTGTGTCTTTCTTCTACGGTTATAGAAGCATCCTGAGAATACGGCAAGTCAAGTGCACTAGACACGTCAAAGGGAGTCATTATTTAATGGGCCAGTGGTGCCATTGGTCATCTATCACTTCCTTGCTGAAGCTCAGTGTGCACAGCCACTGTAATATTCACTCGTCAAACTACGGATATCCACACCACAGATCACCACACCACTCCATGCCACCCAACAATAGTTTATACCAACGACCGCTTTGTGGTACATCAACAAATGAAAGCAACGACAAGAGGGGCCCCCAAAAGCTGGTGTGCATACCTTTAATAATTGCAAGAAATGAGGAAATCTCAGAATCAGCCAGACAGGTCATTGCCAATATGAGGGAGATATTTACTGATTTATTGTATCATGTATTGTTTTAATCATCGCAACAGTTTGTGATCAGCAGTTATTTATTGCCCTCTCTTATCTATATAACAATCTCGTCTTTCCTGAAAATCGATGCAGCTTCTTGTGTGGTGAGTCGACACCGTTTGTCCTGTTTAACGTTTATTAAGAAAAACCTCTCTGCTGCTTCACCATTTTTAAATTATCATATTTCTGTGCTGTGATTATCTCTAAATAATATTATTCCAAACTTGGTGTTATTTTATGCTTTTCTTTTAAGAACCGTTATCCCCCTTTTCATTAAGTTCACTTTTAACGCTTTCTAATTCACACTACTTCAAATGTTTCTACTTCAATACTGTGGTGACTTTTGTCACTGGTTGCACATCATTATCTTAGTTACACTATTTCTGTCATAACTCTTTGGGGATATATTATCATATTCTCTACGATCTTTCACAGGCAGTCCCCAGTTTCTGCAACAGGTTGCTGGTGGACATTAGAAAAGTTGCTTTCACAGATAATTAATGCTTATTGTTTAAATCACTTATTGGATTTTTACGTACATATTATTTCGAGTATCACTGTGCAGCGCCTTTAATGGTTCCTGTTTTATTAAGTATGCGTTCGTATTATTATAGGTTATCCTCAATTTCAGTTACTATCAAACATCTGTCTAGTATTTCGCCTTTATCAATTATTAACATATGTCTTTGATGTGGTAGTCTCTACTAGCTACATTGGTGCTGTGTCTTCTGCTTTTCTCTTAAGATCTATCACTCACTCGCTGTCTGTTCATTTTCTCGAACATTTCACGTTTCCAACTTATCACTGCTTTAGTACACACACACACACACACACACACACACACTATTATTGAAATAAACTCTGATTCGTTCGTGAAAAACTAGGTTGAAGAAAGCCCCTGGGACGAGTCTGTCTATCTCGATCGTGAGATTTATAGACTTATTCATGAGACTTGTATAATGTCTATTTATGGACTTTTAAATGATACGAATGACAACTGTGTCAGGGCGTCTAGATCCTCTTCATGTTCCAGATGATTCAGGTGTGGGACTAACGCTGAACCTTTTCCACTTATATTTGTTCCGGTGGATATTAAAGCAAGGGATATGACGTTTAAGTGATAAGATTCAATGTCCTAGCGAACATCGCCTAAACTAATATTCCGTTTCTAGATAAGAAAGAAATACTTGACCCATTTCAATATATTTATTTCCGACGCGGGGATTGGCGCAAGTCATAACGTTCCATCACGACAAAGCATCTTATCATTGATAATTCAATCATGAATACTGATATTGCTAGCTCTTGCTGATACGCTATTACCTTTACTGACCCGATCCAATTAGGCTCAACCTTATCCTGATAGGATCATTACAAGTGCTGACTGAATTACAGCATGTAACAACAACTTGTATGCCACAATACATATAATAGAAATCAACTGAAACCAAAATATAATTCTGGATCGGTTGAAATATCAGCAAAATTAATGAAAACATCAATCATACAAATAATTAGCTTCTGCTAAAAATAGGTCAATCAAACTACTGCCAGCATTTCCGAAACTAATGGAAAGAGTTTTGTTTACTCGTTGGGATATTTTTTTGGTAAACAGACAATATTCTATATAAGCTGCAATATCGGTTTTTGCTAAATCATTCAACGATTCTACAAATTATTCATTATTACAGACCAATCAAGGGTCTTTCACGTCACAAGCCATAAAATATTGTTCACTAAATTATTTAAATCAGGAAAAAGGGAACAGTCGATGATTGGTTCAGAAATTATGTATCGAGTAGGTTATTGTTTGTTGCCAGGAAATATATTGAATAAATAATTTAAATGCGGAATACAGGAGACAGTGAATGACTGTTTATGAATATATCTATCGAACAGGTTACAGATTGTTGAAATGGATGGACATAATCTATGGGTATTAGTTGTTGTATGAGACAACCATCCCTACTGGCATCATTGCCGCATTTCATTAATACAAATGAAATTGAAAATTATTGACAGTAATATCTTGTCATTTGCTGATGTACATATTTACGTACATAACATTCAATTATTAATATACTATTTTCAATTGCCACTGATCAATTACAAAACCTATTCAGATCGTACTGTGCCAATAAATTAAATAGTAATTAAATATTTCCGTCAGGGACATTCAGCTAGGCTGAAACGGGTAAGGTAACTTGGCATTTACATCAGTGAAACTTTAATTTCAAGACATCACATCTCCCAGGTATATAGGAAGGTTTCCAGGGAATTATTTTCCATAAAAGTAACTGAATCGCAAGTTTCACACTGAATCTCACAGTAGATTACATTATGGTTCAGTGTTTTTTGTATATGGTAAAATAGCCTGGGGAAATGCCAACACATATAGTTATGCACAATGCAGTAGTCATACCAAGACGCATCAATTATGTCATACAGAAACAGCACTATACATTTTATAACAAGTACGATTATGTACGTAATTTACAGGGCGCGTTATTCCAACGTATTCACATTTCTGCCGATATATGCCAATACTCGACTGAGAATTGCTGTCATAGTGACATCTAATACAACAAAGACACGAATGATACAAACGATAACCATCTCAATGATGATCAAACATCCAGCGTCATTCATTTGATGCGGCGCCACCGACTTAAGTGTCAATAGTGGTGTAGGCCATTCAAATATCACATGTATATAAGATTATAAGATACAAGCTCTGAAGGTACTACCTGTTTTGTTTTGGGTGAAGGCCGCCCATAGCCAAAACAACAACAACAACAACAACAAAACAATCACTTATATAAAACAGACAGTTTGACCGAGAGATTCTCTGTGCCTGTGCCTTATTATACACAGCTAAACACACACACAACAACACACACAACAATATATATATATATATATATATATATATATATATATATATATATATATATACGCGCCACACACACACACACACACACAATATATATATATATATATATATATATATATATATATATATATATATATATATATATATATCGAAATGGATATTGGAGAAAGCTCGAGAAAGTAATAAGTTAAGACTAATTACTTTTAAATACATAAACTGCCAAATGAATCAATTATCACACAGCGCTTTTGTGCTAATACCTTCCTTTGAACTAATGGTTTTACAGAACGTGTATACTAGTGTAGTCATAGGCGCATGTTAAGAGATTATTTATGCATATAATCAATCATTACTTAATTAATATGTTGTTTATATAATATATGCCATTAGCACTTTGTAATTGTGTGTTGTGTTTAGAACATATTGAACATATTATACAAAATAAATAAAATTCAAATCTTAATACTTGTATCTCAATAATATTGTAATAAATAATGGCTATTTCAATAATATTACTCTGATTTTATAATTTATAATCCAATTTATACATATGGAAGATCTAATGGTAATTCTGTATTCCAATATTGTTTAATTGAACTGTTGTATTTGATGACGTGTTTGTACCTTAAGTTCTATATAGGTACAACGCTTGCTCAAACCGTTTTTCCGTTATGCGTACACAGGCCAATATAACCAGAATATGAAATGGCTCAACTGCTATCAAACACCTAAAGCTGCTCAGTTCGAAAATTGAACTTGAATTGTTACAATCCAGGTTGGACCAGCAAGTCAGCGATATTAGACGTCGGAATCGTCATTTGCTAAGGTGTTAATCCGTATTTAGATAAAGCATTTTATTACGGGAGCTACACATCATAATTCAAACGTTTATGCAAGCAGTGTGTGTATCAACACGTCTATATTGTATTAAGTAAATGGTTAAGATATGAACATCAGGTGCCGAAATTAGCAATAAGTAAATCAAGTAAATGTCATCAATTTGGGATATTAATATAATTCTACGTACATCTAAAGTTTAGATAGGTGTTACTTCCAATAAGTTACTTTGCTGTTTATTACTTGTTTCCGCACTAAGCACAATACGTACGAAGCTTAATACCATTAATTGGAACCATCAATTTAATGCTATTGTTTAGTGAAACAAAGGTGAGTTTTTATCCGAACCTTGGCTGATGACACCCGGTTGTATTTATCACGGATCCTGACAATTAGTTACATTTTACTTCTACCTTGACGAGTTTAGAACACCGTATTGCTAATATTGGGCAATAGATGGCCCAACATCTTCCAAGGTTAATTGATAATAAAACAAATATTATATATTTAGCATCACCACATTGTGTTAAATGACTAAAGCCACCTGCATTACAGATATATGCATCTTCGATTACCTCTAATGGGTCATTACAAAGTCTAGGGGCTATCGTTGACAGATGTATTAACATCTACGAACGTCACATCTTTCTGCAGAGCTGCTTACTACTATATTAAGAACATCCATTGTTTAAAAGCCTTCTTAACACAAGAAACACTTACAACTGTGATTCTTGCCTTTGTTACATCTCGTATAGACTCTTGTAAATCACTGCATATGGCATATCTGATAATAAAACCAATCGCCTCCACCGAATTCAGAATGGTGCCGCTCGTATAATAAAACAATATTTAAAAAATATGATCATATCACCCCAATTCTTCCAAAAACTACATTGGCTATCTACTAGACAGCGCATCAATTTCGATATTTTACTAATAACTGACACGGCACCTGAATACAATGTGAGAACTGGTAGCGATTAGAAAGTCATCGCGAAAACTCAGGTCATCCAGTCAAATACTATTGCAGATACATCGGCTCAAGTTATATGAATTTCCCGAATCACTTGACAGCTTTTTATTTCTAGTAATTATGTTACTCCTAGTGTACAGAATCCGATTGGCACACTTTCGGCACCGATACGATATCATTAAACACAAGAAATTGATAAATTTATCTTTTCAAAAACTGTGTTCGCATAGATCTACAGCCATGATAAATTAATTTCCGTTGACTATAATTTCAGTATGCGCATGCGCATGAAGGCCGCATTGATTTGATTACGCAATCTTAAATAAACACACCCTCTGGCAAAATAATTAGAGCACGTTTGTAAGACCACGTGTTAATTGATCTCCATAATATAATAAATTTTACGGGTTGTACCTCAGCAATATTATGTAATTATAGTAAATAAACCACTAGACAATCATAGGCTTATATTGTTAAGGTATGTTTACATTTTTAAATTGTAGTATGAAACGTTATTTTGCGCGACGGTGTACTCGTAGTTCTATTTTCAGTGTCACATGATCAAACGACAGGCGGCCAAGATGGCGAATCGATGTTTGTGTTGTTGAGTTGTTCTCTATTAAATTCTCTTTTATTAGTGATCTCGTATGCCAAAATGTCCTGCTGAATTAATGGATGCGAGTGTTATTCAAAGAACATAATTTTATATTTCGTCACGACCTATAAAAAAAGTCGAAGTGAAACCTCGCCAATTTAACATAGGTAGCGGTCAAGCTCTCCTCGGGCTCGGGCACCAGAGAGCGGTATTCAAGCTAGCTTTGGGGAATCCCAAGGATCGGGTTGCTCGTAGCGCCATCTATCGAAGGGTTTTCGCGGGTAGCTTCCCTACTGTCAATCCAATTTAGAGATTTGTTTCAACTAACCGACGGTTGAAACATTGATCCCGAGATTATATAGGTCATGCTGTCTGACTAAATTAGAATAGCTTTTATATGATAAACATCAGGGTCATAATTTAGGCTTATCGAATAACAACGCCAATATCGATCGCCTCTGAGGTATCATAGGTTTGAGGGTGGAACTCACTGATCGTGGGCTTAGAGTGTGGAACTCAATATTCATGCATCAGAGAGTGGGCCTCTTTCTATTGGGTTGAAACGTTCGTCCTTACCCAAGGTAATAGTGTGAGGGAGGTCAGAGTTTCGAATCCTTTCCGTGGCACTAAAGTTGGTAGAATTGCATCAAATCAGGTAAGTGGCGAGGTTGTCTCCGTTGTGTATACTATATATTGTAACTTCGAAATTTCTTTAGAATTAGTCTCTGTGGTTAAGCAGTAAAATCCAGTTAATGTGTTTCTTCTTCATTCGAGGTAAACTAATTGCCATTTCGGCCATTATTATTATTATTATTATTATTATTATTATTATTATTATTGAATAAAGGTTCGGATAAAAATTGTTTTGGAGCTTTTTCCGGAACGATTCTATAATCGCATGACTTACAACGGATCGTCGGAACTCGAAGTACTGAAGTGATAGTATTACATTACCCGTATATTGATGCCTAACAGTGATCTATTGAATTGGCTAGAAATGATAAACTATTTATAATCAAATCGCGATTTAGATCGCTTCGCTTCAATTACCGTGTAAAAGGCATGATGATGTGCTTATTAATTTTGCATTTTTCATCTCCACTGGAATTTGATGTTATTGGACGAAGAATACAGCCTCAGACCGACCATCTATCTATGTTCTCCCAGCAATCAATCCCTCTACCAAAAACGAATGAAACACTCATGACCCGTGAAGTATACTGAAGTTTGTGTTTATCTTTGTTGATGGGTTTTTCCCTGGTAAATATATTCTCATCTACCGGAGTGTCGCCTAGCTAGAGCAAAGCACAGATAACACCGCTGAGTGACTGACGGACACACTCACTCACCAACTTATGGGCTGATATGGCTGATGAATATCATGCTGTGCCAGATATCGCACTTCTAATAGTATTAATAATAAAGCGTAAAGGTATCTCATAGCTAGCTAATATCACACACCCCAGCAGATCACCAGATTAGAGTGTGAATCCCGGGTGTGAATCCCGGTGTTGCATTATGTGAGCAACGTGTTTATGTGATCAGCTCATTTTGCTCTACCTCAAATTCGTCTTTACGCCACTTTTCTAGAGTAATTATAAGTTGACCGATGTTACGTCACTCATCTGCGTCACCCACGTCACAAAAATGCAAGGACGTGAAATTTATTTTAAAAAACGAGAAAAGAAAAAAAAGGAAATTTGAGATACAATAAAAATATATTACAACCATGAAAAAGTGTATATTTAATAACATTTTACATGGAAATGAATATTAAGACATCCGAAAACATTACGTCTAGTTAACGTCACAAATACTGTTAGGTCACGACTGTGATGCGATGATTAATTACGTACGGTTCACTGTATTCGCGGTTTTAGTTCATCGGTTCGATTCGCGGTTTTTCAATTTGTCAACCGCGGTTTATTTCGATTTTTTAAATGGCACGTTACTCTTCCGTAGTGTGTACTCCATTGCCCCGAAAGAAAACCTGATCGAACACGGCCGCAGATTTGATGGCAAACATGTTCCATCTTCCGGCCGAGACGAAAAGAAATTCGGACTGCAAAATCAGGTTTATAGATATGGTGAATTATTTTTGTATCGTTGGTTGCATAAACAGTGGGCGTTAAAGTAATAAAAAATGAATATCTTTTCATCGGTAAATATAAGGAACACATTTAAAATAGCTGTTTAAAGCGTTGTTGTTGTTGTTTTTTGGCAGAAAATTAAGCTTAACTATTATTGTATTTAGCCTATTCGTATAAATCCCCGGTCTATCTCTGGCGTTTGATCCCAACTAAACTAGATCTATGGACTTGCATGAAATGTCATTTACATATTTGATGGCATATAATAGGAGAGGAATAATACAGATTCTCTGCACACACAAAACTATAATGCACACATCAAAATAAATGTCCGTATTCGTGGGTTCAAAAGTCGAAGCGCAGCCGCTTTAACGTTGCCGTTTGCTCCGCACTGTTTGGTCATGGCGGCCTATTCAAACGCCACTGAGTGCTCAATCCATTTTTATTTCGGGTCAATGGTGCACTCAGAATACGAGGCGCGAAATTCCCGTATTTCCAATGACGTTTTCTTTGCCATTTGTGCGGATTTCCGATGACCCATATGTTTCAGCCAATCACAGTGCTCGGTTCCACAGCATGGGCCATCCCATATCAAACCCAGTCAGCAGAGCGCGCAAAGAAACATTTCTCGGCAATTTGTCTAAGCCTCCAAAATCGTATAAATCATTTATTTTGAAATATTTCTGCAACCCAGTGACAGAAACACCTGAGAGTGGAATAGAACTAACTGTCTACAGGATTTGTAGGATCGTAACATAAGCCTGGAATTACTACGAACATGATCCACCATTTAAACAGATATCACCGGGAATATTCGTTAACTTATTCTTCGCTTTCGCGAGTTTTGGTTTCATATACACGTCTATCTGACAGTGACAGCAAGCCACGTTCCTATCTTGTAGCAAAGCGATAATCTTTTAAATAAACGTTACATGTTAAACAAAAGACGCAGCTTAACTCTTCACGATCGCCTGTCAGCACAAACCAAATTGGGAAATTCAGTGACAGATCTGAGGCCATACACAATGGTGGAGAACTGAGGATTTAAATAGCTCCTACATGTTCTGGGGCCAAAGTATCAGGTATGCAATATAGGCCCTACTACTATCATGAGTTGCTAGTTCATTAAATAGAGCGAAGTGGGTAGTTACAGACCGTTGGTAAGCAATCCGTATTAAATATTGTCTCTAATAACTGGAAGTCTTCTCTTACGTTCTTTATTTCATATATGGGCTTAACTAATAACTAAAGCTAATTTAGGTACATGTTCCTGAAGTAATTGTTATGATTCTGCTATCTGTGTTTACTAACGTTAGTACTTATAATTAGTGTATTCATATTCATGTGTCTAGACTAAACTTATTTTTAAATTACCATTTTAACACTTTCAAGTCATCAAGAGTCCACTTTATCCTGCAGTAGTGAGGTTGTTCCTCATCTGACGAGCCAGCCATCTCAAACTCACTTTCCTATCATTCAGTCACTAGTTAGTGAGAAAGATAGCCCTGATTCCATTCCTTTTCACAAGGTGAAAGAACTGAACCAACATCTGCATGGGTAGAATCTTATCCAGGTGTTCATGAACCAAAGCCAAAGAAAACGTCATTAGAGGATTTATTTTTGTCAGATATTCTGATGACAGGTGATAGTGAGTCCACAACACAATCATTGACATCACAAATAGAACATAATATTACCAGATACAAGAAGGATATCCTCATTCCCTTTAAGGATTCTGCCACAAACTGGTGGAGGAAGAAATCGTCTCGGTATCCTCTGCTGGGAAAACTGGCCCAGTTTTATCTGACCATCCAAGGAATTTCAGTTTCACCCGAGAGGGTGTTCTCAACAGCAGATGTTGTCACAGCATTGATGACTAACCTCAAAACCCAGTAATTTGGAGATGTTGGTCGTTCTGATCAAACACGAAAATCGAATCGAAAATAAAAAATCGAACCTTCCCATCCCTGGTCACGACAATTGAAACTAATTAATGACGTAGGACGGGTTATGACTATATTTCGTTTTTAGACACATTCTGTTTTCAAAAGAGGCTTTTTTATCTACAAAATGGCTGAAAGACTAAAATGAAATGATAACATTTTAAATATCAACAATTAGGTTCATCCCCAGAAAGTGCACTGTAAATTATGCGCTCATCTTCTTAAACACGTTTCTAAGCGCATAGCCTAGGTTCATTTTATAATGTAGAAACGATCACACGTGTATGTTTTGCTTAGAAACGGAGTTGATGCACTAAGAATTGTTTGTGTCTAATCGTGGCATAACGTGGTTAGCGCTCTACTGCCTGATGATTAACACAAACTAGGAATATAAAGTAATAGAAAATGAAGTGTCTGCACGGGGGGGGGATCCACACACACACAAACACACACACACACACAGAGAGAGAGAGAGAGAGAGAGAGAGAGAGAGAGATAGCTACAACCAGAGACATACACGCATCCACACACACATACACGCATACATTCACACACGCACGCACATACACATACAAAGACACACACACACATTCAGAAACATACAGGCAGACAGACACACATCCACAAACACATTAATAAACAAACATCCATTCTGAAGCATGACGAACGTTTGCCCTTTTTCGTTATTTTTTTTGCATTTAATCAACCGAGACTCAGATATGATTTGATTGACAAATGACGTCAAAATAAAATGACAACGTTGTTCGTTTTACAGCAACTGTAACGTACCCCCCCCGCAAAATCGCATCCACCCAGTAATTACAGACGTGAATATATTTCTCTATTAATATATATATGATATTTCATTTGTTTATACTATAAACAGATGTCATTGTGAAACGAGAATAATTTGTGTTAATTTGCATTCGACTCTGATAGCCATCCCATATATCACGGCAAGTGTTATTATTTTGACGATAAAAGGGTCGGGTGTTTGTTTGTTATTGGTACCCGTTTTCCAGGTTTCCTGTCAACTTTATGGTATCATATCGGCATTCAGGTCGAACCAATGAAATCTTTTCTGGCATACAACCATTATTTTATTTACCTAATTGTTAATATATCTTTGACCATTTCGGTGAAGACCAGCATCTTTTTATGTCTCTTTGTATGCAATTGTTTCTATCGCGTAAAAACGAAACTGTTGAATTTTTATTGAAAACATATACTGCCATATTAGTGTGTGTGTGTGTGTGTGTGTGTGTGTGTGTGTGTGTGTGTGTGTGTGTGTGTGTGTGTGTGTGTGTGTGTGTGTGTGTGTGTGTGTGTGTGTGTGTGTGTGTGTGTGTGTGTGTGTGTGTGTGTGTGTGTGTGTGTGTGTGTGTGTGTGTGTGTGTGTGTGTGTGTGTGTGTGTGTGTGTGTGTGTGTGTGTGTGTGTGTGTGTGTGGTGAATCACCTACAATCGTGGAGTTTTGGAGTGAAAAACCGAAGTCAGATCACGGCAGGTGTGAGAATGTCTTGGTTAATGTCTTGTTGAAGTTTGGGGTAGAGACCCTATTGATTTCTGTCAAGGTTAATGCTTGCTTGCTTTTGTTGTTCGGGGAGCATTCCCAGGCTGTCGCTTATACAGCACAACACCTATATTGGAGTGGTTGAGAAACCCTCCCCCACCACTCACAGGGGAGCAGTACGGAAAGATGGAGCCGAAATACCCTGAGGGTGGTCACTGCCAGAGTGTGTTATGCCCTCTGTGGGTTTATAATGTCGCCTTTTATTTTTACCAATTCAGTGGAAACGGCAACGCCATTTAACGTGGTCGGCCACCCACGATGTAGTGAGCCGAGAAATTAATCTCTGGAAAAGTTTTATAGCTAATTTTCAATTGCTGAAACTTGCTTCAATGCAATAATATATAAACTATATAACCCAGTTATCACTGTCTTTAAAGGTCAGTTTGTACAACGGGCAGGAGTCACGAAGCGACTACTATTAAAACTGTTAGCTTAATTGCTATTAAAAGACTGACATCTGCGCTGAAGTAGACCGTGATAGCGCGTCACAGCTTCGGTACTGTTAAAACTATGTTATCATTTTCAAACCTGACCTAATGTCTGCTATTCAAACTACTGTAGTAATAACGTTCTTAAATGTTATTTATGATAAGCAGACTAAAGTTAGTCTTGAATGCCATAATATAAACTGTACGGGATCCAGGCTCCCCATCGCCCCCCCCCCCCCCATGGTGTTGCATCGAACACGTTTTGGGTGGCTCTCCGCGCGGCTGTAAACCATAGCTGATTCAACCATGGCATAATCCCTCCCCATAACTTCGATGGGAGCCCATAGAGTTGGATGAGCATGTCCAACTAATGAAGCAAATGTAACTGTTCCAATTGCAATTATGATGATCCCTTTATCAGAAAGATCAACGGAACAGAACTGATTGTAATACCATAAAAACAGAGGTTCTGAGATCCAGTGAGTGTCTCCTTAATTACAGTTGATATATGTACAATGAAACATTAGTTGTATTGCACACACACACACACACACACACACACACACAAAATACACACACACACACAATATATATATATATATATATATATATATATATATATATATATATAATGCATTAAAATAATATTTAAAAGACATTTACCAATTTATGTATTATCATAGACTTAGTTATTTATCTTAATCATTTTTATAAACCATAGCAAATTAAAAATATAACGTACCAGTTTATTGTACATTGATCAAACTTTTAAAAACTATTTGGCAAAGAAAGAGGAGCAAAAGACCAGGTGACCAATTATTGATGGGGCAAAAGAGCGAAGGGTGAAAGACCCCGGGGAGGGAGAAAATACCGGGGGCAAAATACTTGGATCCAAACTGGACATAACTGGACACAGGAAAGATAATTATATTCCCACTACAACTAAGGTGAATTTTATATGCAATTACAGTTGTTATATAAAAAGCACCAACCATGCGAGCTGTGTCCAATGCCACCGCTCGAGATGCGATGAAGTGTTTCTATTCCTGAGTCAGGAGTACTTATAATGCTTTAAGAGCGTGCTGTGTCTGCTACAATCACCAATGCACGGAATATACAGCTTTAGATAAACTTTTCTTAGAATGTGCGGACATTGAAATATACTGTATCTACGCACAGAAAACGAACATCTTGATCGCTACCTATGCTAAATTGGCGAGGTTTAAATTCGTGAAGAAATAAAGTGTTAAGTTCTTTGAATAACACTCACATTCATTGATTCAGCGGGACATTTTGGTACACGAGATCGCTCATCATTACGCTAATAAACGCGAATTTAATAGGCGATAACTCAACAAAACAAACATCAATTCGCCATCTTGGCCGCACTGTCGTTTGATCATGTGACACTGAAGATACAACTACGAATACACCGTCGCGCAAAGTAATGTTCCATACTACAATTTAAACA
Organism: Paralvinella palmiformis; assembly: GCA_025642065.1. Taxonomy (NCBI): domain Eukaryota; kingdom Metazoa; phylum Annelida; class Polychaeta; order Terebellida; family Alvinellidae; genus Paralvinella; species Paralvinella palmiformis. The sequence continues at coordinate 31,777 of JAODUP010001597.1, forward strand.
ATTTAGGCACAACTTAACATATAAGCCTATGATTGGCCTTGTGGTTAATTTATTGTAATTCCATAATATTGCTGAGGTACAAGCCGTAAAATTAATTATATTGTGAAGATCAATTAGCACGTGGTCCTACAAACGCGCTCTAAATATTTTGCAGGAGGGTGTATTTAATAAGGATTGCGTAATCATTCGTCATCATGCGCATGCGCAAGTGTATCGGAATTTCAGCGTGCGCATCCGTATATCTAACGGAAATTTACTTTATCATGGCTGTATGCGAACACAGTTTTTGAAAAGATAAATTAATCAATTTCTTGTGTTTAATCATATCGTATCGGTGCCGAAAGTGTGCCAATTGGATTTTGTACACTAGTGGTAACATAATTACTTGAAATCAAAAGCCGCCAAGTCGTTCTGGAAATTCGAAGTGCAACTTCACCAAAAGGGCATGGGTAGCGTATTGGCCCTGTTCTGAGAACAGGGCTATACATTGGTTATATATATCTCAGTTAGCCACATAACTATGCCATGAAGAGCATTGACTTGAGTGCTGAGAGAAATAATAAAGAAGTTGTTTTTTTTAAACAAGAAGTGTCCTATTTAACAAGATATATACACCCTGATACTGATACTGTAAATTGTAAATCAATCGTAAATATACAAAAGAGTACATTCGTCGTTCCAGGCCATTTCACTGTGTAGACAGCAAAGCTGACCCCCAAACAGACTGCGCATGCGTGCCGAAAATCGTCTATTTGGTGAAGCAGATCAACCTGTTAATTGTTGCTTTATTAGCCAATCAATGTTTATTTATATGCACGAGACCCGTGGTCCTTCGATTACGTGTCCTACGCTCTAACTGCGCCACCACATCGTCCCTTCGATTATTTAGATTACGCGATAACGGAATTTCGAACAACGAACCGACTTTCTACCAAAATTTAGCTTCATAAATCGAAACATACAGTCATGACGAAATGATTCCAGTTGTGTGTATTTTTAAGTTTTTGTATTAAATATTTGAATCCTTAATCCGATGATACGTCGAACTATTTACAGGAGAATCTAAAATCCTGATCAAATTTAATGCATCTGTAAAGCGTTGTTATTAGTTTGAGTAAATTATATTTGATATCATTGTAGGTAATGAGTTAATACACAGGTTGACCTGTTACGATTTCCTGTACGAGCTGAGGATAGATATGACAGATTATAATGGGCAATCGACTTACGCGAAGTATAATAAGTTCTACATTTTTCCTGAAAATTTCTATTACCAATGTCACGCATCCGAATTTGACGACACAAGTACCGCTGGTAAGTATATTATATTGAAGTAATATTTATCAATAGCATTGTCTGATATCTTATCCTGTCCATTTATATATCTATCTATCTATACATCTATCTATCTATCTATATATCTATCTATCTATCTGTCTATCTATCTACCTATCTATCTTTCTATCTATTTACATATTTATATGTGTGTCATATAGGTTCAACAGTAGCCCAAACATTACGCAACTAACAATGAACAATGACAACGAAATATCCATAACATTCTACGTTTAATATAATAATTAGTTAATATCAAACGCTGACATTGACAATTTATCACTTGAAGGTTGTTTATAATTTGGACGGATAACATAATCCAACAGTCAAACAGACAAACTCTAGTATATAATATATATATATATATATATATATATATATATATATCTATATATATATATATATATATATATATATATATATATATATATATATATATATATTGTTTTTATGCGTAGTGTATATATATATATATATATATATATATATATATATAGAGAGAGAGAGAGAGAGAGAGAGAGAGAGAGAGAGAGAGAGCCAAGTCAAATATATTTTATTATGCTGACAATTGCATACAGAGATCATCATTGTAACATAACAAGTAATAAAAAACGCTTATTGTTACAGGCTTATTGTTCAGTTACATATATGAGCTTGAGAACAAGTGCTACCTCTACTTCATTTATACAAAAGAGCTTTTCTTGTTCCATATAACATTTACAAAATTAGCCAAATTATGATTGGTATTCTTCATAATATACATAAATTTATAAAATGTGTTTATTTATTTGAAATTTTCAGGTATAAGTTTTGTCTTTCTGTTCGATATTTTGAGCATACACACACAAAATTAATTTCATCCTCAACAAAGCCTTCCTCACAAATGTTGCATAATCTATCTCCCAATCTGGTTTGATTAAAGCGGCCAAGTTCTACATCCAGTTGAAGTATACCACATCTCAATTTGGCAATTAGGGATCGTTCAAATTTGTTACTTACTAGATTTATATAAGATTCCATTTCATAATTTGATTTAAAATGCACATATTGTCTCAGTTTAGGTTTACGTATTAAATAAGTGTTCCACTTTTCTTCATTCTGGAGCTTTAATTTTTATTCTACATGCTTCCAAATCACATATCCTTTGCTGTTGATATACATCATGAAGATCAATTTTGTAAAATACATTTTAATTTCATTTGTCCAATTTGTTCTATGTTAAACTCGTTCAAAGGCATATGCTTGATTAAGCGTTCGGGATTAATCTTAATTACCGGTAAACGGTTCCAGAATCGTAACAAGTTTAATTGTTTTCTATATTTACAGTTTAACCATCCCATCTCTCCATGGTATGGGTGTAAAATTATGTACCCCTAAATAGTATATTATGTAATTTATTCAGTATTGCTTCTTAATGGTTATTTCCACTATATCCCCATATTCCACTAACACAGTCCAATATCGGAATAATTCCGGTTTCGTATAATTTAGAATAACTATTGACTTTAACGTTTTTCATCAATTTGAATTTTGACCAGATGGCTCCGAGGGCTCTCTCCCCGGATCCTGAGAGAGATTTAGAGCATTTGTTCAATGTTAAATGTTCATCCAAAATGACGCCTAGATATTTACAATAAGAGACTGTATCTAAAACACTATTACCATATTTAAACTTAAAATTTGATTGGATAATTCTAGTTCCCCTAAAATGAACAACCTGAGACTTTGACTTATTAACATTGAGTCTCAAGTTCGTACACCAATTTATCCTGGTAATATTTACGTTCGTATTTGGGTAATGTTTTATCAAATTCATGTCGAGCTACTTTAAATTCACCAAAATACATGTTTCTATTTATTAGGTTCATTTTGGATTTAGTATATTCATG
>JAODUP010001599.1:0-20000 GCA_025642065.1 Paralvinella palmiformis
TAAATTGAGTTTAGTTCAAACGTCCAAATATTTATTTATATCGTTAATTTGCTTCCACGTTGTGAATGTATTTATGTGCATGAGTGTGTATATATATATATATATATATATATATATATATATATATATAAAACGTACGCAAGCACGCACGCACAAACACACACACACGCACCGTCTATAATGATTAAAGCCGGATGCGTGATGGCGAAAATTCTAGGAAGTACAACTCCGTATATTACATTTTGCGATATAAGACAAACACATGTAAGTCCCAGGATTATACCCCTCTACTTAGTGTTGTTTTCCGGCAGTTTGAATCAAGTGATGTTCCTAAGAACGTCTTATTAGATCCGTTGTCATGTAAAAGTTTTCACACTCCACACACACACACACACACACAAAATAAATATATATATATATATATATATATATAAAATATGTGGAGGTGTAGAACATTTTATATTTAGATTGATATATGTATCGTTTTATTTATGTTTAGATTGATGGAGGTATAGGACTCAAACGATGTTTAGAGATGTTCTGAGCTAGTACCACTATATATGTATCCTAACACACACACACACACACACGCACACGCACAGGTATATATTAATGACAATGATGACGTGGGTACGAGCGAGATTTCCAACGATTAAAATATATTTAACGGAAATTAATTATTCCTCTCTGCTTCCACAAGCAGAACATTCAAATTTAAATAGGATAAATAAATCAATGACTCAATATAAAGAAGTCAACATTATACCCAAATTAGATGAGAAGGTCTTCCAGACTTTCCCCAATGATATTCATAATAATGAATGGAATGAAGACACGGCCAATGCTATGTTACGTCACTGGTTAAGTTATTTAAACTAAATGAACCAGAAGGTCAATTTGACCCCTGTTCTACCACAAATCGTAATATAATTAATCTTTCTTCTTATATGCTTTCGGAAAAGGAGATTAATTTAATAAGCAAAGGTTTGTCATTTGTCCCTACCCCTGATATTGATAAAACAGCAATCACAAATGCAGTTTTTAACTTGGGTAGAAGATTAAAAATTAAATATTTTTTTAGATGTTGCCGTAACAACTATATTAAAAACAGTAAGACGTTTGTGTCGAAATCCAACTGGATCCCAACTGATAAAGTAATAGACCCAGATCTTCTTCAGTGTATTTCAAACTTCACATCAGAAATAAAAAGCTTAACCATTCTGAAGGAAAAAAATAATATAGACCAGTCGGAATCATTAGCCCTCAGAAATATCCGCAAAAATAAAGTTTAGTTTTTAAAAAAGCAGACAAAGGTTCAGCAACAGTGATAATGGATAAAAAGTATTATTTAGCTGAAGGTTATCGACAACTAAATAATACTCACCACTACAAAAAAATTAAAACTCCTTTATTTCCCCAAACATCAGTAAAGGTTGCAGAAATATTAAATAGGCTAAGAAATTCTGGTGTTATCACAGATAAACAATTGCAATTTTTATTACCGCCAATTAATCCAAGGCCTCGGCGATTCTATATGCTTCCTAAAATTCATAAGGCATTTAACAGTTGGACTTTTCCAGATAAGATGCCACCTGGTAGACCTATAGTATCTGACTGTAATAGTGAATCTAAAAATGTTGCAAGTTTCATCGACAGTATTCTTAAACCACCTGCAATGAAGCATCCTTCTTATATAAAAAATACCTACGATTTTGTAGATAAAATTGCAAAGCTAGTCATACCTGATGGATGCTTGCTTATAACATTAGATGTTGAGAGCATGTATACAAATATTGACCATGCTAAAGGGCTTAATGCAGTGAGTGAAGCACTTCAATTTCGAGGCCCTTATATGACGGTATAATGCAACTCCTTGAATTATCATTAAAAAATAACGATTTTCTCTTTAACGGGCAATGGTATATTCAGGCCACTGGCACTTCAATGGGCCGGGATTGGGCTCCTCATTATGCCGACATATACATGGCTAAATTTGAGAAGGAGGCCTTATATAAAGCAGCTTTAAAACCACATACATACTATCGTTATTTAGATGACATATTTATTGTGTGGCCCCACGGAAAAAAGGCTTTTTATGGATTTTTGGATAGTTTAAATAATCACGAACCACCGATTAGATTTAAAGCTACATTAAATAAGCAGAAAATAGATTTCTTGGATACAACCATATTTAAAGATCCAGAAAATGAAAATGGATTATTAACAAAGGTCTTCTTTAAACCGACAGATACTCATCAACTTTTGCATAAGGATTCCTTTCACCCTAAACATACCTTTCAAGGAATCCTGAAGTCTCAGATCTCACGTTTTTTTAGGATTTGTTCAAAAATTACAGATTTTGATGAAGCATGGCAGATATTGTCTCATTCATTATGCAAAAGGAATTATTAAAATGGCTACGCCATATTAAAAGTAAAACTGTCCGTGAACTACAAATACAACAACGTCGTATTAATCCGACTAATCCTACAAATAGTCAGTGGTGTTCAAAACCATGTGGGATTAGCAGATGTAGATCATGCGAGATATTGTGTTCTTGTCACAATATCACAAGTACAGTTACCAATAAAACACATGGAATAATAGGCAATTTAAACTGTAGCTCATCTAACATAATATATATCTGTGAATGTTTACGTTGCTCTAAACAGTATGTAGGCGAGAGTAATGGCGAACTTCGTGTTAGAATGAATGGCCACAGATTTGCGATTAATTCAAAAGTGATGTCTTCTGCGTTATTCACCCATCTTCTAGAACATACACGGATAAATAAAGACTTGCCCGAACCATCTCTAGAAGATTATGATTTAATTCCGATTGAGCAGTTACCTACTACAGGTTCATACACTCAAGACAAGATAAATAGATTAATTCGGGAAACATTTTGGATAGATACCCTAGGTACATTAGAACCGGGAGGTCTTAATAAGAAAAGATATGAAGATGTTATAAAACCTATACAAAATGAGGACGTTGTCCCATTTGTGGTACCATTTTCAAAAACGGCTAACATAGCAGCAAGAATAATTAAAAAACATTATAAAATTCTCCAACAGAAAGAAGTGTTGAATGATTATGAATATAGAATTATCACAGCTTATTCTAAACACAAAAATCTAGCTGGTTCCTTGGTTTCTAGCAAAATGTAGGAAAACGTTATATTTAACAATGTCTCCTGGAGCTCTGAATAGGTTTTCTTTTAACACATCTCCAGTAAAACAACTTAAACCCAATTATAAAAATTCTCAGCCCTAGTAATTACTTCAGTAAAACAAAGCAATATTTCCTGAAGTAGATCTCAACCGAAGCTGCAACAACCATTCATTACTGACAGCAGTCAGATTTCAGTACACACAGTTAATTACTATTAATATGTGTGTTTTGGTATCTTTACAGCTATGAAAGAAAAATTGGAAAGTTGGTTTATTTTCAATTACTCTAATCAAAACAGTTGTTTTGATTATAGTAACAGCGCTTCGTTCTAGACAAAGGCTACAAAGGTTAACAGTTTCTAGATTCTGGTTTGAAATTCAAAACTAGCTAGGAAATTCTGGTATAAATATTGCTGGCAAAGTAAATACTTTAGACAATGCACTTGATAAAGGTTTCTTATAACCAAACTAGTCGTGCTATTTTGGGCTGAGTGAAAATACTATTATTTCTGTTATTGTCGGAGGTATTATAATTATTATCATAATAGATATTATATGTACTGATATATATGCTTTATTTCCTGTTATAGCTGCGTTATATATGTACTAATATATAAAATTTGTTTTCTATTTAGGTAGTAGTCGTTTGATCATAATTCTGTAAGAATTATAAACATCTCGAAAACCTGAGCCCACGCCTTTATTATATGTAACATAAAACACAAACACACACACACACACACACACACACACACACACACACACACACACACACACACATAAATATATATATATATATATATATATATATGTGGAGGTGTAGAACATTTTATATTTAGATTGATATATGTATCGTTTTATTTATGTTTAGATTGATGGAGGTATAGGACTCAAACGATGTTTAGAGATGTTCTGAGCTAGTACCACTATATATGTATCCTAACACACACACACACACACACACACACACGCACAGGTATATATTTAGCCACATCTTCATGGTTGAACTGGTACCTTGAGGTCGGTTGCAGACTTCTACTCCCAGATTGACGAGCCGACCCTTGGCACAAACGTGGCCATATAAAGTAACAACATTTACAAATATTTCAATTGTATATCATTAAATATATCAGCCTTTTTGTAAACAATATAATAAACCATCAGGGTGACTGTGTTTACACGCCTGACTAACCAACAATATTAACGTTGGCGACATCTAGCGACTGTTCGATGCGAACTCAATACCAATCGCTTTGTGTTCGTAAGCAATTGCTAATCGAACTGAAGGTTTTCTGACATAAGATAATAAACACATGACATCAGATAAAATATCTCGAGAGTGTTGTTCTAATTAATACTAAAATCATTCACGTAGTTTACCTGGCAACGCAAACATGTCTTCTCATCGGGAGAAACCGGATTATGGTCAACTGTGTCAAATGTGTCATACAGATCTAGCATTACTGACCTACATTGATCGACTGATACCACAACGTATTTTTTCTCCACGGGAATCGAAGCCTTTTCAATGCTTTGACTACTTTTATATGGAGATGAGCGTGATTCATCGAGATGATAAATTAATAAATGCTTGCTTAGAAAGACGGTAATTATTCTTAATATATGTTTAGAGAGAAGTGTATACATTTCAAACAGGGCCTTAATCGTTAGAGCATCACAGCCCAAGATGATATTTTTAATTAGCGATCTCGAAATGACAGCTTTCGTAAAATATGGACGAACTTAACTGGGAAATATCCTGATGGGAATCGGAAATACATTACAACAACAACAATTTAAAAAAAGCAAAGCAGCAACAGTGGTAGTAACAACAATGACGACGATGATGACTACAACAACAGCAACAATAATACTACGACTACTAAAATAATCATAATAATAACTATACTTTAATGTCGACAACACGTCAAATATGACCTTATTTAGTCACCTTTATATATATATATATATATATATATATATATATATATATATATATTTACAGACATTATGTTAGTATTATATCGACAATAAGTCAATAAGTCTACGTGTGCCTGCCGCAAACTCAGTCAAGGATTTCTTTCATCTGCACTCCGGAACGTTTCCTGAATGTCTTAAGCGGCTCGAGATAATACTTCATTTTAGTTGATGTAGGAGACCCAGTGACATGGTTTCGGCCAATTATAATGCTGTTAATTGGGTCTAGCGTTCCAGCTTAGATAAAGGAAGGACAAATAAGCTGGATCGATAAATATGGTAAAGTGCTCTAATCGAAGAAATGCTGGCAGGAAATATTGTAATCAAATTACAAATATTTTAAATCGTTAATTATAATAGAACCAAAATAAATTTAAATAAAACAACTAACTAGTCCGTGTTTTACAGATTTGGGCTCTTGTCATATTCAGGCATCCCCAAATTTCTTAATTTTTTATGGATTTTGACGGTTTTATATTGAGGATATTTCGAATTTTCCTTCAATATATGCTACTGATCGAAGTGATTGCAGGAAAACAACGAATAGAATATTTCGTAAACTAATAAGTTCAGAGTCATTGACTATTTTCGACTATACAGAAATAAAATAAACAAATAAAGAGAATAAAATATTTGGCTTATTTAAATAAAACATTGAAAAATAAAGAATACACTTTGCAGCAAAAATACAAATTTTAATCAAAATTTAAAAGCAGTCACGCAAAGCAGCGAATGGGTGAGTGAGCAAGTTAGTGAGTGAGCAAATGACTGAGTGAATCAGTAAGTAAGTAAGTCACCTTAAGGCCTAGTCAGACATCAATACAAAGCCTCTTTAAGTGTCACCTTCTTATTAGTAACTTTTCTCGCCGTTCTAAATATTGAACTACGGTAATTAAGTAACTAAATAGCAATCATAATTCATTTTAAGCCTATCTCTCTCTCTCTCTCTCTCTCTCTCTCTTTCTACATATATATATATATATATATATATATATATATATATATATATATATATATAGCTTTACAATCCTACATGTCTGATACGTGGTAGTGTCAACCATGGTTGTGGGCGGAGCATACTGTGTCTCCAAACTGTTTTAAGTGGTTAGACTTTCAAGGGGGAGGAACTGGAGTCACGGTCTCTGTCTCTCTCTCTCTCTCTCTCTCTCTATCTATCTATCAATATGTGTGTTTGTGTGTGTGTGTGCATCGTGTGTGTGTGTGTGTGTGTGTGTGTATCTTGTGTGTGTGTATATCTTGTGCGTTTATGTGTGTGTGTTTAAGTGATCAAACCTCTGGGCCAGTCGGTTCTAGTATACCAATAACACAACATGACAGTTTTAACATTATAAAGGGTGTCCCGTCCTCCCGCCTCAAATATTAATAATTATGACGACTAGTTTTATTTCATTTGTAGAAATTACTTTACTTCATTTGCTCTCTTTAAGATATGTTAAGAAAGAAATGTTTTAATCCAAATATATAATGAATACGAAATGTTTAGGTTTACTTAATGCATATTGGATAACTAATAGGTCAAACTGTATAATACTACACACTGTATGTTACATGTATCAATAAAGAGAGTTGTCGATATGCAGATTGTGTTTTGTTTAATTTAATATAACGTGAATAATGATATAGCAAGCAGCTTGGATATTATATAATTATTTCCACTTTCTATTGAAAAATGTAAACTTCTGCCACCCGTAAAATGCCTGAATCGCATAAGTCATTTCATAGTATTGTGGATTTAAAAAAATAATAATAGTTTAGTTATTTAAATATATTTAACTAGGTACACCATAGACGACAAAATAGCCTTATTACGAGGCTTCCAGATATAAGGGGGGGGGGATAGAATCATACAATATATAAGGATACAGGTCAACCAAAGAACTTCAAAACCCATTATAATTACAACTAGACATGTTTATACATCGATGTATTGTCTGTCTGCTTTGATATATGATGAAAGTAAACAAAATCTAAAATAATTAATGCTAAGATTATCACAATTTATTCGGAGGGTGGAAATATACCGGAAAATGAATGACGTATCGTAAATTAATAAAGGTTATGAGAATTTGTTTATTAACCTTATTGTAAGAATATTAATAAGATATTTTAAAGTTACGGTTTGATTACTGTTCAATGGCGGGGGAGGGGGGGGGAATTATCCCTAATGTCTGGTAATTCGGAATAAAATTAATAATAGTCAAGAAAGAAATAAATTATTTGTCTCTCTCTCTCTCTCTGTCTCTCTCTGTCTCTGTCATATACATGCACATGATTAACACACACACACACACACACACACACACACATACACACACACACACACACACACACATATTTAAAATCTGTACTCAAACTTCTTTACTAAGTGGTATTTCTCATGACCATTTAATGAATGAGTCAGTGGGTGAGTGAGTGAGTTATATGTTGTTTATATCAAGGACATATGACCACGTGACAATGTGTTAAGGAAACGCACAAATACATGTAAATTTCTGCGATTCCAGTTCTATAGCGCAGTGCTCTGAGTGAGTGAGCGAGTGAGTGAGTAAGTGACTGGGTGGTTTCTTTAGTCTCGGTGCTGGTAATTCCAGGGACTTCTTCCCGTGGGATAACTCACTAGGGAAGTATCCCATAAACACACCCATGAGCCCGATTCGAATCCAGAACTTGGAGGTTTGCAGGGCAATCCTCTAACCACTGTATCACCATAGGGCCCCACAATGCCCTATCCCGCAGTGCTCTACCACACGGTGCTCTACCCCACAGTGCTCTACCCACAGTACTCTACCCCACAGTACTCATAAACATTATGATTTACGTCTCCTTACCACTATCTTACAAATCAATTTTACAGGTAAACCCCAGATGGACTATTCTAAGAACTTTATGTTTTATCATCGTAAATAAAATTCTTTTACGTTTATACCTAAATTCCTTTCGGACCTGTACAATCCGGCACCATCTGTCACTGACCAAGGAGTATACTGTTTCTCTCCAGATGTATAAGCTTGTGGTTGAGTCAACAAATAAATGATCACGTTAAAAGTCAGGACCCAGTTAATGGATTCGAACTTAGAATCACCGACAAATAAACCTCATCACATAATTTAGAGGCAGTGGCTAAACGCATTGTACTTTACACTGCGTGTACAACTGAACGCTCCAGTGTTACGCAAAACTGAGAGAAAAGAAGGATTTGTTTTTCAAATACAGAAATGATAGAACAGAAGGATATTGACGCGCCATCTACCGAGCATTCAACGAAGTAATGATAACAATCTATTATAACCAAATACTTTCAGCGTTAAAGGTGCCTCACTGGCATAACTGGTAGCGCGGCTAGCCACAGATCTATAGCACCTGGGTTTAAAGGTCCGAAGGCAGTTTGATCTGTCACATCGCCTCATTACCGTATACACAAAAGAGGCCGTAAAACAACAACAACAATTTTGAGTGATGAGCCAAAAATGCTAATCAGAGTACTTTGTCCGATGTTCCCAAAATCCGTTTAATAAGACGTGTTCTATCTCAAGTGTTTCATTGGCTTTACTCAACATAAAAAAAATATATTTGCGCCAATTCCCATTTTCAGTGAACAAAATCGTTGTCAAATATCAAAATATATGTGGGCGGAGAAGTAGTTTGTGTTGCTAAACTTTTATATTTGTACAATCCTCTACCCGCCATATCTAAGACATTTAATTATTTGAAATCTGTATCTTTTTTCAGCTGGAAGATGAGAAGACTAAATCAGTTTTGTACGTAGCCTGCATGTAACCGCTTTCCTGTGGGCGTGACATATTTGTCGCGTACGAAAAGCGAATTAGCTGGTTCCCACAGGCTGATGACTAGACCAGACACATGTATAGGTATACGCATATATATATATGGAACATTTTATTTTTAGATTAATGTATGTATAGTTGTATTTAGATTTATGGAGGTAGGTTTCGAAGGAGGTTTAGATATGTTGATGCTCTGTGCCTGTTGCCTCTTACTATGCACCATAAAACACACACACACACACACACACACACACACACACACACACACATATATATATATATATATATATATATATAGACGGAAGGACGAATATGTGTATACATTTGAGTTGGCAAGCCCACACACACTGACATACACACCTAATATGTATAACATATCAGGTCATGATGTGGAAATATCAATTAATTCTAACAGGAAGACTAAATTCTTTCAACATCCATTTCTTTGATCTGGCAGGTGACATGTACAGGTGACACGTACAGGCGACATTACAGGTGATATATAGAGGTGACACATGGAGGTAAATGTATTGTTGACGTTTAGTTTAAAGCCGAGACACATAAACAGACCCATTCGCTGGTCTACCTGTAAATAATTAATATTCTTACTGTCAACTATGATGTTTTAAGTTGTCAATCAAAGTCCGAACAACAAGGCTAACCTTTGACCTATGTGCTGACAAATAGTGACACTAATTCAAGTGATATTGAGTTGGTATAGCGTATCCGAGCTAACACACACACACAAACACACACACACACACACACACACACACGCACGCACACACACGACACTGGAACAAATGTCCATTTAATGGTGTCACTCAGGATAGACCAGTTTATGATCAAAATAGAGAGAGAGAGAGAGAGAGAGAGAGAGAGAAAGTAAATTAAATAAAGAAATTATATGGGAGGAAGCTTTGGTTTGAAGAGAGATGGTTCATTGCCATAATGTATTTAAATCTATATTGTCCATTACACGGTGTCATCAAACAATGATGTATACAGACAGATAAATAATTGAATCAACAAAATGAGTAGATGAATATGGTGGTCCATATATAAGGTGGAGAAAAACTAAACAAATACATGGGAAAGTTCTTAGAATATAAACAAATATATAGGTTATTTCATGGCATTTCCGACCTGGGTATTAATATTATCATTATTATTTAAATTTTATTAGATGCTCGCCCACTAAGGTAACGTGTCAAAGTAATATTAAGTCGTCACCATAAAGACGTCACAAGTGTTTAATACACGCCATATAATACTACACCAGCATAAAGGAATATCTGATGTGACATGCAAAACTAAAATTATCTCAGTAGATGGATCTTCTGAGATAACTTTATGGCTAGTTTGGAGCGGGTTTAATAGTCACATGACGTGCATCTTTGTGTATTCTTTGGAACCCTGGTGTTTAGAGCCAACACAATGTACTTGTTGACTTTTAATAAGCCACCTGTGAGTCAGAAATTTACCTCTAGTCCTTGTTGTGGCTGAAGAGTGATTACCTACCTGAATATTATATCGTTCAGAGATACCTGTGGTAATATAATATGCTCATCAAAAGTGTGTGTGTGTGTGTGTGTATTTGTTTAAATGCAAATTCTCTCTCAATCACTCACCAGTTCACCCCCACAAGATGGCCCACAGTGAAGTCGGTCGAAGTTTAATGAGGAGCATTTACCAGTCACATACTTACCTAATCACTGATTTACCGATCCACTGATTCACAGTGTCACTCACTCTTAGATGTATCCAATCAATTACTCACTAACCCACTGAACGATTGCCTTACTAAGTGACCGACTGATTATCAGCTTGACCGACTGACCGACCGACTTATCCATCCATCTATATATATATATATATATATATATATATATATATATATATATATATATCAATTTGTTTACTTACAATAATCAGGATGTCCCTCTTCTATACATATATTAGCCATATGATGTGTTACAGTCATACGACCATCAGCAGCTCGACATTGTATCCTACACTGATACAATCCCATATCCTCCCGCTGTATCCTTCGTATCCTCAGTAGGGATATCCTCATCCCCTTCGCCATTTTCCACCCGGGCACCGCCTCCCAGACGCCATATTTATTCGTATCCGTAATGTTCGTCGTCAGGTGGTAATCGGCTCGCTGCCACACCACCTTCTGCCACGCGCATGCGTGTGTGATCCCGCGATGCGATGACGTCACGAAGCCTTCTCGATATTGGCAGATCAAGTCGACGGTTTCGTTTTCCGGTGACGTCACGCGACACGGGTGCATCGGTGAGGTCAGATGATAGAAGGCACCTAAAAGTAAGAAATAAGCTGTTAGCCACCGAAAATCCGCATGCGCGAACGCAGCTGTGTTACTCCCGACGATGGCAGCCATTTTACTGCGTGTAGTAAATATGTCAACAAAAGCACGTGTTCCTTCGGCGAACTCGGTCACCTACATCGGCTGCCAGTTGACAAAACACCATAAGATAACGTCTAATATTATACGTTTTGGTGAATTTCCACTTTAGTCAACTATCGGGTAAATATAAGGCTCCACTGTTGAGAATTTGGTGATTCTATGGACGACATCACACCAAAATATCCCACATAAACAGCATCGGACTGACACCAAAAAACGTATAGACCGCTATAACTTGACTGGTTTGATAGCGAATCTTTTTGTAGTCTTCTCCGCTGTCATAGTCAGGGGTACAAAGATATAACAGCGAATGAGCATTAACATCACCCAGACACCCCCCCCCCTCCCACTGCCGACCCACCATCATTATTGGCCTTAAAGGAGCTATTTCTTGGCTAGTCACGGTCTTGACGCTCTAGACTTCGATCAAAGACAAACAGCACTCAAACGACGCGAGGAGCCGACCTGCAAACAGAGCGATTCGTCCCCACGAACGACTCGTCCCACCTCCACTGGCCACCCTGATGCGCCCCGAAACTACACTTATTTACACTTCTCTAGGTCAGAAGTAGCCGGCTCGCATTAATTTGTTGACTGGTATATATATATATATATATATATATATATATAGCGAGAGAGAGATAAGTTTATTCGTAGGCAATAGGTAGTAAACATGCGTGCACCGCTCACGCACCTATGCAAATACACAGAAGCCGGCGCACTCCCCCACCCCGCACATGCACACACTTATAAACTTGCGAATTACACATCATGATATGATATGAAAGAATGTCCGCGACTAGAACTAAGATTAATATTAATAAAAACGAGACATATAAGATTAGGGCGCCTCCGTAGTCTAACGGTAGCGAGTTGGACCACAGATTCACTACCAACGTGTTCGAATCTCGGCGTGGGCATATCTGAAGGGTGTTTCATCTTTGACTTCGCTTCATTACCTTTGGAGGTCGCTCGGTCCATTTAGTCTACCACAAAGTGGCCGTAAAACATCAATCATCATCATCGAGACACATAAGATTAAGTTAAAACTGTTCTAATGTAGATATTATTTACCCGTAAAGTGGTCATTTAAGACAGATAAATTAATTTTTAGTGATGACCTACTGCCATAGTTTTCGGCTTACGCCAATTAACAGAGTGTAGGCTGCGATGGTAAATACACAAACGTCTTACTCGAAACACCTGTCTTTTTATGATAGTATATGTCATTTGACGATGAGCTTCGGTTGAAGCATCTGGCTGTAAAGCGACCGAAGAGACGCGTTTTACAGAACAGATAACACAGAGGTTCCTACTCGCAGCTGGAAGTCTGCAGCGCAGTACTTTATCCAGTGATTGCAGGGACATGGGAGACAAGGGGTGAGACCAACTGACATCAATGAGATGATCGGATGAAACAAGTAACAGACGTTGGTAATAATGTGATTAAAACCCTAATCTGCACACTTATAGAGATCTGCGCTTCGAAATTGTTGCAAAAGTCTGTCCCTACTAGAAGTTCAGCCCAAAACCATCATGTATTACCCATTGGGCGATTATTCACAGCAAGTACTCGAGTACTTTTACTTGCAGAAGTATGAATATGAAACATTTACTTGTAAATATTACTGTAACAGAATACGAAGCATTAATACAAGCGATGTCTTGGTCAAATTCATGTTCTGCCAAAATTAAAATCAGTAAATTTACACCGTTTTTTATAATAAAGTCGTATTCATTGGATAAAACTTTATTCACAGAGCGGGTTTCCAAAGTTATTAAAATATACTTACGTGTACAAATAAGACGTTCCGTACGTTTGTATAATTGTCATTTAAATATACGTACTATAAAAAATTGGAGATAGTTAAAAGTGGGTCATCTCAAGTAATTGCAAATATTCTAAATGTCTTGATGGTATAGTTGATTCTAATTTCTTGATAACATTGGAGTGGAGCCGGTGTTTATGATGTCAAACGTTCATCTATTGTTACTGTGTATGGACACCTTTATATACACCGCAGGCTTAATGATCAAATCATCTCCGAACGCAATGGCATGAAATGAGAAGTTAAAACATTCAAACAGAAGCCAGTCGAGAACCGACTCTAGTCCTTAGGGTTTGCGATGTAACACACTACCGAGTCGACCACACATATACCAGTTCACCTCTTGTAGTGAACCATACAGACGTACCATTTAATTGTGCCGTATAGTAATATATATATATATATATATATATATATATATATATATATATATATATATTAACTAGCAGCCATCCGGAAAGAACACATGAGATTAATGTACACCTGGTTTGGTTTTCAGAGTTCATCTCTTATTAAATGTTTACTTAAGTAATTAAGTTGGTTCCATTTGGTTTAATAATAATAATAATAATAATAATTTTGTATAACACTTTAATCAATATTTGGGGTGTTCTAAGACCCGATACAGTGAAAATACATTTCGCCAATCAAACGGTAACAACGTTAATTAATTTATCATCATCTTTATATCGACTTAGTACTTAGTTTCTGCCATCAGAGGATTAACCATCAGCAACAAACGCTTCATGTCCTGATACCCGTAGAGCAACAAATTCGCCACCTTCACTACTTCTGTCACGATCGGATTAATTTCATTTACATATATACTAGTAAGTTATTCCCTACATAACTCGACAAAGAAGCAAACAGCAAGCTTTTGTTCTGATGGATCTTAAGTTTGATCTCTCTCTCTCTCTCTCTCTCTCTCTCTCTCACACACACACACACCACCCAGACTGATCGGAAGTCGGTGGCCTGAGCGTGTCAGTAATTTCGATGTGTATAGATTACTTAGATTGAACTGGTGATGTCATTCGGGGATTGGATGATGTGAATGTCCCGATACGAAGAGCTTAGATGTTCGACGATGAAGGGCACGCCGGTGGAATGGACAATAATCTTAGCGCGGCCCTGCCGGGTTGAATTAAAGCCGGCAGGGCTAGCCCTGTCATATCCTCCGCTGGAGCCGGCCCTCGGTGTTAATTCCATCAAGCGACTGTAACAAGGGGGGGGGGTCCCAATACGACTCCCGACACGCTGATCTAAAAATTGACCGGTGTCTCCAAGGACATGAACTACGATGGATGAATGTCAAAATAGAAGAGTTAGAACAGTAAATCGGTGAAACAATGGAAGATTAGAACATCGGAACAGTAGAACAGAGGATGGTCAGAACAAAACAAAAACAATTTGGATGAATCAAATGTTAGGTAAACGTTGATGTCAGTGAAGATGAGGAAGAAATTAAATAAAAAGTACAATTTTTGAAAACAATGCAAAGTTGAAATAAGAGAACAATGGAATACAACAACAGCAACAACAACAGCAGCAGCAACAACAACAACGATAATAAAGAAAATATATCTCCAAGGCGCAGAAAGGCCACGACTCATGGCTAATGTCATATAATGCTTTTTGTTACTTCGCAGCATTAAAACTAACAGATCATTGATTATTATAAGAGAGTGTATTATATAATATAGAAAGGGCGTTCTGGTGGCTCAGTGGTTAGATCGCTGCAATGCAATACTTCTGGTTGTGGGTTCGAATGGAATGTGTTCCCATAGGCAGTCACCCCTCCGCCATATGTCCCAGTTGTGGCTCAACTCAATATAATATAGATGGAACATTATATCAAATAAACGCTATACTTTCATATATATATATATATATATATATATATATATATTACAGTTAATCCGTATAATCAGGTAATATGTATATTACCTAAAATGTTATGGTAATGTACATTAAATCACAGTTAGCAATACACGTATCACCTGAAAGGTTCAGGTAATATACATATTACTTGATTATACATATTAACTCTAACACACACACACACACACACACACACACACACACACACACACACACACACACACACACACATAACATTATAAAATGTAGATAATAGATTATGCAGTAGACTCTTCTAACAATAAAATGAGGGCGCCTCAATGGCTTAACTGGTAGTACGGTTGGCTATGTCGGAAGGATGTTTCATCCTTCGCTTCGCCGGATTATCTGGGGAGTTCGATCAGCCCATTAAACTTACTCGTGCAGAAAGGTGGTCGTAAAGCAGCAACATAAAAATTATAACAATGAAATGTCAAAGAGTTGGTCACAGAAACATCTGAACAGTGCAAGAGAAAACGGGCGAGCATCGGAGAAACACTGATTATCCAATCAAAAAACGTCAATTATCAGCTACCTGCTTATAGCGTCGTCCCATATATTCCGACCATCTGATGTCGTTTTATTAGAGATCAACCAAATGTGGTCGGAAATTAGCCTAATTAGACCACTCATCTAACCGGGTCACAATGGGCGAGTCACTTACCTGACCTAATTAGAGATGTTTTCTAGATTTAGATATTTCATCAACGAAGTCCTTTGACCTTTCGTCCGGAAACCACGACCCCGAGCCATCCGCTTAGGCCAGTAATCAGACGAGTTAAAACACACGCCCATGAAGCCGGAATCAAAACAACTCTATAATTATTTCATAGTGTTTTTATAATTTCGTATCATCTCGCATTTAGAAGAGCATGTTGAAAGAGAATATAAGATGTCTATTATCCCATACAAAATGTATATTCATTTGTAAAATTCACATGTTTAATTTAATGGTTATATTTCAAATAGAAATAGCCATCCTTTAGCCAAATGACATCCACGTATGTGTATACAGTAGGCTAAATGGGCTGAACTAGTTCCAAAGATAATGAGGCGAAGCGAAAGATGAAATATTATCGGACATAGCTAGATGTGAATTTGAACCCAATTGTTAGATGTTTGTGGTCAATTACAACATCAGTTCGACCATAAAGTTGTCCGGCTCATATTAATTGAGGACTATTTATCAAATCTATTTTACTGCTGCTGCTGCTGCTGCTGCTGCTACTACTACTACTACAGCAATAACAACAACAACAACTACTACTACTTACTACAACAACAACAACTACTACTACTATTATTATTAATACTACTACTGGTGAGACTTACTACTATTACTACTATTATTATTACCACTACTACTACTGCTACTACTGCTACTGGTGAGACTATTTATACTATTACTACTACTACTGCTGCTACTATTGCTGCTACTACTACTACTGGTCAGACTATTTCTACTATTACTATTATTACTACTATTACTATTATTACTTTTATTACTACTATTACTATTATTATTATTATTATTACTTTATTACTATTATTACTATTACTACTATTTACTATTATTATTATTATTATTACTTACTACTACTATTACTATTATTACTACTACTATTATTACTTTTTTTATTATTATTATTATTACTACTACTATTACTACTATTACTATTATTACTACTATTACTATTATATTATTATTATTATTACTATTATTACTACTATTACTATTATTACTACTATTACTATTATTACTCCTATTACTACTGATGCTTCTATTGACGTTGCGGATATAAATGGTTATTACATAGAAGACACGCGTCATAGCGAGATTTACATCAAATCCCCTAATTAGCTAGAAAAGGGAGAAAATCAATCACATCCGGTTTCAATTGATTTTTGGAAGTCGGAGAAGCCAAATTAGAGCCATCAATCGACAACTATTCGAAGATTTACAAGATCGATCTGTTATAATTGACGTTTATGGGACAGTAGCTCTAAGCCTTGGCCCGCCATCATAAACGGTTACTGCTCTAATATAACATTATACATCGCTTAGACCTAATGCCGGTAGACTGTTTGACTTGGTGTTAACAGGACCCCCCAACCCACAGATCCGCCTCTACACTAATAGAAGATGAGTCATAAGTAAAACTGACAGTGGCCGTAAGTGAATGATCGCGAATTGGTTGGAGAAGTGAATCCCGAATATCATCACTCTGTGTCCTGTGATACTAAACATGAAGGAAGAAATCAGGGGGGGGGGATTGTCAGATCTTTATTAATACGTAACTGAATAAGATTACGATTACTTTGTTTTGGTGCAAATATGAGTACAATTATTATAACAAGCAATAAAACTATTCAGAACAAGTACAATCCCTTTCAGAAAGTAACTAGGATCACTCAGGAATGTTTCATTTTATTTTATTTTAATATGACTTACATACTGTAGGAATCTCTAATAATGGCACATGACAATTAATAAACATCATTCTGTTGTTTGTCTTTTACAAAAATGAGGCGGAATATATTAAGATTTTGCACTCACTCACTCACTCACTCACTCACTCACTCACTCACTCACTCACTCACTCACTCACTCACTCACTCACTCACTCACTCACTCACTCACTCACTCACTCACTCACTCACTCACTCACTCACTCACTCACTCACTCACTCATTCACTCACTCACTCACTCACTCATCAATCCACTCAATCAATTACTCATCAATCCACTCACTCACTCAACAATCCATTCAATCACTGAACCATCCACGAGCGCCCAGTTATTTAAACCGATTAATTGAATGTTAACATCTATAGTCGTATGTTTTGTAATTTTCATCCTGTGACTTCCATAATTATCAAGATTTTCAATTCTAGTGCTGAGCGATAATGGGGTTTTAAATAACGGATGATAAATAGTCCGTTTATTCTCCTGTGATAAAGATTGATTATCTGTCGACTAATTGATTGTCTCAATCTGTTGATGTTTCGCCGTTAATGGGACATGCATCAGTTGTACTGTTAGACATTTATCTTGATACAGAGACGGGTCTTTTGTCTGTTGTTATCTTATACCGGCCACTCGATTCAGCTATATACTATATACGGGGTGACATCTTAGTACTCAAGTACTCACTGATGACTCCAGCAGCTGTTATCACTTACTGATGACTCAAGTATTAAAGGTGCCACCTGCCTTTTGTTAGCAAAGGTATATCTTTAACCTGAAGCATGTCTATGGACGCTCACGATATACGTAAACCAACACCGTCGATCACAATCTGTCTACAGACCAGTGATCTCCAAAACACAGGCAGGGATTAGTCATTTAAAAATACTTCAAAAATACACATCGTACCCATATATATATATATATATATATATATATATATATCAATCATACTTTCAAACCAAATCACAATATTTAAAAATCCTTATTCATAATATAGTCTTTAAAAATCCTTTAATCATGTCACGATGTTTAACAGTTCCCAATTCATATCTTGGTGTGTAAATAGTGCATATCACGTCCTAAATATCGCGTATGTCATGGTTTGACAGAGTACACCAGGTTATTAACAATATAGAAAAAGCTGCTAGAATCATCTATCGCATTCTTAAAGCGAATATCACGCTTTTAGAAGCACAAGTCACGCCCCGGATAAGGGAAATAAAATGGTGTTCAATACAAATCAGTAAACAAATAAACAAATAAATAACCATAGAAAATAATACAATTATCGATCTCTAATATGTTATCATATTCATTCGTGGCAACATTTCTGGTATTAATAAATCCAATTAATTTTATGTCTCTTCAAATTCTTTTAAAACTAATTCGACAATATTGATACAACTGTCATGTTTCGATCTTCTCCATATTGATTATCTGTGATTAAATGATTTTGTTCTAACACCTCGATATACCGAGAGTGTTTACATATGTAGAGAATTATCTGTTATTTAGACAAGAGAAGATTCTCGGATCCTCTGACACAAGGCACAAGGGTTCGATGCTCGGAGATCGTGGAATACTTTCCTAGATAACAAATCCTTAGATCAGATAGTGGAGCTGTTTGGCCAAAGTAACGTTGATCACGGTATATCATGGAATATATGTGTGCCAACATATATACCGGTAATTAGCCTTGTCTTTACTTAAATACCATCACAGCTGACTTAACATATACACATATATGAGAATGTGAGTCAAGGTCACCTGTTATTTAGGTATGAGTCTCAGTGATTTATAGAGCTTCATCTAAATAAGTTTTGTTATGTGAGTAGTTGATTGGGATCCTTTTAGTGATGACAAAAATCTGATTGCAAAGTTGTGTTAATGTTTAATAACGATTGTCAGAACTACAAACGGTATAAATTATGTGTATTGTGGGGTTAGCTATCTCGCTAGCCAGACACATAGATAGATAGATAGATAGATAGATAGATTGATACATAGACAAATAGATAGAAGAGAGCATTATTATAAAGTAAGTTGTCTCTCATTTGCTCTCTTAACAGTTTGGGTGCGCGTGCGCGTGTGTGTGGGCGTGTGTGCGCGCGTGTGTGTATATTTGCATGCTCGCGTCTATGCGAGAAATACCTTAATTAATATTAATAAGATATTAAAATGTTTTTCTGAGTAGGAATGATAAATATTAAATGTTCGTAGACGATAATAATGGTGACTCAGGATATACTTGACTAAAACTGTAATATTTGCAGGAATCATAGAAATGTTCTTACTCCATGTGTTTACTTTTATAAAGGTTATCTAAACATGTACGTCGTGTATAGAATATACAAAGTAACTTGTAGGAAGCCATACACGTGTTGGGTAAAACTGTTTTACCTATAGAGTGT
>JAODUP010001599.1:25000-42500 GCA_025642065.1 Paralvinella palmiformis
GATACCAAATATATACCAAGAAGGAAATCTGTAAAGATAAAACAAATACGAAGGGAAAAAACCTCACCGATATCACGTCACTAATCATAGTATCAGTAAATGGGCTACAAGTAAATAGCCCCGTAACATATATTGTATACCTGTTGCCAACGTGCTGACTGGACACGAAGGTATTCCCGGAATTGGGCACGTCGTTTGATGCTGCTTCTGTAGGGCCCACAGGCCGTTGGCACACACCTGCTACCGTCCCCAGCTACGCATATCCGGTCGCTGTCGGTCTAAATACCGACCCTCGCTTGCCAAGAATAAACCGCCAACGGCATAAAACATTTAGGGGGGATAGGGGCTTGGCCGAAAGTGCCCGCTTATTACGTTAAATACCCGAGCGAAGTGGGCGCCAAGTCTACGATTGGGTACGACAAGGAAGGTGCAGCAGCTGCTTCGGGTCGTTTGTGTAAAACTTCCGTTCGGCAGACTGATTGATATGGCTGGCATTCCGCCCGAGTGATGTCTCATTGGCTGGCGTTTGGTTGTGTTTACGATAGTCTTCTCGAGAACAGGATACTCATAATGGAACTAGAATATGGAGTCGGTATTTTTCACCGTGAAACATGAATCGGCATTGGTGGGCGAACTATGAATGGCATTGACACCGGTACACCAGCACCGGTCTCCTTATTTAAGGTACTTTTTGGTGGTTAATTCATCTGAAAATAACATCAATCGTTTTAATGGCTATAGATTTAGCATCAGCCATTGGATAATTCTATTGGTAGATAATACTAGTAAATCCAGTTTAGTTAATCTGGGTGTATGACTTATTGCAAGATTTAATCGAGGAATAGTTTAATATCAACTACCAGAACTTTCGTGATTTGCGGGACACAGCTGTGTCTCGTTTGTACGAAATCGTTATCCCCCCCCCCAAAAAAAGGAATGTGTGTCAACGAAGAGTTCGTGAACTATAGAAATCCCGTTAAACGCTTAAAGCCCAATAAAATCGCAAGCAATTCACGTACGGAAATGAACGGAGTGGAGAAAGACGACGAAGAGTGTTTTACTCGCATCCTCTCCATATCGCGCCATCTGGGGGACAATTTAAAGAAGTGGCGATAGGAATTACCAACTGATCCTGAACACATCGACTTTGCCGCGAATGGACGAGACGCGTCCGGTGCTCAAGGCCTGGATCGTGATTTGAATGGTTCTCGTTTGCTCGGTGCGGGACAATGGCAGTCGAGAGACGGCATTGTGCCAATCACGTTTTCCTAATGCAGCGAGCGATGAATTCGCTCCGTAGTCTTCAAGCTGTTTTGCACTCGTAACATTTAGAAGGCTACTCCAGAATAGAATATTTACCCGGCCAAATATAACAAAAGGCCGGCTGATATACAGCAAGAACAACATCGAACGGCATCAAGGCTAACTTCAAGGATTATTAAAACAATGGTATGTCCTACGAGTGTCTGAGTAATTCTCTAAGATGATGATGATGATGATCAATGATCGGATATCATTATTAGTCTGTTGATTAAACTCGATTCTACCCACTTAGTTCAGGCCTAAGCTACTTTGTTTTTGACCGTTTCACATCCAGCATGCTAAACCACCTAATTAAAGGGCCCTTTTAGTCCATATCCTTGTACAACACCAGTGACTGCCATTAAGGGAATGAAACGTTGAGAACTGATTGTTTTTCTGGTCATTTCTTGTCTACATGGCGGGTGAAATGAACGACGCTATCTCCTTTGTGTACTGACAATAACTGAGTCGTTTTGTTGACCTCCAGTGGACAGAAATCAATAAATGTCTAATTTATTTAAGATAACAAAGCAGTGTATCGGTATACATGCTTAACTCTGATCCAGAAGAGAGAAGATTTACTCCACATTATCCTTCCTATCTTGGAACAGCGCTGCTATATCGCAGTAGTTAGAGAACTGCGGCGTAAACCTCAAGTATGTGGGTTCAAATCCGATTCATACTTGAGTTTGTGGGATTAGTTTCGCGAAGAAGCTAAAACAAACTCAACTCAACATCAACTTGGGATATCCGAGTGACAACAAATCTAACTTTGTTATGCGTCGAAGTGAGATCGAGATGAAGTGACAGAGATGAACACCTATTCTTTATAATAATAATAATTCTCACTCTCTCTCTCTCTCTCTCTCTCTCTCTCTCTGTGTGTGTCCTCCTTTATATATATATATATATATATATATATATTGTTTATCTGATACTTGAAATAACTCATCTGTACTATAATATTGAAGACTTTAACAGTTTCTGATCCTTCGACTCAGAGGATCTCTTTTTATGATCATTGCCGACCGTCATCTTTATATTTATCTAATATTTAATATATCAAGTTTTGTTACTTAGTCATGTCCAGTCGACTACCATATATTGTTTGTGTTAAAAATTACCACAAAAGAATATGTTTAATGTTGACATGTTTAGAACTCTTCTAAATGGAGGTAATGGTATGGGGTTTACGGTCTTTCCGGGACTTTCGAAGCCTTTTCGTCACCGAGCTTAATGGTTTGTGTACGCCAAATTCTCTGAGTCCATTCTCCGCTGTACTAGTTGGATCTATAGTTGAGCTGGCATCTGATAGGTGGATTTCAGTGAAATGATATCGTAGAAGTTGTTGTTAATGATTAACGTTAATTTCTAACAAAAGTGTCCCCAAACAATCCCGTGTAAAGTACGGGCTCTAGCTAATAATATATAATAATAAATTAGGTTTGCTCATAAATATGTTTAGGATATGTTAAAGGCTAAATAAACCAATCAACCAACCCACCTACGTAAATAAAAACCACCTACTAACCAACCAACCACCCACCCACCAACCACGTACCCACCCACTCAGCCACATACCAACCATCCAACTTAGCAATATTTGGTGATTAGTTTGACCAAACTACTCGTTCGAAGTCCGTTTGGGATCACATATGGCACAATATTAAGATCTATCATTAACGTGTAGATAATTATTCACTATCTCCATCCGTTTATCAGCATTACTCATCTCCAATCAGTTTACAAACTTTGACCATCAGTCATTTGAGATGATGTTCAGAGACCGTGAGAGGTAACTGCCTCATTACATTCTATTCGACGAATAATGACTACTAAATACAAGAACGTTAGTTAAACGACATACATCATTACTGTCACCTGTTAGTTATTGTTAATATTTAGACACAACTGTAACGTCCAATATGATGAAGGATACAGGAGAAGAAAAAAAACCCATCACACTCTTGAGATAACCATCAACGACACAGTCAGTGTTTCGACGACCACGATGAGGCGAGACAGAACCAACCACTTCGGAATTCAGCCTCAAATCAGCGACAACCACCCAACGACATGAGGAAAGTCCATTTATAAGCCTTTAGATGGCGATTATAATGTTATAGTCGTTTGGTGGACGTAATTGAAAAGAAAACCTCTCTGCCGTGGCCCCGACCAGTAATGACATACGACGACGTGCTGAGTGGACGATAATCAGTTAGCTGCCTTAAGGCCAATAATAAACCACCGGCGAGCTAAATCACGATTGTCAGTTCGAATGAAACTAGCATCTGTCCTGAAACCGGAAGTCTACAGGGGACCGCTGTCAGCGGGCTTTAGGCGACCAAACTCATCCATGAGTTAGGTCTGGCTTCAATTTACAGGCACCAACATCGAGTTTAGAGGACTGCCATAAACATATGTGGAGAGCTCTACCGTGGTTTGTGGCTGATTCATAAACCATGACATTTATGTTCATAAACAAAACAGCGGGATGTTATACACGATGGCAGGTTGTTCGATGTATCTGGAACTTTCCACCACGAGAAAGCCAGGAAGCGGAATGCTTACTGGCGATTTTGTTCGAACACTATCCCCCCCCTCTCCCTCTGACACACACACACAGCTAAAACACACACTATCTCTCTCTCCCCCCTCTCTCTCTCTATATATATATATATTGATGTAATCATGCATACGATATAAATCGGGAAGATGATACATCTGCCAAAATCAACAAATCTTCAGTAGCTGCTTGATATCTAACTGTTTCTCGATATTTTAAACTTTACGATATATCCCACAGACACATCTGAGACAATTGTTAAGGTTGTAGTTAACATTAATAGTGTAGTAGGAATTGACATTTAACTTAATCTCTCCACGTAGCGGACAATCTCTACAACTCTATATCCTTCTGCATGCTTGTTTGTTGTTTAAATAAAATACAAATTCATGGTTTACAAAATGTCTACCTTCACTACTATTCGTTGTTAACCTTTAGTATAACCAATGGAACATCCACTTCCGTCCAAATAGCGGCCCTGTCTGTTTGTCTATATTTTCATAAATACTTCGATTTTCAGCTCACTCTACAACTTCCACTCTTCTAATTTCTACTCCACTCCAATAATTGTAAGTTAAAATATCAATGCTAAGTATCAATTCCAAAATGAAGGATTACCCAAATTAAAGAAAACCATAAGAGGTTTTACTTAAAAACCGAACATTATTATAAAACGTGATACACACACATATGTGTATCATTTAACATGCCTAGTAAGATGACACAACGGATATACTTTATTATCAAAAATATTTTATGAAAGTTAATTTAGTAACGTACTTGAAAGTAATCGTAGTTATTTCATAAAACAAGTTCCGTTTCAACAAATTCGAACCTAATTCTAGCTACTTTTTAAAGTCGAACACCAAATCAGATTCCAATTCTTCGATCGTAACTAATTATTAAAATCCGCCCAGAAACGAACCGACCCTAGGTGACCTGTTTGGTGGCGGTGTCTACATCTGTTTATCTCGGCGTGTTGTCGTTTACCTGCTAGTTAGCGCCAAAACTGTACTCCCAATTGTCCCATAAACTATTTCTTCACTAAAAATGTCACCATAAACTCTCCGAAATACAACGGTTTGGCTCACGTTGTCTCCCGTCATCCATCAACGTAAATATGTCTAACAGCTCGCTTACAACCGTCAAACAATCGGCGAATAAACACAATTTCGGCAAAGCCATTTTAGCCCCGAGAACGTGTAACTTTTGGCTCTTGTCAGTATTCGTTGTTCGTTCAAATGACTCTCGCTAACGGCCGAAACGTCAAAATTACGAGAACGGTGCTGCAAATAGAGATGAGCTCTGGCTGGAAGCGGACTTCCTGTTGGTATATTCTGGATCGATACGAAGCGACGACAAGACGGATGAGCCACAAATGGCGACTTATTACAGATCCGGTATCCGCTGGTTAGACGGAACAACGGAAGGATGGCATCGTTAAGCTGTGAAAAGTCTTCAGGAAGGATTCGGATTCTCGAAGGTGACTTTTTTTTACTGAAATCGATAATAAGGTCACGTGTTGTCACTGAAGATCTCATATCATAGTTAGAGTTGTAAATACAGCTATAAAGTGTACATTTTGATTAATCTTTATTTTAATCCATAGAGTTTGTATTTCATATGTTCCAGGCTTCTAACTGTGTTTAAATATGTGTACCTCGATGAATATATTAATATGGAAGTCTCTCTCTCTCTCTTCATATATATATATATATATATATATATATATATATAGCAACACAAGTATAAATGTGTCGGTTTAAGATTATATGCATACAAAGAGAGGCACATAGATACAGATGGAGAGCGAGAGAGATATAGACATACCTGCCCAGCCAGACAAATTGTAACACTCAGTATTATTAGACATGTATGAACCGTCCACTTCATATCCGGTATTATCGTCCATGTTGATATGGCGCTAAGACCTCTGGGAAGACACGTTGTGATTAATCCTCCTCACTAGTCGTTTATAACGGAATGGAAGGAAGTGTGAAAAGGATGAACTGGCTCGTAGCAGCAGCTGTGGGTTTGTTGGGTTGGAACCCGATATATCCGGAGATGCGCTCAAACCAGTTCAAACAAATCATTTATACCTTCGTCTAAATGTCGAAGTAATCCATGGAATATACTAAATAACGGCACAGCGCTTTTGTAGAGTAATGGTCTAATTATGGTGCTCTGGCTAGGGAGTACTGCGCTTAAAACGTCAAGGCTCGAATCTCGGTGTTACCTGGATCTGTGTTGTCACTCAGCCTCACGCATGACCGGAGCCGAGGTTAGACAACGCATCCACTCGCGAAAGTGTTTCCCAATAATTCGATTATATCGAATACTTTGATCACGTCCTGTTCGGGGGTTTAGAACTGGTCGGCTGTATCCCAAAATGAAGCTAATGAGACAAGTAATGGTACATGATAGTAAATTAAGTTATTTTGTTACGGTGTGTCATCAAGCCTTACTAACTAATTTCTCATAAATACAACTACAAATAGGCCACAAACAAAAGACATACTTGACACTTTATAGAATTATTTTAGCTAATTAACTTGTCGATTAAGTAAGTTCGCTTTAATAAAACATTCGATAAAGATAATTTAGTATCGTCATCTGTTAATTGTCTCCTACCTCACGACGACAGCCACGATGCTCAATTAAAATCTCGATTATCGACTAATAGTCTGGCAATTTGGTAGTCATTAGTGGATTGTACTTATTAACTAACTACAATCGAACTCAGCAGCTAAATGACTATAATGTCTCCAGAAATGTTTAAAGCTCATCTACATCAAGAAAATGTAGCATCATATCAGTCAGTTAAAAATCACTACGATATTCTATCGATAAATATCGTTTTTAATTACCAACCAAAGGCAACTGTAAGTTCATTTCTTGGATGTTTCGTCGAACTTACAGCTATTAAAACAGTCTGAAGTACGGTCACTTACCTCGTGACTTATAGACTTAATGACGAAAACATTGACAAGAAAGAAAACTCGACCGAACACCGCGCCGATTTGATGGAAAACAGGTCCCAACTTCCGGTCGGGGCAGAAAAAGATACGCAGACTGCTATAATCAGGTTTATAAACATGGTGGATTGTTGTTATGTCTTTGGTTACACATGCCGTGGGCGTGAAAGTAATACAAAAGGAATATATTTTCATCAGTAAATATAAGGAACACATATAAAATAACTGCTAAAGCGTTTTGTTGAGGGGAATTAAGCTGAACTATTATTAGCCTATTCGACAATCCCCGGCCCGTATCTGGCATTTGCTCCAAATTAGACTAGATCTACGGACTTGCATAAACCGACATTTACGTATCTGATGGGATATAATAGGACAGAAGTAATACATATTTTTGGACACACACAATTATAATGCCCACATCACAATAAATGTCCGTATTCATAGTTTAAAAAAATCGAAGCGCAGCCACTTCAACGTTGCTTTTTGCCCCGAACGGAAGTCAGCACTGTTTGATCATGACGGCCCAACTAAACACCACTGAGTGCTCGGTCTAGTTTTATTTCAGGTCAATGATCGAAAGAGTTACCCAAGTAAAATTCCGATTGGAATTAACGTGCTTTAGTTGCAGTTTCAATTCCAATAGTTTCAACGAGATTTTAAATAAGAATAACTTTCTTCCTGTTACGGTCTTATAATAACACAATTGTAGTGACCAGCTATTATTATATAACTGTTATTACACATATGCTATTATACAGCTATTTTTATACAGCTGTTATTATACAGTCTTAATTGATCTTTATACATCCCCTGGAGAATATACTTATATAAGTTTTTTAGCTGTGATGTTGTTTTGTTATGATGCATGTTTCGTTGCTCTCTAGGATTATCGTTCTAGTATGATCTTATTTATGGTATAATCTCATCTCAAAACAGGCAACCAAATTATACATCTGGCATTGCAATAAATAAAAAATATGAAGACGGAGAAATTGGATTGTAAATAGTAAAACAAATCACGGGAGTAGCAGATTCAATATTAGTTGAATGGTTTTCTTCATTCTGAAGATTACCGAAGTCAATTTGAAACTGGCCAATCGGAGACTGGTTAGATTATGACGTAACAAGAAACCTGTTGAACTATTTCCATCTAGGTCATAACATACTAGTTATGAGTATGGCCGCAATCTTTCTTCGATGATTAAAGCATACAGGGTGATCAAAAAGGTGTTATCTATGTGTTATAATAGATGTTAATCCCGCCAAACCTCTCTCGTTGATATAATATCTTGCTATCTGCTACAAATACGTAAAAATAGGGTTTAAATGGTCGAATCACTGTCAGTCTGCTACTACGAAATAGCTTTATGTATTTCAAACATTTTGCAACTGACATATCTTTATAGTGTGCTGCGTTTATTTGTACAGTTAGAAATAATTCGTCAAGTCAATGTTATAACATCATACGTCTAAATATACAGTTTACTTTCAACTACAAAATTGAAGCGACAGACCTCCTCCAGAGATGACTGTTTAAAATTTCTAAGGAGTTATATTTTCTCGTCATGCAGTTTCCTCTTGACTATATATACATATATAACTACTTAATCCACTAATTGTTTGATTATTATCTGATATTATATCAGTAAGGCAATCAACGAACATTTTTTTTAAATCGAACACTAAAAATATCTACTCTCGATTACGGTTATTAGGAAATGGAATTTTAAAAACGATCCTGATTGTTCGGCCGATTTTCCCAAAGATTACCGATCTCTATACATAGGACATTGGCGCAGATATTTGACATCAATGAATTATGGCGATGTTTCTTGAATTATCGCCCAATAAATGCTGTTTCTGGACACTTTCTGTAGGTATCGCGTGAGAAGACGGACGCAGTATTGTTTTTCGTGTCAGATAGATATACATCAACATTTCTTACTCCTAGATTGGCTTAAGGCAATATCATAAGCATATGTTGCCTGCTCGATTGCTTCAATCTCTACGCCATATTATATATCACAAGCGACGGTTCATTAGTGTGTCTGTTCTGATGTTTCTGTGTCTGTTGTACTCATTAAGTAAACATTCAGAACTGACACAATTATTTGTCACAACATGTGTACTACCGTGCTGCAGTTGGTAACATACTGCACGTCGTGGGATCGAAATACAGTGTTCTCTATCCATGGGGGTGTTTCATCTGTGAAAGACTTCAGCCTGATTATTTACGTTTCTGTAGATAACCTATTGACATTGCCACAACTAAAAATGTAATTACAACAGACAAAGCTGGAAAGTTTCAGCCTCTGATATTCTTTAATGGAGGCTTCTTGTTTGTAACCTTACCTGTCATCTGGACAGCGAGAACCAGGATCGAGCTGAGTCTAAGATGGACGCCGGAAGTAGGATAGCACTGGCTAGTTCCCGAACACGTCATACTCGAATGTAATGCGTCGGCTTCGTATCCGGAGTGATTATGTCCTTGAGCAGGGGTCACGTCGTACGCTTAGAGGTCATATTACTAACTGATGTGTTGGTCCGGCTGAGGTTAAGCTGTAAAGATAACTACACGTTAGACATAACAGACGGATAGACAGATGGATAGACAAACTAATAGATGAGCAAAACAAACAAATAAACAAACAAACAAACAAATACCATCATCCTAATCGTCAAAACCGGTCTCTCTCACATACACACACACACACGAGAGAGAGAGAAGAGAGGGGGGGGGTATTCGGTCTAGTTAGAGGATCTCATAAACGGGTTGTTGCTGTTCGTCCTACCAAGAAACAGAACTAATCATCACCATCATCGTCATCATCATCATCAACAACAGCACCAACAACAAGAACAACAACATTAAAATATACACCTAATCTTCGGTCAATAACACGTATTACCACTAACAGTGCCATCTAGCGACTGTCATATTACATGTAATATCGTATTTGAGGTTATTATAACTCAACTAAATGTAAACACGTACGACAACAATAACATTAACATTATTTACGACAAACTCTATACAGTAACATATAATCATCTCATGATGTTAGTTTTGATGAGCTTCACTCATCAACAAATTTGTTGTTGTTATTAGTCTTTATGATGATTGTCTTTGACTGTTAATTGTTATTACTAGCAATAACTCATCGAAAAGATCAAAGGAGAAAACTAATCGTTTCCAATCAACGTATAGCTAATGAAATATTCACTTTGTCACAAATATACATGCCATTTAGATCATCTTTCTTTAAGACATATATCTATTTTTGGTTAATTGTTTTTAAATGACAATATATAGATATAAAAAAAAAAAACAGCAAAGGGAAAAAATGGAGGGGGGATGGTTACCGATGAGGGAAATACCAGACCTCGTCCTAACTACATTTACGGTTTTGTTTTATTAAACAAACACATAACAGGATTTTCCCGTATTATAACAGATACTTGATGGACAAAATTTAGGCCAGCGAATAAATAACATTTAGTGGGATAACAGATGGAAAACAATAAACACATAACGGCATGCTGTTGAAGTCACGTTGTCTAGATAATACAATCAATTCTTTATAATAGTGATATGCGAACAAGATCGTCTTCTGTAAATGAAATTAACTGGACGTCTTCACGAAAAGAATAGTTGGTTAAATAGCAACGGATCTAGGTACACGGGGAGGGGAATTTCAGTTAAGAATAACCCTGATATGTTCTGCCAATTCAACAAACAGTGTAAACATAGCCATCTTTCCTCAGCGTTTGATGTAATATATTGTAACGTGACGTATCCCCTCACAAATGCGACCAGATCCGCATCAGATAACAGTGTACCGATTGTCTGTGAAGGCCATGGCCCGACTGTTGTTATTAAATGGGATTTATACGGATAATTCACAAAGCCTGGCCTTTGTAGGCCTACACAACTCCGACAGAGGTCGCCACTGGAGTGGTCAGATGCTGGTATGATCACCCAGTGATAGTATTACGGGCGATAAAACAAGCTGCTGGCTGGTAAGTGTGACCTCTTAACGGTCTACCTGAATAGCTTCGGTAAACAGACGACATCTGGGTTATTGGATGAAAGATTAAAATATAATTAATCACCTTTCACACGCGCGATCGTGTGTGTGTGTGTGTGTCCCCGGCGCTAACAATACATGCACGGATTCTGGAATATATTATGGTAGTTTTGTATATGTACGCTACCTTATCACACACGCGCGCGCGCCTACACACACACACACACACACACTATTTGAGACACTGCTATTTCGACATAACATCACTTACCTCCGCTAACTTGACATAATAGTCTCCAGTCGTGTTTTGTTATATAATACCGACGTTGGTATAATGGTAGGACAACAATACAGGTAAGATGACTTAATACCATCACAGGTAACTCTGTGTGTACCTGGCTAAAGACAGAACCAAGTGTTTGCCAAAGAGCTGTGTCTGTGTACGATCGAGACAAGTTACCGTTCACCTTGTCGACATCTCGACCTCGTTAACTCGTATATACGGTTAACAATGTAATCAGTGCAGAGGTTATGTTCACCATGACAACAGGTTATGGGGGCGACTGGACCAGGGGCGTTCTCCCTCTGTGTGTGTGTGTTATGTTTTTACCGACAGTGGTAATGACAGTGTGTACTTAATAAACTACTTAACAAACCACTTAATAAGCTAGTTAAGCCATTTTCAGCCGCTATACAGAACAAAAGCGTGTATAAAGGCAACAATATAATGAACAGACATCGTTCTCAATTGACATAAAACTAATCTATTCCACATGTTTGTTGACGTCGGCTCCTATATGTTGTTTGTTGTCTTTACGCACATCTTATTTTATGACAAATATGTAAATTTCTTATAATATTTGAGTGAGCGATAGAGTTTTTCGATTAGTCTTGCTGTTGGTCGAAGTTATAATATATGGATGGATACAGGATATAGCGGCAACTCTCTCACACAGACACAGATTTGAGTAGGATCCGAATCCATACTTGTAGCGTGAGAGAGTGTGAGAGGAGTGTGAGAGAGTGTGTGTGTGCATGTGTGCGCCATTTACTAGTTTTAATAAATGCCCTATCGGCAGAGTGTGACATTGCAAAGGAATTCCCCTCATGACTACGCCAGACAAATACTAAAACAAGACACTATACAAAAGTCAAGAACAACAATTGCCAAAGTTATTTGCTATTTCAAGAGGCAGTAGGACCACAACATACCTGAAAGTAACACGTTATATCCAGTGATCCATCCCGTGTCCAGACACCTCCATACACACCTACAGACTAGTTGTATATAGTCTGTCTGAGCTGGTCTGAGAGGAATGTATATAGTGTGTCTGAGCTGGTCTGATTGGGATGTATAGAGTATGTCTGAGCTGGTCTGAGTGGGATGGGTCAGTTAGCGCCGTGTTCGAATCATGGGGCTATTGGTACATCGGTCCTCACCCTGCTGGGCGTTCGTCGTGTTGTTGTTGATGGCCGCTAGGGGACAGCTCCTACCAAAATATTGTATGAAAAACGTTCCTATCCAGTAATTATTGGTCCATAGCTGGTCTGATTGGCTGGTCTAACAGGTTGGCTGGTCTGATTGTCTAGATTGATCGAAATATCGGAGCGTTGATTGTTAGTCTGGGTGTTTAATCGCTGGATGAAAAGTGACTAGTTTAGCTCCAGACTGGTTCGACAAGTTGGTATCCGAGCTGGTCCGAGACTAGCTGGTGATCCCGAAGCTGGTCTGACTAACTGTCCGGTATTAAGAAGCTCTGATGGACGGACCGTCGAACCACACGAAGTCAATCAGTGTCGGATCTCCGATCGCATTTGACGTTCGTCAGAAGTGACTAGTTCTGGAGGGAGCGCCACTAGCAGTCTGACCGACCGCCAGTCGGAGCCACCTACCCAACAATCGCCGAGCACAATCGCCAACATTACCAAGTGAACCGCGTTCTTTTAGCTGAATATCCGAGCTACCAATCCCTTGGTGTGAAACCGAAGCGTCTCATTCACTAACTGGCTAGTTGGCTGGCCGTACGGTGGCTGCTGCTGCTGGTGGTAGTGATGGTGCTATTGTTGACGTTGTACTGGGAATTCCCGATTCTCGTCATTGCGAGAATCTTTACGCAGCCAGTAATTCCGGATGTCAGTAACTGCCCCACAACTCGTCGTGGGATCGGCGCGAGCGGAACGTGTTCGGCCGCCGAGTTGTGGGGACTCGGGGGGGGGGCAACCGACCGGAAGTCGACCATAGCCATTGGGAAATGTGGCGGGAAATGAGCCGGGGGAACCACTGGGCGGTGGTGCCACCTGACGCCGAGCTACCGTCCGGCGGCGGTCGTGGCAGAGAATCGACGCGACGAAGCAATCATCGAGAATGGGAATACCAATGGTGTGTTTATTGTGGCAAATGGTGTATCTCTGTCGACAGTTACAAGCCGAGAGATGTCTTATAGTCGTCGGGACACGTTCGTTGTAATCTGCTGATGGCAGACCTTCGGCTTGTAGACAATAGGATGAGTCGATGCTGGATGTATATATACAGGACTGTTGCGTGAGTTCATGAGAAAGTTGATGAGTTATTGTTATCGGTTTTGGTAGAGGGATAGGAAGTGGTCACGTCACACTGGTTAGTGCGGGCGGATCCTTTCGTGTGAGTGAGTTCTAGGCTTGTCATAATCAGGGACATTTTACCTTGTGGGTGATTCCCCAGTGAAACATACTTCGATTACAGGTGTGCGTCAAATTGCAACCCACAGCGCGTAGGTTTGCAATGCAACGTTCCTACCATGGATTGTTAGATGGTAGTTTATATATATATATTACTTATATATATATATATATATATATAGATGCATGATAATAGATAGATATTTATATTTGGCAATATATAAGTAGATGTTAGATGATGATGTATATACATGATAGATAGATAGAGAAATAGATAGATAGTATGAGATGATAGATGATAGAAATATATATATATATATATATATATATATATAGAGAGAGAGAGAGAGAGAGAGAACCAGTAAAGTACAAGACGATGAATGTCATAAACTAGCCCTTCTGTAGGTCTGTCATATCACAACCCCCTCCCGCAGCATAACTATTATATTGTAAACAGAATGAACGAGCATTTTCCGGCGAATGTGACAAATGCCTGGTGGCAGTGGTAGATAGGCAACACACGCACACACACACACACACACACACACACACACACACACACACACACACACACACACACACACACACACACACATTCATTCACTTTTTCTTTTAGCACATCGTATCTCATATCAAGGATTCAAATTCAGATTATGACACATTTATAGAACTTGTCAGTGTGTTATTTATTTTAGCTGCCATGTTGATATGGTCCAAGCAGCCTCCGAATAGTGAGCAATGGCCTGATGGTGTTGCCCCCTGCTGGTGGTCAGCTAAGGACGCTCCGGGTTCGGTTCAAGAAGAATTATGATTTATTTTCGATCACAGTTCTGGCCATTTTCTGACCTTCTTCGGGATCAACAAATTGCGGGTTAGCTATCCAGAACATACCTAGGACGTATATGTGTGTGTGTCTGTGTGTATTCTGTTCATGATGTATATACGCCGGTGATGATGATGCCCCGCGGTGATCTAGTAGGGCGCCTGATCCACTGGTGATGTTGAGGACTGCTGTGAGCCGTGTAAGGAAATCGCTGACATATGGCCGGCCATCTCGATTTAGAACAAATCGCTGGCGAAAGGTCAAGGTTGTTCGTGAACAGCTCAAGGTCGTCAAATCCCGTCGAGCCGTAACTCGAAATATCACGGAGCGAGATTGATGGCGTATACACGAAATGTTATAATAAAATCATGTTTATTTGTGCTTCTCTTTGTATTATATTGTTTATACACTCACCGACCTATCTATCATCAAAGTGCTTGCACACGAACTTAAGATATTTTGAGATAATGATGATAGCTAACGATACTTAGGAATCATCATTTCTCTCTCTCTCCCACTCTGTGTGTGATTAAAGTAGAAAGATGATGATGATGATGATGATGACGGCCACTTTTGTGCACAAGGTAGGCTAAATGGGCCGAGAGACCTCCAAATGTAATGAGACGAAGTGAAAAATGAAACACCCTTCAGATATGCCCACGCCAAGATTCGAACACGGGTGGTAGTGATCTGTGGTCCAACACGCTACCGCTAGAGCACTGAGGGGCCCCAGAAAGAAGAGACAGTTTTAATGTTATGTCTATAGTATTTGTTTCCTCTTCAATATTTGGTTTCGAGCTGATTAGTGTATTTCTCTAGGGAGTGACCCATTAACAATTATGAGACCATCGTTCACGGTTATATAAATCCATCCATCCATCAATCCATCCATCCAGCCAGCCATCCGTCCGTCCGTTCGTCCGTCGGTCCATCCTTCCATCCATCCATGCACCCATCAATCCGTCCATCTAGCCAGCCATCTAGTCAGCCGTCCGTCCGTCCGTCCGTCCGTCCGTCCGTCCGTCCATCCATCCATCCATCCATCCATCCATTCTTAATTGTAGCATACGCATGCCCTGTCATTTCCATAAGATTATGCATGTACATACAGACAGGATAGAGAGACAGACATAACTAACATTCAGACATGCATACATACAGACAGACAGACAGACAGACAGACAGACAGACAGGTAGGCAGACATACAGACTGGCTTGTAGATAAACAACCCAGTGAATAAACCATTAAAATGGTTACTAGGAATACAAAAATAACACACTTACCTAGAAACTGTTCTTGTTGTGAGTCAACGCGTGAGTCAACGCGTGACAATCACCTTGAGGAGGTCAGCAAGTAATAACATCTAAATAGAGATAAACGTAACATCTTCACAATCTACTTCTACGTGATCCACTCAAACAATCTACACCAACAGTGTTTATGTCATATCTTGGCCAATAAGCTCCACATAGCGCCACATGATAAGGTGCTATAATTATATATATATATATATATATATATAAAGCAGAATTCAACCGAAATTATCTTTATCTTTTAAATGTAAACTCCAGGAGCGCGGATACAAGACCGACCTAATTCCTCTTAATTCCATCCCATAACCAGGTAACCTCGAGAGTATCCTGTTCTCAGTGAATACGAACTTTTATCTCTTTCGAACGGTGCCAGTCAGAAGATGGATACCGAGCGAGATTCTCTGCCGTCCGAATGTCGACGTGTGTTGGCGTGTTCTGGTGTTTACGACCGTCATTCAATGATCCGAAGTGCTCTGTCTACCAAACAGTGGACCTGACCTTTACGGTTGTTGTCAATGTCCGCTGGTTGTCTCGGTCACGGGACAGTATACAGTTTTTGTCTATTATCGCCGACAAACCGCAATAAACAAGTGGTTCGGCTTCTCTCTCTCTCTCTCTCTCTCTCTCTCTCTACCACTCGCCCCCTCTCTAGCTCTCGCTTCCTTTAGTCCAGTTCCAGTGAGATGCGACACGAGAGAATGGTCAAGCAGGACAAGACATACAGCTACGTCATCCTTGTCCGGGTCAGAGACGTTGCAAAATGATTAATTTTCGCTGTCAGCGAGGACTTCCGAAATTAGCCACCAGGTGGCGACACTCTGCTCGAATGGGACCACTTCTCCAAAGGATCAATTTCTGTGTTTTCTATGCCATCGACTTGGATTTATATACACAGTGTGAGTGGGGCACTGGTAACTCCATATCGTTGATGAGTGATACAATATATATATATATATATATATATATATATATATATATATATATATATAGAAAAGAGAGAGAGGTTTATTTTTTTCGGTGGCTTTATCTTTTCCAAATCTTCTTTCTTCAATCAGAGTCGATGTTTTAGACAAAGAGCAGGTGGAGGTTGTAATTTTGGTTCTTTGTGACAAGTCATTGTGCGAGAGTTTCTTCTAGCCTGCTGTCAGCTGTCACACCTGTCTGAGTGGACGTCTTGAGATAGACGGTAGTGTGGTAGTGATTGCTGTTTGAGTTTGATCATCAAACATTCGTGGTGTCGGTAAGGAACCCTCCCCCCTACACATACACACACATGCGCGTGCACACAATTACGTCACATTTCTTTGTCTGTCACCTGGTTGACGCACCTGGCCTGGCCAGACACGTGACTAAGCTGACGAGTTTTGTTTATTTTTTACTGAGAATTAAAAATAAAGCAGATTCACATCGCAATTCGAGCACCTCAACTTTCCTTGGCAGATCACCGTAACGAGCCAATCTACTCACATCAAACGACCCAATATCTCAGACCATAATAGTGTCCTGTCTACAGTGTTACACATGTAATGTAAAAAGTTTTACACGTTTAGGTATTTACAGATCCGAAATCCTGATAATTATTTTATTATCGTACTCCTGTTTTCCAGGTTAAACTCTGTACCAATTATCTTTATTTTTAATTCAAGTAAACGCTCTCAAATTTTGTCGAAGCAAGAAATAATTCGTAGCAGAAGGGGGGGGGGGAGAAATGGGCTATCTAATCTACTCTCGTTAAGTAAAACTGCCTTCTAACAGAACCAAACTTGTACACGTTTATCATAAGCCAACATAAACTTACCAACTAATGTTTATGTCTACTGAATTCTTTATG
>JAODUP010001599.1:47500-64169 GCA_025642065.1 Paralvinella palmiformis
TCTGTATCGTGTCCCTTGCTGATAGAGTTTATACTCTGCAATAAAAGGCTTAACTTTTTATCTTTTAATCTGAAATTCTATTTACATTCGTGAACAGCTATCATCGGGTCCGTCCACAAGTGACTGATATACACAAAAGTCCTGCCGTCGTCGCTCACAGAAATCGACCTTCCTGTACACGAGCCGTTGTGGAGATTCCCACTGATGACATCACAATAGGTACCTGCTGGAAGACCGGTCGTTATTACGCCATTCAGATCGTAGTTATCCCCGTTAATGATCAGAAATCCTTTAGTTCCTCGAGAGAACGCTATTTGGTTCTGACCATTGTCCCACCAGTAGACTGGATGTGTAAAGACATGTCAGATAGTGAGACAGATAGAGAGATGAATATGTAAGTAATAGGGCATATATGCAGACAAAAAGACAGGATAAATTTATCTTAATTAATATCTTAGTTCGTATTTAGCACATACTTGTTATTCCTAAATCGCTCTCCCCACGCCCCCCCTCTCTATCTCTCTCTCTCTATATATATATATGTGTGTGTGTGTGTTTTTTGTGTTTGTGTGTGTATGTGTGATATTCTTGTCGTAGTGTAAGTGGTGTGCTATATTGATAACATTCAGGTCGTTAGATCGAATTCTAATGTTTTCTATCAATGTGGCACGTTTCATCTACCAATATCAAAATAATTATATACTTTCCCTACCATGTAGCCAGCCAGCCGCAAGTTCCTTGTAAGACCAGCGCTAAGGCAAAGATAGCAATCAGAGACTGACTGATTGATTATCTGACTGCCTGATGACTGATTCTCACTGATTCACTCACTGATTCACTCACTCACCTCACCATTTCCCAATACATGTTTTCAGTTTACCTATCGGTTCTCCAATGACGACATTCCTAAACCTAACCATGTTTGCTATCTGACGCCAGCGATGTTCGCACACCCATCCACCTGAGCATGCGCCGAAAGCGTCGATAATGACGTCATCGATTTCACCGTAAACGTTACTAGGTGGACCGTGCCAGTCGTTAATCCACGTGAAACTGCTCATGATCCGGACGAATCCGTAAGGATGTGCCAACATAAAAGTCACCGCCCTCTTGTATAATCCTGCATCCTTGTAGGTCAAAATGGAGGCACCACCTGCGCCGTGGCCTCTCTGATTGTCATGGTTATCTACGAAGACGAGTGCGTCCGCACTGTGAAGAAAACCCCAAGCTTCGCCGAAGTTGACCAGATAACTAAGCTTCTGGTCGTTTCGGTTACGGAATACATCTCCAATACTGTAACTGTATTTGAACTCCGTTACTCTACCTTAGAGAAATCGAAACACGTCAGCTGTTACGTAAAGTCAAATAGTTCCTAAAGATCTAATTAAATCTCGAATTTGACACTTCACATATTTAACTGAAAACAAATTCCAAAATCCTCCCATACAGACATACAAAGGTTCGTACACGAACTTACTCTAGATCTAGTTAAATATCTTGTCTTCCTTTGGTATTAAGATAATCTATTAAGACAAACTATGCTCTCTCTCTCTCTCTCTCTCTCTCTCTCCATGATGGAGATAAACACTTGATAATATATATAATTCCGAAGTTTGTGAAATTTATGGAATTCAGTGTTTCCTGTGACCAAAAATACTTATAACCCAATCAGATACTAGTCTATGGCTTAAAATGTGTTTGTTTAAATAATAATACACAGGTGGAATTTAGAATGATTAGCTCTATCTAGGAATGTTTACATAAAGGGAATGAGAAAAAGGTTTCATAATTCGTTGAAGATTGGATAAACTGGCTTTTATATATGTAACAGATAATCTGTATAATCAAGTAATATGTATATTACCTGAAATATTCAGGTAATAGGTCTATTGTTAACTGAGATATAATACACATTACCTGAAAATTTCAGGTAATATACATATTACCTAATTATGCAGATTAACTGTGATATTAATACAATCAAAATAGTTCGGGTTTCTTTTTATCAATATATGTTTCTCCGCAAATAAGCTATTTATAACAGATAGTCTCAGATGTATGGAACTGAGAATTGTTTATACATAGACAGTAAGTAACTTGATTTGTCATTTGACTCGATCAATTGTTTCTCGTATAATAACGCGAAAATGAAAACAAAATATACCAATCCTCCCCCACAAAAACAAGTCACTGGTGACAAAGATCCACATACCTAGACCAGTGTACTCCTTAGCCGCTATTGGTTCACCACCGACATCTATCACTTCACAGTAGATGAAAGGTTTTGTTTGAGGTGGAAAATAAGCCTCATTCGAGTTGGTCATTTTGGCGAAGATTATCTCTAAGTCTGAGGGCCACATGTGTTTAGAGGCGTCCACTCTAAAGCCAGCCACTCCGATTGATAAAAGGTCATTCAAATAGTGAGCTATTTTATCTTGGACACGTTCAGAACTTAACTTCAA
Source organism: Paralvinella palmiformis (assembly GCA_025642065.1). Classification (NCBI taxonomy): domain Eukaryota; kingdom Metazoa; phylum Annelida; class Polychaeta; order Terebellida; family Alvinellidae; genus Paralvinella; species Paralvinella palmiformis. The sequence goes on from JAODUP010001599.1 coordinate 49,963, forward strand.
ATCGAGAAGATGTACCAAGCGACAGTTACGAACCTAGATATATATATATATATATATATATATGTGTGTGTGTTTCAGATGTTGTTGTTGTTGATATTGCTGTTATAATATTTCTGCTTATGAAAGCACATTTAACACCGCCCCCTCCCATATACACACATATACGCGCGCGCACACACACGCACGCACGCGCGCGCGCATACACACACACGCACGCATACACACACATGCACACACGCATGCACATAAACACACACACAAACACACGAAATAGTTTGTTTCCATAGTGTTACGTTAATATGATGATCTATCTTATAAACGAAATTATGTTTTTAAACACACATTACGTGTAATGTACATTATTACACTTTAGTAGTAAAAGTATTCTAATTATAGGTAATTATTGAACTGTTGAATTGTTCACTGACCTGTTCACTGTCTTGATAGTTTTCGATATCACAACTTCTAGTACAACAATCCCCACAATTACAAGTGCTGAAGTCCTCCTTGCTGTACGGTACAGTTGGAAAGTTCAGGCAACATTCGTCGGCGTTGTACGGCGTACCTGCACTTCCGTTTCCCGTACCACCGGCTCCAGTCATGTGATTGATTACGACGTCGACATATATTCTGCAATCCGGACATTCATATAGAAAAAGCTAATTAAGCAAAATATTTAATGTTTGTAGATTGCAGAACTACTGAAGTTCACGATCGGTGAATAATAAGACTTTTACGATAATTCTGTGATAAATTCTTTTTTCTGGTTCTTCCATCCTTTAACTTTGAATGTTTCAACTGCAATTAATATAATGCTAATAAGAATAATTAAGAAATAGATGCAGATAGAAGTACGTCATAGAAAAGAGAATGCTAAACGTCTATAGTAAAGATGGGCTAGGAAATAAACTAAGGTTTATATTTACAACAATTTGTGGTTATCACATATCTAGATTTAACCTTCTTTTATGTCTAAGAACTTTTAATCATCATCAAGAAATGGAAAGAGATATCATTGTTTAACTGGAAGATAATTACATTTCACTCTATTGGGAGGAGGATGCTCACGAGATTTGTAAATTTCTTGGTGCTCCAATATTAACGCATTCGCGACAGTTCTAGAGTAAACCTTTGCTTCTCGCAAGTTGTGAGAACTTGGAATTTGGAAATGCCGCCAAATATTATGACAAGGTGAATACTTTCAAATACCATGTTTGGTACGAATGACCTAGTCTCATCGCTACTGAACTCGGTGGGTTAGTTTCAAGCTATCTCGTTAACGATATTTTAGCTATCTAGTTGTGTAGAATTAACTTTTGGCAGATTAATAAAAAAAAACAACAACAACAAAACAACAGCCAAATGGGGAACTTCTTGTTAATTGGGAGTGACTTAATTAATGTCAGCCAGTGTCTGACATTACAAAATGTTTTATTCTCTTTCAGCTGATTAATTGTTTATTCCATATTTTTTTCTGTAACCGAGTAAAATCAATCCATTAAAAAGCTTATTTTGTAATTCTGCAAGACGCCATCTGAAGCAGCGACGTCGTCTTAAAAGTACAATTAATGTATTCACAATATTGCGAGGGTTGTTGTTGTTAAAGTTTTCCATATGTCGTTAAACTCATTAAGTAAACTAAAACAACTGGAAACAAAGATTACTTATAAACATATTGGTGTAAGGCAGACATACAAAACACGCAGTATATCAGATAATGATGATAACGGTGCCCTACATATAGTTTAATTTATATTTGATTCATCCCAGCTGTTAGTAATCACTAAAATTTAATATTAGATTCTGTTTTAATTTTTTAACCATGTAATGCTATTTAATACACACATGCACGCACGCACGCACGCACCGCGAAAGCACGCATACAATAATGAACATCATCACCAAATACTAGGAGCTGTTATGCCAACAACAAAAGTCCATAAGAGAGAATAAGAACAACATTATGATTGATTTAACTTCGTTTTGATCTTGAAACAGTTAATCTAATTCGTTGACGAAGTGACTACTTAATGTATTACCTTACACCAACGGCACCACAGCGATGGACCATGTCAACAAATTGCTGCCTGTTGCCACCTCGTGACTGGAGTAGGTAACTAACTGGTTGGTAGCGTTCCCACCAAGGACGAAATGGAGATTTAATAATACGATGCTCATTCGGTGGCGAAACCTGGAACACAAGTAATGATTAGTGCCACAGCTCGGCTATAACGTGGTGGTGCAGAAATGGGAAGGACCGGATTCGAAACTACTTACTGCTAACTTAGCTTACAAGAACTTCTTTGTTGACAGCGATTTCGTGAACTCGTTAATTGATTCATCTTTCATTAAAACATTTGTTGAAACAGCTATGACAATATTTGGTGTGTATGTATATTGAATCGTTAGCTGTTGCATTAAAAATACATTTAAATTTTTAAATCTTTCACATAGCTGGAAAATGTGCCAAAAGTATCAATCATTATTTTGCGCAAAAAGTCTTGAAATATATCTAATATTTCAATGCATCTAAAGATATAGTAAAAATAATTGTATTTTAAAGTGTTTTGTAACATTGATATGACTCGTATCAATAAGTTCAAATTCGTGATACATTGGCTGTTACTGAAATACAAATAAGTAGCATTGCAAGTTTGATGATTACTGCATTGGCGTACATTAATTATAATTTAAAACTTTCGCCAATTTCAGTTGTAAATTTATGAAGCACTTTTAGTCGCTCAAATAATTAATTAGACCGTCCTTAAAAGTTACCATTCTTTTGTTTGAATTAGATTACCAAGTAACCTTTATGGACTAACATCTGATAATCATATACACACATCGATGGTCTGTTCTCTTAATATCATTATCTCTCGTTAATTCCACATGATGATGCTAAATGAATATCGTCACCTACTTTAAACGTATCTTAGATAGATAGTACTCTAAGATTGATGATTAACAATTGAGATGCGTCAATGTTTCAAATAAGTCAGCTTTCAATAAACATAATTCAGTGTAGAAAAAAGCTTTTGTTTTCAAAATACTTAACAGGCTTTTTAAAAGCTGAATATCCTTTTACTTTATTTATCGGATCCTGTGCATGTATTTGATCCAGGTTAACCGAGCATTTGATAGGTCGATGTCTCCGAAAAGGCATAGCATACGAAAGATTAATGAATCTTTAATTGCCAATTTGGTTCTCTACGTTGGGTGACTGATGACACATTCTTCCGACTTACTGACTGAGGTACAGTATGGACAGATGGAGTCAAAACAACACCAACTCGTTCACTGCTAGATTGTCTTACATCGACCGCAGATCCGTGATGTCACATACTAATCTAATGAGATGTTATCTTATCTTTACCCGATTATTCGCTCACAAAGCTGTGAGCTTAATGTCACCTGTGATCTAATGTAACAATTGCTATCTTTAGCCTTGGCGTTGATCAAATCTGGGTAAATTTAGGTAAGTTGGCGATAACCAAAGGGAATAACGTGATCAAATAGAACATGTTCCAGACACGGATAGCAATGGGATTTGAGGAGTTGGAGGTCGGCTGTGTGTTTAAAAAAGAAGATGAAACCATTGAACCTTGGGCCGTTATTAGACCTAACTAGGACGTTATATCTTATCTAAAGTAGAGAAAACCGATGTATGATTATGAATACAAAATACAGCTCCGATTAGAAGATTAATTACCATTCTATTGGCATAAACATCAATCGTACAAAACACGACATATAAACTGAAATGAATTGACTTGCTAGGTATTTACACAATGTATTAGATTTAGCATAACAAATGTAACATAGACTTATATATATATATATATATATATATATATATATATATATATATATAATCTAAATATTGGTAAGTGTCAGTACTTCTTTCATATCACTTTAAATGGAAATAGTCCATGTATAAGTACAACTGAGTATTTGATATTCTGAGATACACGCAACCGACCCCCACACACATTATTTACTTATTTAGCTTTATTTGGTTTAGCTGAATTAGCTACAAATATTCAAGACACTACAAGAAATTATAAAAGAAAACAATTAATTATTAGACAGATTAAACAGAAAAAGGTCTGAAAGTAAACTGGTCAAACCTGGACACCACAATATCCAAGGGACCTAGGAACTGCTCACACTCTCTGGCAACATCTGTCCATTTCCAGTTGAAAAGATGAACAATGACAGTTCGTGCTTCTTGACAATTGTCAGCATCGTAGTCGAGGGCAACTATGGGAATAACAACAACAACAACAACAACAACAATAATAATATAGATATAATTAAGTGCCCCTGCATCCAGGAATCATTAATGACGTAATAAAAAAATATGCTATATATATTTATGCTATATGACCTTATATAGTTGTAGGTTGCCTAAATATTTTATCATACGACGACAATTGTGGTTGGATTTAGAAAAGTAATCTTATCAAAAAGTATTTGTCATCCATTGTTCATCACTGATAAAAGTAACAGTGTTAAATGAAGTGATCGGTATTAACACACACACACACACACACACACACACACACATATATATATATATATATATATATATATATACACACACACATGTATACATACACACATACACGCGCACGCACGCGAGCAGTCTCATACGTTGTAATACGAACTGTCATAATACACAAATTACAGCATTACATTTCTTCAGTTAATTAGACATTATTTGCACACATCAAAGTGTTATTGTACTTAAACACATTCCAGGAGATTTTAGCAACTTGACAAACGACGACGAATCTAGAATAACAAACACATCGTGTACTATAATTACATGCCGTTTAGAACATTACCTGTGACAAGGATGAGAAACAGAACAGACAACTTCGCTACCATCCCCAATTTCTGTCGGCCGATAGCCATCATCTCGCAACAAGTGATACAGTAAACCATAAACACAGTATTGTGGTAAAGGGTTAATGAGAATATCCGAATTGATTTATTCAATAAGACGAGTATCAATGTTACGAGGTTTGAGAAACTGTGCCAGAGTCGAGATATTAAACAAATGTACTCTCGGTCCAAGTCTCAAAATATCTCTGCTATCCTGGCACAGAATTAGGGTTCGAAGAGTGTAATATATTTTGGAACAGACTGTAATAGTAGAATTAGTGTGTAACATCTCTCAGCGTTGTTGTACACATGTCCTAGTTGGGTACGACCACCGTATGACGGGCTATGGCTTTGGAATTCTGTCTAAATCATGTGGTTCATGCAAAGAAAAGTAGATGCCACGGAAGGCTATTCCTGGTGGGAATTATCGGCGTAGACTATATATAGTGAGCTAAACATTATTACGCCTTCGGCCTTGAGCAGGTGGCTTCATCTCTCTCTCTCTCTCTCTCTCCCTCTCTCTCGCCCTATCCCTCTCTGGGCTCTGATTTAACCAACAAGATTAATAATATAATAGTAGTTGTATCATATATATATATATATATATATATATATATATATATATATATCGCCTTATTTAACTTGATTTGTTCTAAGGCGCTTTACAGCGAAGACATAATTAAAATGTGTACAGGTTTATTTAGTGAAAACACATTTTATATATAAATACATTGGTTTATTGATATTATAAATAGGCTAATTTAATTTAATTTACTTGCTGCAACTGTAAAATGATTAGAAATACTTCTCTTCGTATATTGCTGTGTGGCCTTTTTACTTTTGTGTGTGTGTATATATATATATATATATATATATATATATATATATATATCGTTATTCATGATATTTGGTCAGTCGAGTATGAAACATGAAATAGTTCTCGTCGGCAGATAGTTTAAACTAACAAAAGTTCACAAATAACAAACAAAAACCCTATTTTTGGTGACATCAATTTGTACGTCAGATTTGGTTTATAAGAATGTTTTATCCTGGATCGGACAACGCTTTGGAGGTTATTTATTGCAGTAAAGAAATCTGCTTTAGAAAAGTCTAATCTTCCGGAAGCAGTACCACTTTCTACTGCTTGATAATAATCCATGTTTATATAGCGCCAGAAGCAGGTAACCGTGTTCTGAGGCGCTGTACAGTATTATTATCCCTGACTCAGAGCTGTTTCTACTCAGTACAAATCTCAACTCCCAAGGGAACATCCAACGTTGAACGAAAGTTGAACGTTTTCTGCCTGGATGTGACCATAGTTGTTTCTCTACTAATAGGCTGCTAAGGAACTGATACATTTATGGTTCAGTCAGTCTACCATTTGTTAGAAGATATTTCTCTATCAGTTGACAAACGACTACTCACAAACTAGTACACACAAACTAATACACACAAACGAGTACACGCCTAAATATATTCCCAAAATGGTAGCAAGATCAATGTATGTTCTATGCCGTCGTTCGCCGAGAAAATTAAATATCTGCCAGTCATAAATTAATCAGAAATTAATTCGTTCGATGGATAAATACAGACTAGTCAGGTTTTGTCTTTATCGTTTTGTACAGAAAACTTACAGGTGGACTTAACGAGCTGAAGCTGATAAGCAAACATACGTTACTTTCTCAGATTTAAATTGGCATACTATTATCTGTAGCAACTTTAAACTGGTGTTGTTTGGGAATCGTTATTGTTTAGACAAGAAAGATCATATATGGAATATACGCTTTTCGTTATTTATGAATAACCAATGCTGATGATGAAATAGATAAAACTAATCCTAAGCAGCTGTTATGCACCGATCAGAAACCGCCCCCACGGGAATCAGGTGACAAATGAAACTCGCCCAACTAAAGGAAATTGCTTGACTTATCTAGGAGTGGATGTTGTTCCAATGAAGAAGAAGAAAAAACAACTTATCTGGCACAATCGATGTCAATTTTACGTCATGATCACGTGCACAACAAATGATACAACATCTAAGTGAGGACAGAACCAATCAACATTCGTCTCTTATCTTTGAATCGAGTATATATATCGGATGGAAGAAGCGAGCTAAAGGCAAGTTTACCAGACGGTGAGACAAAAGAAGACAAAATGCGAGCCTTACTTTTCCTGCTGCTGGCCATAGCATCTCAGGCCTACGAAATAATTGAAGGCGAATTCTTTCTGGGTCTGAAGCCAGATAATGACGTCAGCGTTTTTGGACAAAAACTGAAGAATGACTTCAATCTGGAAGTGAAGAAAGTCTGGGACATTAAAAGAACGAAGATCCTCTGGGTACTTGGAGATGAAGCTGCCGCCATAAGTGCCAGCAAGTTGCCCGAGATCAAATACATGAGCTACAACGGTTGGGCACATGCCCATCAAGATGAATGTGAAGTGACACCGCATCCAGGTGTTTGGGGTCTGGATCGTACCGACCAGAGAGAAGCACTTTCATATACCGACCCTACTAGTCCACTTGCCATTTATGAGCATGGCATGAACACTGGTTTCGGAGTGAATGCTTACATCACTGATACAGGTATAGATATAACTCATTCTACGTTTGGTGGTCGAGCTGTTTGGGGTTACACCGCTGATGGCGTCATTGGAGAAGACGATGGTAATGGTCACGGAACACATGTGTCTGGTACAATCGGTGGTATCGAGTATGGTCTGGCCAAAGAAGTCAGTCTTATTGCCGTGAAGGTTCTCAGTGACTCTGGAAGTGGACCATGGAGTGCCACATTGGATGGTCTAAGTTGGATACAGCAGCAGCACCAGACGTCTGGTCGAGGCTCTGTAGTGAACATGTCTTTGGGTGGGACAGGAGAACAGGAAGCAATTGAAGACCTTATCACCCAAATGTTTGCAGAAGGTGTGTCTTTCGGTATCTCTGCTGGTAATTCCGATAATGATGCTTGCAATTACACCCCAGCCCGCACACCCGATGCAGTCACAGTGGCAGCCACTGATGTAGAAGACGTTACTGCTTCGTTTACCAACTACGGATCCTGTGTAGACATTCACGCTCCAGGTGTCACAGTACGTTCTTCAGTTCCCAACGAAGGAACCGATGAATACTCTGGCACGTCAATGTCTGCTCCACACGTTGTTGGTGTAATGGCTCGCTATATCAGTTCGTTCGGTGAAGGAAATCCTCCACCAGCCCAAGATGTCACCGACTGGCTGCTTGCTCAAGCAACAGTAGATGCCGTTACCTTCCGTCCAGGTCATGAATCTTCCCCCAACTTGCTTCTGTATGCTTCATGTTCCATGGCTTCTCCAAAGTAATTAGATAGGGTCAATGTAATTCGATTGTTGATACTGTGATATTGCCAGTGAAAATAAAATATTAAATTGGTGCACCAAACTATAATTATGTTTTTATCAGTTAAAGTTGATGCGATAGCTGATTTGCATTCACACACACACACACACACACACACACACACACACACACACACACACACACACACACACACACGCACAAATGTACGAAAGCCACAAATGAGATCCTTATGTTTTTTTCTGAGATAGTGATCGGATAATTTACGTATATCCAAACTTCATAATGATAGCTCTAGTTATGTTTCTATAATTACCTGTTACATATTCCATTCCAAATTACCTTTGTTTATACTTAACTGTAAAATTTAACTGTTATAGTTTTAATATCATCTTTATGCACTTGGTCAAGAAAAGATAAGTAAGTTAATCAGTAAATCTGGTACGCAATTATTCGATCGTATGCGTATAGAAGTAGTCATGGGACCGACACAGCTTTGGTTCGCGTAAAAACAACATATTATGATCTTATTTAATCAAGGTAATTCTTGTATAAAGTTGATCATAATGTACCTTTGTCTAGGTAAGATATTCGAATAAACCCTATTTAGTAAACCGCTCTTTGTGAGTGTTTGTTTATGATATTTTGCCTGATCTGGTGTGCCATATATTCAGTTCTTCTACCTTTAGTTTTCATATTGTAAACACATCCCCTTGGAAATATTCCGCATCGATATAATATTTACTGCCACTTCCATGCTGACGCCCTACAACTGAATATATCGCTGCATCCTGATAATGAGTTAAATAGCGCCTCTTCATTGGACAATTTAGAACATTTCATTGCTGATATTCAGCTATGGATGAATGAAAATCTTATAAAATTATTTAAAAAAATGTTAAAACAATATTTTATATTTGACTTAAATCAGCATTACAGTTTGGGTTATCTTTTGTTGTCCCTAATTGCTTAATGACCAATCTTGAGTTATTTTTGGAAAACAGTATCAATATAAATGTATTAATGTCAATGCTGAACTGCCTACTAAAATATCTTAAGAATAGTCACAGACAGTCTAAAAGCAGTCTTGATAGAAGAAACACTTGTCACAGAGATCCATGTAGTTGTTACTTCTTATACAGACTACCGTAACTCCATATTATGAGGCATATGAGGTTATAATAAAAATAGCCTTCAGCCAAAAACAGATACTATTGCAGTAAACTGTTACTCAGTTCGTCAAAAGTTCCGTTTTGTAAATAAAATAACGCAATAAAATCCTCCCAAATATTATTAACTCAAACAATGATATAGTCCATTGCTTTAATAACTTCTTCTGTCAAAATATAATAAATATACATAATACTTTATCTTTCAGGATCTCATCGAAGCGTCCATGATGAATACAGTTGAACATGTTAGAGAGACTGAAATCAAATATTTGCTAAAATGGTCATTTAATGTTTTCTCTACAGTTGAACCTGTGCCTCAGTGGCTTGTAAAATAGTATCAATATTGTATCATAAGCCTTATTACAAAGATATTTAATAAATCGTTATCCCGAGGTGTTCTTTTCCAAGATCCACGAAAGGTACTCTTGTAGAGCCATTAATACAATTTAATAAAAAATACTCTCGACTGCAATGTTCTAAACGATTTCAGGCCTATTTCAAATTTACCATTTAAATATAACATTATAGAAAAGGCAACTTATTTCCATCTAAACAAACATGAAACAGCTTTGATTCGAGTAAATATTATTTTATGATATCAACTGATTAAGTTAAGGCAGTATTAATTCTGGATCGGTTTGCTGCATTTAAGAAAGTTGATCATCTTGTACTTTCTCTAGATGAAAGATATGTTTAAACTTTGATGTTTTCAGTTCTATTTGGATCATCGCTCCCAGAAAGTGTCTGTTCATGGTACGTTGTCTGATGTTATCTGGTATACGATAGGGTTCCGTTCTAGGTCCTTTGGTTTTGGAACCATTGCGCACCAATACGATATTAAATATTATTTGTATGTCGATGACATACAGCTGTATATAACAATGGATCCTGATAATGAGTTAATTTAACGCCCTCAAAACATTTAGAACATTGTATTGGTCATAGTCGGTTATGGGTGACTAAAGATCTTCTAAAATTAACGATGACATTAACCAATTGACTTGATCACATTAAGTTATACCCCTAAAAAGACCAACATTACAGATTGGTGTATCTTTTAGTGTCCTTAATTGGTCAGAAAATATTTAGAGGTTATTATTGACAAATGTATTAACGTGTATGACACTGCTTTATATCATCTTAATAACATACTCTTTCTAGATGATAGTGCACTTCGAATTATAATACATATTCGAAAATAAGATTAGATCACCTCAATTCGTCCAAAACTACATTAGTTAAATGATACATAAGGTATCCATTTCGAGATTTTACTGACAATTTATCAATTTATTTATGACATGGCACCTCAATACATGGATGAAGAAATGTTGATTGGAAAGTCATCCCAAAGGCCAAGTCATCCACAGGCACTTCTGTCTCGGATCATGTCATACCGGGATTGTGCGTTCAACATGGTAGCCTACACTTCATGGGACAGGTTGCTGATGGATATTAGAAATGCGTCTTCTCTTTAAAAGTTTAAATCTGTTCAAGATTGGTTTCACCGAAAACAAATGTTTATGGTTCAAATATCTTTTTGTTTTACATAAATCTTATTTAGGGTATCGCTATATGTCGACTTTTAATGGCTCCCGTTAGAAAATGTGTTCGACTAATTCGATATTACTATTAGTAATACAAATTGAGATGCAATTGGTTTGCCATTTAATTAATGTGTTTGTGATTCAGACTGTGAGTGGGTCATTAATTGATCCACTTATCACAGGTCATTAATTAATTAATTCGTTCATTCATTCATTCAGTCTGTCAATCGGTCAATCAATTTGTCAGTCTATTAGATGTCTCGATATTTTCATTGTATCTACATTTTTTTGTGGCTACATTCCCATTTTACGCGAATTGATATCAACTGTAGTGTAATAATTTCTATTAGCATTAAAAGTTAATTTAATTATATATATATATATATATATATATATATATATATATATATATATATATATATATATATATATATATATATTAAAAATCAATTTTAGTCAGATATATAATTCCCTCCTCCCCTAGAAATAAAGCTACAGTGGTTCTAAAACTTGCTTTGCTAGCATCTCCCATACCACAGCTTTACTGGAGAATCTTCGGAAAACTTCGGAATGTGACGTCATGTTTGACAAACATAGATGCCAAACACTCGCCATGGCCTTGTTTAATCCGTGTTACGTGTTCTATATTGTCTTTGTTAAACGTATAAAATGGTGTATTGTGCCGTATACAATTGTACAAATGGATCGGCCAGTGGGTGTAGTATGCACCAATTTCCCTAAAACAAGACGCGTTTGCGCGATTTGCTTCTAAACATGAACAGAGTGTAGTGGAAGCCAACTTGCCACCTTACCACTTAGAGGAACGTATGTTCGTTATTTCGCGTCTATGGCATGATCAGTTGGACATGATATGAACCGTGTCAGGCTCATAGAAGATGTCATTCCAACAATATTCGACAAACTGGATAATGCTAAGCCCAGACGAATGAGTGGTTTGATGGAAAACCGAATAGAAAAACCGATATATATATGAGAGATAATAGGGTAATCTTGGGAGCAAACTATTGGACATTCACCAGTTCACTTATTCGTGAATAAAGTAAAATTTCACTTATTCGTAAAAAAATGTAACTCAAAGCTTCGTAATTATGGCTGTGTATTGTAGACACTACTAAACCGTTAAACTAGTCTAGAAGATGTTCTACCGAGGGCGGCACATCGCTGTATGGACTAAATTAGGTCACACATGGGAGAGCCCCATGCATCCACCGGGCTCCCGTGTACCTACAAGGTATTTTAAATGACGTTATGTGATAGGAAGAGGGAACTATTCGCATTCAAGCCCAGTGTGTTGAATTATCAATTAAGCTTATACCAATACAAACAAATACACACCAATCCAACTCTTGTTGTGGACCGGGGCTAGGTGTCGGCGGCACAGGTGGCTGCTCTAAATCTACGTCTGCACTTGCTACGTCTAATTCTTCACAATTGATACTGTCTGTGACCCTTTTTCGGTAGTATGCCTTGATATCCCTGAAAACGTCAAAACTTTCGTCGGAATCTGACATTTGTCTGTCAACTGGTCAAGACACTTGTGAAAAAAGCTGTGGCACCATATGATGTTTGGAAAAGATGACGTCATACGATAATCCCTAGCGAAGCGAGTGTAATACACAATAGCAATGGCTCGTGAAAGTGAGGAAATTAAGGATTTAGGGAACACTTTAATGGAATTATAATAGGTGATAGTTAGAATTGTTTTGAGTGTTGTAGGGCATCTGATAGGGAATGAAATAATTGTTTGTTATGTTATATTTACTTCGAAATGTGAAGTTTCTTTTCTCGTCACTTTTAATGCAATGAAGGAACGCCATATTATGGTTAGAACAGAGAGTCAATTTGTAAAGGAAATTATTATACGTTAATCGAAGAAGAATATCGATTAATAAACCTGGTATCTTTTTAATTTAAATATTTGGTTACGGCTATAGATTATTCTAAAGAATGGATTTTTAAAAGATGTAGTTCCAGATGTTGATATTCTAGCAAAAGAATAATAGAATATAATTCGATTGTTAACTTTTAACATAAGCTATATTTACAAATAACAACAAAACTTTAGGAAATCACTTTCAATGTCAGTGCAATTACTAATCACTGATAGATCTAAACACTGTAAAATTGCAAACAACTAATAATTTTAAGCATTCGTAATAAAATATCAACTTTATTTCATATAATGGCGATATTGTAATCTGTAAAAAATTTAAATAACATATATTTCAAATAAGCATTACCTCCGTGAATTGAACACAAACACTCATTAATTTGAGTGTGTCATCAAAACCAAATTGCTGCATCCACAAAGAGTATGTCTAAAAAGTTAGTTAAATATGTCAGAAAAATGCACCATCGTTAATAATGTTTCATCAATTTTGAGATTTCCCAAAACGGTTAGACTATCATATAACAGTCACAAATCAGGCCATTTCGTATTTTACATGTATGAAAGATGGTCTTTAAATAACCTGTTATCTTACATGAAGAAAAAAAACCGGTTTTATATATTGTGCTAAATGAAGACATATACATGGTGCAAAAAAGTAAATGTTTTATTCCGGGTGAAAAATGAGTAATATATGAAGAGATAAATATAAATAGATAAACGTGAAAAGAACCAATCAACGTTCATCACTTATCTTAGTAGTAGGTATAAAAGGTCCAACACTGACAGATTAAAGACAAGTTGAAAGGTGGAGAAACAAAGGAGACAAAATGCGAGCCTTTCTTCTCCTCACCCTGGTCGTGATATCCCAGGCCTATGAAATAATTGAAGGCGAATTCTTCTTGGGTCTGAAGCCAGAAAATGATGCCAACGTTTTCGGACAGAAACTGAAGATTGACTTCAACCTGGAAGTGAAGAAGGTTTGGGACATTAAAAGAACGAAGATCCTCTGGGTACTTGGCCTAGAAGCTGATGCCATAAGTGCTAGTAAGTTACCTGAAATTAAATATATGAGTTACAACGGCTGGGCACATGCCTATCAAGATGACTGTGAATCGACGTCACATCCAGGTGTTTGGGGTTTAGATCGCATCGATCAGAGAGAAGCACTTACATATACCAACCCTACTAGTCCACTTGCTGTGTATGAACACGGTATGCAGACAGGTGTCGGAGTGAATGCTTACGTCACTGATACAGGTATAGATATAACTCATTCTACGTTTGGTGGTCGAGCTGTTTGGGGTTACACCGCTGATGGCGTCATTGGAGAAGACGATGGTAATGGTCACGGAACACAT
>JAODUP010000159.1:0-30000 GCA_025642065.1 Paralvinella palmiformis
TGCGCAAATTTTTGTTTTCTTCACAAATACAATTTATCACTAATTTTACTTGCTATGTATTATTTTAATCATCCTCCATGACCTGTCTGGTAGCCTGGTTGATCATAGACTACTACCAATTGAGTCCCAATGTTGGATGTTTCATTTTTCACTTCGCTTCATTACCTTTGGAGATCGTTCGACCCATTTAACCTACCATGTATACAAAAGTGGCGGGAAACCGGGAATATTTACATTTAATTATGCAAAGTAGTTGTATGTTTCAGATGCACGAGTACTCTCTGTCTGTCTGTCTGTCTGTGTGTGTGTGTGTGTGTGTGTGTGTGTGTGTGTGTGTGTGCATATTGCGAGCCGATTGTCAGAAATATGACCATAGGGAGATTAATTATTTACAAAATGTGAGGATGGCTCGTAGCTACACATCGTCATCCATCTTTTATAACAAGTGTACAAACAACAAACTTTAGCGAGTTCCTATTTTCAATATAACTTTAGTTTATAAATAGGAACAACTCAACATAAAATGGTTCTGTATTAATTCTATGAAGTATCCATTGCAGGACAAATAGCTGTTTTTAACAATAGTTTTGTTGTTGTATGATATTGGCACAAAACATATAGCACTATCTTTTATGGCTCTATTTATTTTCTAAGCATACTTGTGTAACTCCGCCTTGGCCGGTCCCAAGCCCGGATGAGAAAGGAGGAGGGTTGAGGATGGAGGCAGCACCCCACCTCATATAAAAAACCTACTCGCCATAGAAACGTTGACGACAGAATCTACGGTGAACACTTGCCTGTAAGAGGAAGGGTCTTCTTCACGAGGATTGTGTATAACAATTTACCCGAAATTAAATAAAGTTGATGTTTACAGATTATCATTCATATCGGGGAAATGTTTATTAAATTATTAACGCTCTCGTATAATGACTATCTAAATATATGCAGGTGTATCGATAAACTGAAGATACACGCATTCATCCAGAAATATGCCCTCTAAATAAAGTAAGCAGAGTTAACTTCGATACTTGGTCCCAGGTCATAGATGAAGTAATTCGGTGCAATGTACGTGTCATGTTTTGTAGCACAAATATTAAACAGCAAATTAGTCTTTTTGCCTTACTGATAACTTAGGTAAATAGAAAACTCGTTACTAATAAATAAAGTTTTGTTTATTTAATTATTTATTTGCTTGACGTCGCATGATAACTAAACCCTTCCTGATGCCAAAGTAATATCTGATTCCTGTGATACAGCCACCAATATAAAAAACATACGGCGTGAAATGGGAAGTTATCACGCAAACATTTATCTCAAAGTAAATCGTTACTGTTTTATTTACACGAATAATGTTTGCACTTGACGGTGACGAATAATTGATGTCATATCATCCACAGACAAAAATATTGATTTACATGATAAATTAAACTGTGTAATATATTGTTTATGAAAATGACTATCTGTAGTGGATAACGGAAGCATCCATTTTAACAATCATATATTGTAGGAAAAAGAGTCTTCTTATTTCTTTTATTTAAACTCAGGTGTGAAAGAAGATTCCTTAAACGACTTGTCATCGAGGGTCTGCGGTGTCTTTGATGTTCACACTTATGTGTTCATACTTTTCAGTCATGGGAATGTTTGTTGTATAATAATAATATGTGATATTTATATAGCGCCCTATTCAGCTAGAAGCTGCCCCAGGGCGCTTTACAATATTATTTACAATGTTATTATCCTGATTCAGACCTGTTTCCACCCAGCACATATGTCAACTCCCAATGGGGCATACAACGCATGCTGCCGTTATAGGGGCAAAGCGTTACTAAAACACATTGCCATCACGTCCTGTCAGATGCTCATTTTTTTATGGATGAGTGAACCAGTCACCGCATGACAGCATTGCAGCTCACCGAGCCTCGAACGTTCGGCTACGAGTCCTACGCTCTAACTAACTGCGCTATCACGATAAGACTGTTGTAAAGCTGATTGCTGTGACTACATCCACAGACTGTTAGCATTTAGAAGTTTAAAATAGATTCCATTTTGGCAGCCAAAGTATAACCTTCAATACAGATTTGATGTGTCAAAGCATTCTATCACAAGCTACAGTTTAAGGAAATGCGTTCTAATATTCTACTATCCATGAAAGTGTGACGTAGTGACATACTTTGTAATAATAATAACTGGTTTAAACAATTCTAGCCGTATTATATTTCTAATCCTGTTTTGAAAGTAATTCCGACTAATCTACTTAGTGTACTGAACTACACTATTTAGGTGTGTAGTTGTGGAAGGTGACATGTTGCCAACTGATGACGATATCACCTCATCCGATAATGAAAACTGAACAGAATGATGTGGTTTCTGATGAAAACATAGTGTCAGGGAGTGATAGTGATGATTATTGAACATTTATTGTTGGTGTGTCCGATGGTTTGAAAATATATTTATGCAATGAACTTAGCAATGTATTATATGTTCGTTAGCAATGGACTGATTTTATTTGTTATATGTTTGAATATTACAGTTTTTCGTCAACTGCCAAATATGTGAGAAGTTGATACTTGGCCATACATACTGTCGACTCATTTAGATGTGATTATGTATATTATATATACTTAGCTGGTTATTAGGAGTTCATTAGTAACCCTTGATGAGCAATACGAGTTTGTGAAATGACATATGCAGTATTTTATTATTTTGAAGCATTACTATTGTTAATTGCTAAATGTGTGGAGATCTATGTCTATAATAATACTGGAGAGGAGTTAACTCTTGTGCGACTATCACAGGTTGTGTGTATCGTATGGACTGATTAACCAGACTATTGTTATAAGAACATTTCTATTGACAATTAATGTTTAGTATATTAGTTGTGACAATAACTCACTTGATTCGTGATAATCATCTTATTATTTCTTGTCATTATAGTTCTAGTGAAGTCAAGTTTTACTTCTGTCATTTTGCTTTTGTTTTGTTCGATGATCTTAAGGAGTTACCTCGTATTTGAACTTTGAGTAAAGGTCTTTATTTCAAAACATGTCCATTTTGATGTTAAATGCCACATAAAGAAACGAGTTGTTATATAGTTATGAGTGACAACAATACGAAATCTGGCAATATTGGCAGCCATGAGCAATTATCTGCTTTTACTGAAAGTCAAATATTAAGACAATGTGATATTTGCTGGTTTCAATAACATCCATTTTGAATTTCGAGTTAACCAAGAGTCATAATGATTTGTAAATGTCATCATTGGATTTCACCATCTTCAAAAGCATGGGTATGGACACCAAGATCTTGTCTCTATCTATACTAGAAGCCGAGTTATAGGCGAAAACGTAATAGCAAGTAGTCCATACCAGTTTGATAATGGTGGTATCCATTTTTCATGTTGGGAGAGGTGCCAGGAAGAAGATAAAATAGGTCTCATAGGTTCCTTGTGTGTGTGTGAGGGGGGGGGGGTTCAGGGGGAGACATTTTATCGGGTTATCACTGTACGGAACATTTGGATGAATCTGCTAGCAAGTAGTCGGTTTATTAAATATACAATATCATCATTAACATCATAATTAATATCATCATCATCATTTACTATAACTTTACTTTGTTACTGCACTTAAAATGTAAACATTACAGGAATTATAACTTTTATGTTTGTTTTGTTTTTAGGGGAGAATCTCTAGACTGTCGCTTAATCAGCACAGCCTAACATGACCTGTATTCATTGCCACTACATATATGGCCGTTATCTCTTACAGGGATAACTCAGTTACATAATCAGCTTCTGGCTGCCATTGTCTAACCTTTATCCGTTACGCGGATAATGGATGTAAAATCACACGCCACTAGGGGGCGGTGTCAGAGGCAGTTTAGTAAAGGGTCGTATAAAAATATATATTCAGACATAATTTTCATTTGTAGTGGTATGTTTTCCCTGTTTGTCAACAGTGAGCAGCGAAGATGACAAACATGATCCCCCACACACATACATTTTCGATGTTTTAAGATTTTTCACGATAATATTTCCGAGTTTTCTGGTACAATGTAATGTGTATCAGGTTGATATCAGTTTCGGAAAAGTTTTTTTCTTTTACATGTACATATCGGTCTCTGGATAAGTGTGGGAGGTGAAGCGCCGGTGATTAACCTCCCCAGAAGTCGGGAAGGCCCCCCCCCCCAGCGAATGTTTGTCCGGATCTGGCAAGTGAGCCATTCAATTACATACTCCTTAGTACCTGGGTTCAAAAAGCAGTTTGGCTATGTCTGAAATAGGTTTCGTCTTTCACTTCGCCTCATTACATTCGCCACAAAAGAGCTAAATTTCCCAATTCACCTTCTGGCACTGTCAGTTTATAAACAATATATATATATATATATATATATATATATATTAATTACATGTATCACATGCAGGTGAGAAACGAACCCGATATCTGTCTACGTTCTGTCGTTCTAAATATAATTGAACTTTCTCTATATTTTCCAATCATTATCTAACGGGATAAAAGGGTGGGAGATAATATCAATAGTTTCATCATGAATGTTGTCATACTGTCCCTATGTCTGGATGAAGAGTTTTACATGGATCGTGATTAGAGAACGACAGACAGACGGACAGACAGACAGAGAGTATATGCATATGTCATTGTTTTTCATGTTGGGTAGATTTATCCCAGCACAAGTGTCCGAAATCTGGCACGAGTCTTTAGACGAGTGCCGGATCGGGCACGAGTTGTATCGGTCCTTTATGTATCTTAGTAGTACACACGTTGAAGCTGAAATGGCCAGTTGTTGGAACCATAACAGTGGCACGGTTAGCAAAAACTAATTAATGGGAGACTTTCTGAGCGGATTCTTCTGGTCGCTCGGTAGGTGGCAGCAGCCGTCACCGGGCCTTCCACACGAGTACAATTACAGCGTCGGTCACGTACAAAAAAATGTCTAAACGAAAACACTCAAAAGATTACGGAGAAATGGCGATTCCTCTGTTGAAGCAGGAACTCAGGTTGAGAAAAGCAAAGTTGTCAGGAAAAAAAAATCAACTGATTGAAAGGTAAGTTAATTTCATGTAAATAATCTTGGAATGTCAATGTGTGGTAATCTTTTGAGCGATAATACGGGAAAATACAATCGCTCCCATGCTGTATGATTGTGTATCACGTCTACGAAAATATTAACAAGTATATTGGCAATGCTTATTTTATGATAAGACATTTCTTAAAATAAATTACAGATTTTGTCATTCAGAAAATGATATTTCCTTGTTCAACTTCAGGCTGGAATCCTATGATAGGAATGACAACTTTGGACACCAGCTGGTCCAGGCTGAGCAGTTCAATATGAATGTGCCAAAGCAGTCTGGTTATAAAGATATCAATTCAGAGACACAGGTAAATTACTGGAATATTTTATTTTGGTTTAAATGTAGGTTCATTTTTTTAAATATTAAGCTTATACTGGGAAATCTGTTCCAATATCAGAGCTAACAGGCTAATGATGTTATAGTTTTCAATCCATTTTAGCTGCAGTGAATGTGATATATTAACCAATTTTAAATTAATAGCCATCTTCTTAAATGATTTTAAAAATAAAAGTCACAATTTAAAGTATTTCAAATGAAAAATGTAATATCTAAATACTAATATGGAATATTTTCAGATGCCCACAGTCACTGAAGAACAGGTTCCTTCGCTCCATTAGACTTACCAGTCAGAAAAAGAACGTCTACATATATGGGCGTGTCTCTGCAGAGATGTATAAAAAATGCATCTATAATGTGGACATCCAGCTGGATAGTCTCGGTGTTGTACAACAATGCCAGTGTGAATGTGCTGCAGGTATGGGACCTGAAGCACACTGTAAGCATGTCAGTCTGGTCCTCCATGCACTGACAAAACTGAAGGAGGGGATAATTACCCAGGAGACCTGCACCCAGATACTACAAACATTTCACCAAGCAAAAAAATATACTGGGTCACCTGTAAAAATTGAACATCTTGTGCTGAGAAGCTCAAAAAATCCCATGATGTCCCTGAAAACTTTTGATCCACGGCCTTTGGATTGCCGCAATATCTCTGGCTATGATGATCAAGTCAGATCAATTTGGCTGAATTCCACAGCTACCAATCCACCAATCAGGCAGATGTATGCTCCTGCAAATGTTTATGCCAATAACCACGACTATCAGGACAAATCTCCTGAAGACATGTTTTTGCAGAGCATCCACATCACACATGATGAACAGTAATCGATTGAGATCCAGACTCGCGGACAAGGAACAAACAAGTTCTGGAGGGAGGAACGTTTGCTGCCTTTGCATACATCAATGTTTGGGAGAATTTGCATTGTAACAGACAGAACAGATTTCCCCAAACTGGCAGAGTCATTGACTCAATATAAGAATATAAAGTCATCTGCCATAATACATGGCAGAAAATATGAAGCGGTGGCCCGTGATGCATATTCCAAGGATCAAAGTGTAACTGTGAATGAGTCCGGCATAGTTGTTTCATTAGATGTTCCCTACATTGGATTCTCACCAGATGGTTTAGTGGGAGATGATGGTATGATTGAAATTAAATGCCCATATACAGCATGTAACAAGCTAGTTAATCCTGATTCAGTTCCTTATCTTCAATTTGATATTCATGGAAAGCTTTTGCTGAAAGTCAACCATGACTATTATTATCAGGTGATGGGAAATTTGTGTTGCAAAAATCGAAAATGGTGTGATTTTGTTGTTTGGACGTTTAAAAGTATGGAAATCATCTGTATCCATCGGGATGATAAATTTATTTCATGCATAAAATTATTTTTGTACGCTGCTGCAGTCATCCGATTACTGGGGAGAGCATCTGAACCAGTCTGTGAGGAAGATTCTAACAGAATAGGTCCTGCATTAGTCTGAACGCCCTAGATCTAGCTATTTCATACATCTCTCTGTGTATGCGTGATGTTTATTTCCTGTGCTATTATTAGTGTAATTATTATAGTACGCGGCAGTGAGCAACCATTTTATTCCAGCCGAACTCCCCGTCCGTCCGTATTTATGCCCTGTGTTGTTGTTTTTTTCGGCCACAGCTTCTACTTCCTCTACATGTAACATCTCAATGGAAGAGTCAATTACTATAACTGATTTGTCCACCATATCAACATCTTGATAGAAATTTATATCATGCTGCAGTTGTCATCTTTCGGCATGTAGCTGACGATCCACATTGGCTGATTTTTCCTTTTCTGTCCAGCAGAATTTGTAAGCGACTGCCCCATCTTTTGACCTCATTTTCTTCCCTGCTGTAGGGAACCATAAAAAAATCAGATTTCATATGAATATACAATAAAAATATCAAACCAATAACATCTTATGTTTTAACTAAGTAATAAATTATAGATAATCAATGCATTTATGTTGATTTCCTAATAGTTATAATTAAATTTCTTATTTAACCTGAAATAAGCACACACACTGTTGTAATGACTGATAAGATTTAAAGCAAACCAAAAATTAATGTATTATTGATTGTGTCATTTATATAAGAAACAGCTTCATTGTAATCACAGTCACGACTACCTAACCACACACAAATGACCGGCCTCCTACTCACACAGTCTGTATCTGGTTCGGCCTACGCCTACGGCTACCAAAACGAATGGCTATACCATAGCATAGGCCGTAAATAATTCACGTATTCATATGATCAAATATATAAATTAATATATAAATTAACGTATTTCTGACATTTGTCGTTTTGTAGTCATCTGTTTTGATTTGACCGCCACAATGTTCCCGTTTTGTCAGCCACTCGGGGATTGCAATAACCCACAATTTAACAGGTCAAATTGGAAATTGATGGCCTCCTCTATTTGAACATTCGGGTACCGAACAACACGTTGAAGGCATGTTAAGAAAATTAACCTCTAAACTAGAGTTATGTTACACATATTTATGAATCTGATGAAACGTTGTGTTCTGAATATGTCTACGGAAATGCTTGTACACAGTCAGGAAATAGTAAAACACGCGATACCTTGGCCCCTCACGTGTCGCCATCTACCGGCATTGTGTTGCAAAACGGTGTTGCAACAAAAGTCCCTCATTACACGGCAATAGATGCAGAGTTCTCATTTCGGGTTTTGCCCCGTTTCATTATGACATATTGATGATGTCTTATGATATTACTACTCACTTGTATTTATATGCACTTACGGATAATGATGCTTCTGGACGTTTGTTTCCGATAGAACTTTATGAATTATTGAACTCGCCTTATCGTGTACAACACTTGATATCCATGTTTGCCTATTTTATTGAATGCCACGTTGTTTTTCGTAGTAACAATCGTTTAACTAGCAAAAATTGCACTGTTTACGATGTCGCTAAGTTAGCACCAATTTCGTCTCTATTTGAAACACA
This sequence comes from Paralvinella palmiformis, assembly GCA_025642065.1. Classification (NCBI taxonomy): domain Eukaryota; kingdom Metazoa; phylum Annelida; class Polychaeta; order Terebellida; family Alvinellidae; genus Paralvinella; species Paralvinella palmiformis. The sequence continues at coordinate 8,420 of JAODUP010000159.1, forward strand.
ACGATAAACGAATCCAATGATATTTCAAATAATCCACCTCCGGTTTTCAACATCTTGAATATGTCAACAGACAACACGAGTCCAATCTTGACGATGATGACTGTGAGTACTCCAATGTACTAAACATTGATAGTGCGTTTTATGAAATAGAAGATATCCAACACTCAAATAAACACCGTGGTGATTTCGACACGCTTCAACGACATTTCCATTCCAATACATTTTGTACTGTTGTGCGAGACTTTCTTGACAGACAATAATGCCCATATGTGTGCAATTCCCGGCTATAATTTTGTATTTAGAAACAGACGCACCAATTCTCGTGGAGGTGTGGCAATTTGTATTAAAAACGACCTAAAATATATTAGACGTGAAGATTTAGAGATGACTCATATGATGGCCAATTTGAGTCAGTAATTATAGAAGCAACAATTGATAATAAAAATGTCACTGTGGGAGAAATCTAACACCAACGAAGTTACATCAGTTGACATCAGATATGAACAATTAATATCCAACTTAAACCCTACTACGAAGAATATTATAATTGGAACAGATTCTCATTTTGATTATTTAAAAGTGGAACAACATAAACACACCTCTGATTTATTAAATAATTTTATTACAACAGGTAGGATTCCCATCATAACTCAAGCCACTCCACTTACAGCAACTTCGTCAACACTTATGGATAACATTTACGTGAATTATAAAAATAACATGGATCAAATTTTAACTGGTGTATTATCCAGTGATATTTCGGATCATTTTCCAGTCCTCTTTTTCATGGAAAACAGCCCAAACCTAAGAATATTGATAAAAACAAGATTATTAGACGAAAAGAAAATGTATCAGATCAACAGGAGTTTACACTCGGTAAACTGATCCTACTTATTGCCTCTAGATACCAATAAAGCTTGTGAGGAACTCACCAATAAAATACTAGAAGTACTGAATATAATTGACCCAATCACATTAAAAAAGGTACGACCTAAGCAACAAATTTTGAATTCTTGGATAACCATAGGACTAATGAAGTCATCTAAAACCCTCGATAAACTGTACAGGAAGCAAATTGGCAAGCCAATTACTGATATTTCCCATGCCAATTATATTGAGTTTAGGCAACTGTATCAGAAATTAAAGCGCAAAAATAAACATAATTATTATTCAGAACTATTTAATCGTTATCGAAATGTAAGACGTACATGGGCTAACCGAAATTTATTAATCGGTAGGAACAAAAATAAATAAATCTATGTTCACAGATACATTCATTATCAGTAATAAACACACAAGTAACAAAAATCACATTTCAAATGGTTTCTGTAAATACTTCACTGGAGTTGGTGAACAATTTGGCACGATTATAACAGATCCGGAACATTGACGTTTAAGGTTAAAATGGCGGGATTATCACGGTATTGTCGCTCAGCGGACCCCCTATAAATCCCACAACGCAAAGCGCGCCTGGTTTGTTTTGGTTTGTGACGTCATCATGCAATGGATCTAAACCCCCATCTATTAACCCTTTTGACCATTATTTAAAACGCAAACGTCATGATAAAACATTTTATTTCAATCCAACTGACTACATTGAAATTGAGCGAATCATAACGTCCCTGAAAAACAAACGTAGTTGTGGACCTGACGGTATTAACTCCCAATTTTTTAAAGCCATCAAAGTTGAAGTGTCGGAAGGAATAGCAATTATTATAAACAAATCCTTAGCGACTGGCGTAGTTCCTGATTTCCTGTAAATTGCAAAAGTTATTCTCATTTATAAATCCAAAGATTCCCAGCACTGTGCTAATTATAGTTACCCCTCTCTTACCAGTTATCTTCAAATTATTGGGAAGTGTTGTGCATAAAAGATTATACTCCTTTATGTACATGCAAAATATCTTCTTTCCCAGTCAGTATGGATTTCGGCCGAAACACTGCAATATTAATGCAATAACTGAATTCACATCGAATGTACTTTCATCACGTGGCAAAAAAAGAATACACAGCTGGTGTATTCCTTGACCTCTCCAATGCTTTTGATACCATTAATCACGGCACACTGCTAAACCAACTTCAACATTATGGTGTACGTGGTATAGCCTTGTAGTGGTTCAGGAGCTACTTAACTAACCGAAAACAATATGTATCATACAACGAAACTGATTCGTCAATCATGGACATAACATGTGGAGTACCCAAAGGGTCAGTACTGAAACCCTTGCTTTTTTATTATTTATACAAATGATCTGCCCAACGCCTTGATTGAATCTAAGTGTATTCTTTTTTGCAGACGACACTACAGTTTACTATTCTTCAAAAAATATTACAAAAATATTTCACAAAATTAACAATGATCTAAATTCACTTGAAGATTGGTTTTAAGGCTAATAAACTTTCATTAAATATCAGTAAAAAAAATTATAAGGTCTTTCCAGGAAAACCGACTAAACATAAAAACCTTTGATTGAAAATCAAAAATGAAATAATCAATAAAGTAAACAAAGTCAAATGTTTGGGAATGATTATAGATGTAAAAATTAACCTGGCGGGAACATATTAACTATTGTTGTAATAAAATGTCGAGCAATAAACTCGTCAAAACACTTACTAACCAAAGAACAATTAAAAACCCTATACTACAGCCTAACCCATTCTTATCTCAACTATGGTCTCTTATTATGGGAATCTTCAAATAAAGAATATAAATAAACAAAAGACGATAAGGATAATAAACAACTCGAAAAACAATGCACCTGCGATCCCCATATACAAGAGCCTTAATATATTGCCATTAGCGAAGCTGTTCAAATTACAACTTGGAAAATGTATGTATTTGTACTCCCATAGAGAATTGCCCCAACCACTGCAAAATATATTTTCTTTAAATGGCGACATTCACTCACACAATACAAGAAACAAAAACGCACCACATATTACAGAAAGACACAGCAAAACAATCTGCAGATCATTTATTCATGCAGCCCCTCAAACCTGGTATAATATGCCGGACAAAATAAAATAATTAAGAACCACCAAATCCTTTAGCGGTAAATTTAAACAAGAACTAATAAAATATAAGTAAATAAACATGATATTTTATTTTCGTACACAGTGCACACAAATATTCATGAACATAATGTTTTAAATATCAACGTGCTGCTTTATTGATAACACAAAAAAATTCAATGTATATATGTGTGTATATATATATATATATATATATATATGTGTGTGTGTGTGTGTGTGTGTGTGTGTGTGTGTGTGTGTGTGTGTGTGTGTGTGTGTGTGTGTGTGAGTTTATATGTGCGTGCATAAAAATTACTAGGTCAAAACTTGTGCTAATAAATCATGTAATCATAGGTGTCAAGCTAAACAACAACTCTGTCGGAGATAGACGTTCATGTGTCATATTTATCTGTCCATGTAAATCGCAGAACTATTTGATTTCCTACATATATCTTTTCACTTTTCGTCTCAATTGTTCATTGTTTTCTTTCTGGGCATTACAGTCTCATTGCTCGATCAAACTTACTTAGCTTCATATAAACTATATCAGTGAGGAAATAGACATTGTTGTCTTAGTAAATGTCCTCAGTTTCTGTCCATAAAATAAATATTTATGATAATCCTTTTATTATAATAAATATGCTGTATTGTGATATACCTGTATTGATAAATATGTCTATATTATGTACTTTAACAGAAATAGACATTCATTCATTCATTCTCTCATATGAATACAGGAATTCAGCTTTTCCCTTCAGAATCACCCGCACTTGAGTTTTACCAATGCCAAATTTTTCAGCCAAACCACGCTGAATTTTAATGACAATATTTTCCGCTAACGTTTCGCCATATTTTCATTATAAACAAACGTAGATACGCTGATTGTCACCACAGAACACTCCTTTGGTTCTCCATTGGGAGGTGGGAGAGGTCGTTGTCATCTCGTCAATATTGTGCTGTATTTTGAAACAGCTACGAGCCGACCAAGGACGTTTGGTTGGGGCTAATATTGGCTGATTTATGATTGGTCAATCTGTATCAGATTGACGAAGTGAACGGTGCGTTAAATACACGGCCATGAAAAGACGATGGTCGCTTGAGACAGCTTCATTTCCACTGGAAAAGCAACACCGGGCCAAAACGGGTGGTCGATTAACGTAGAACAGAAGTGGTCGTTTATTAAAAAAAGTATTTTAATACAGGTGGTCTCCTAAGACAGCTGGTCGTATGTACAGATTTTACTATATTAATATATATATATGATATTGTGTTTATTGATTTTTTGCTCGAGTATTGACTTTTCTAAATGGTCAACAAATCATTTAAACTGATAATTATCGTCAGTTGCCAGTCGTAGTTGTACGAGATCAACCATATTTATCAGGACATTTTTTCCTATAACGATTAGCTCTATTTTGTTTAAAAAAAGTAGCCATACAGCTATAATAGATAGATAAATAATGAACAATTGGATGTCTCATCATTTTGATATTAGGTTGTCCTTAGAATGCTATTATCATCATGGCCACATATTATGTGACAACTGAGCAAATGGTGAATGCTGTGTGGTAAATCTGTTTTATTACTAGTTCATTATTGTTAGTACGAGATAGTAAGTTCAGATCCCCAGATATATGAATACTTATTCATTTAATACATTCAAGAAAATTCCAAAATTAAATATTATATTTTCCAATTAAAAAATAATAATATCCAAGTATTTTAATATGTGCTTACTGCAATTGCTTACCGATTAATGGGTCATGAATATTGACCATCCCAGGTCATTGATCTGACAAAACCTGATGTTTATATACTCAAGGAAGTACAAGATAACTTACTCCAAGATGGTCTACTAATAGGGGTGTCTTGTCTATTAAAAGAGTAATCCGGACCCATGGACACCTCCCCCTGATCCATCTATGACTATATTTTCTTTATAACATACTTGATGCTGCTAAATTCTAAATGTTTATGGCATTACTATTAAAAAATGGTTATTTACGTTTTTTCAACTTGGTACACAAATTCCCACCCTCCCCATCCCATTTTAGTAGATACTATTATTTAGTTACATGGCCCTCCATGAGTGCAATTAGTTTTCCTCCTTAGTTTAGTGGTCTGAGGAGCTCCAACATAAACAAAAAGTAGTTTGTGTTTACTGCGCACCTGGTTGGTAATTTTTTTTTCTCAGGAGTTTAGTAGAGTGTTTATGCGTTTCCACGAATCACGTGTTTAGCTGTTTAACAGACTATTGGTCTAGTTTTATCTTACGTCGCCAACCTGCCCTTAATACGACTTCCTGCCAATTAATGGGATGATGTAAACTGTCAGGACACGTGTAATTGATGATAAAATGTAAATATTGATGTTTTACGGCCACTTTGGTGCACAAGGTAGGCTAAATGGGCCGAACGACCTCCAAAGGTAATGAGGCGTGGTCGAAGATTACACATCCTTTTGACATAGCCGGGCCGGGGTTTGAACCCAGGTGCTATTGATCTGTGGCCAACTGCGCTACCAGTTACGTCACGGAGGCGCCATAATTAAATATCAACGTGCTGCTTTATTGATAACACAAAAAACATTCAATGTATATATATGTATATATATATATATATATTGTGTGTGTGTGTGTGTGTGTGTGTGTGTGTGTGTGTGTGTGTGTGTGTGTGTGTGTGTGTGAGTTTATATGTGCGTGCATAAAAAAATTACTAGGTCAAAACTTGTGCTAATAAATCATGTAATCATAGGTGTCAAGCTAAACAACAACTCTGTCGGAGATAGACGTTCATGTGTCATATTTATCTGTCCATGTAAATCGCAGAACTATTTGATTTCCTACATATATCCTTTTACTTTTCGTCTCAATTGTTCATTGTTTTCTTTTTGGGCATTACAGTCTCATTGCTCGATCAAACTTACTTAGCTTCATATAAACTATATCAGTGAGGAAATAGACATTGTTGTCTTAGTAAATGTCCTCAGTTTCTGTCCATAAAATAAATATTTATGATAATCCTTTTATTATAATAAATATGCTGTATTGTGATATACCTTTATTGATAAATATGTCTATATTATGTACTTTAACAGAAATAGACATTCATTCATTCATTCTCTCATATGAATACAGGAATTCAGCTTTTCCCTTCAGAATCACCCGCACTTGAGTTTTACCAATGCCAAATTTTTCAGCCAAACCACGCTGAATTTTAATGAAAATATTTTCCGCTAACGTTTCGCCATATTTTCATTTTAAACAAACGTAGATACGCTGATTGTCACCACAGAACACTCCTTTGGTTCTCCATTGGGAGGTGGGAGAGGTCGTTGTCATCTCGTCAATATTGTGCTGTATTTTGAAACAGCTACGAGCCGACCAAGGACGTTTGGTTGGGGCTAATATTGGCTGATTTATGATTGGTCAATCTGTATCAGATTGACGAAGTGAACGGTGCGTTAAATACACGGCCATGAAAAGACGATGGTCGCTTGAGACAGCTTCATTTCCACTGGAAAAGCAACACCGGGCCAAAACGGGTGGTCGATTAACGTAGAACAGAGGTGGTCGTTTATTAAAAAAAATTTTTTAAGACAGGTGGTCTCCTAAGACAGCTGGTCGTATGTACAGATTTTACTATATTAATATATATATATGATATTGTGTTTATTGATTTTTTGCTCGAGTATTGACTTTTCTAAATGGTCAACAAATCATTTAAACTGATAATTATCGTCAGTTGCCAGTCGTAGTTGTACGGGATCAACCATATTTATCAGGACATTTTTTCCTATAACGATTAGCTCTATTTTGTTTAAAAAAAGTAGCCATACAGCTATAATAGATAGATAAATAATGAACAATTGGATGTCTCATCATTTTGATATTAGGTTGTCCTTAGAATGCTATTATCATCATGGCCACATATTATGTGACAACTGAGCAAATGGTGAATGCTGTGTGGTAAATCTGTTTTATTACTAGTTCATTATTGTTAGTACGAGATAGTAAGTTCAGATCCCCAGATATATGAATACTTATTCATTTAATACATTCAAGAAAATTCCAAAATTAAATATTATATTTTCCAATTAAAAAATAATAATATCCAAGTATTTTAATATGTGCTTACTGCAATTCCTAACCGATTAATGGGTCGTGAATATTGACCATCCCAGGTCATTGATCTGACAAAACCTGATGTTTATATACTCAAGGAGGTACAAGATAACTTACTCCAAGATGGTCTACTAATAGGGGTGTCTTGTCTATTAAAAGAGTAATCCGGACCCATGGACACCTCCCCCTGATCCATCTATGACTATATTTTCTTTATAACATACTTGATGCTGCTAAATTCTAAATGTTTATGGCATTACTATTAAAAAATGGTTATTTACGTTTTTTCAACTTGGTACACAAATTCCCACCCTCCCCATCCCATTTTAGTAGATACTATTATTTAGTTACATGGCCCTCCATGAGTGCAATTAGTTTTCCTCCTTAGTTTAGTGGTCTGAGGAGCTCCAACATAAACAAAAAGTAGTTTGTGTTTACTGCGCACCTGGTTGGTTATTTTTTCAGGAGTTTAGTAGAGTGTTTATGCGTTTCCACGAATCACGTGTTTAGCTGTTTAACAGACTATTGGTCTAGTTTTATCTTACGTCGCCAACCTGCCCTTAATACGACTTCCTGCCAATTAATGGGATGATGTAAACTGTCAGGACACGTGTAATTGGTGATAAAATGTAAATATTGATGTTTTACGGCCACTTTGGTGCACAAGGTAGGCTAAATGGGCCGAACGACCTCCAAAGGTAATGAGGCGTGGTCGAAGATTACACATCCTTTTGACATAGCCGGGCCGGGGTTTGAACCCAGGTGCTATTGATCTGTGGCCAACTGCGCTACCAGTTACGTCACGGAGGCGCCATAATTTGGTGATAAAACTTCATGATTACAAATATTCAGTGAAAGTCCCTTTGTTTAAAACGCACGCACGCACGCACGCACATGGTGGTACCGCATCAGAGATTGCGTGAACTACGAGATCATTGATCGACCATGCCCGTGTGCCTTGTATATTAATAATACTAGAATTAGCTTTCTTAGCCAAAAGGATGTCCTCTACTTCTTTGTGACTGAAACACTCCCAACTCGAGTAAATGATCGAATAACGGCAAATCACTTAAAATCGTTTCACTTTCTTCACGTTGATTAGTTTGTTATTATAAATTTCATTATTGTAAATATGCGATAATTTCAGTGAGAGTGCGTTTGTTTATAATGCAATACTCATTTCCCATCTAAATTAACCTTTAAGTAGTAAGCTGGTTTGTGCTGAATCACGAGAAGGATTACAACCATTTATAACGATGTTAGTTAACGCTAAATGACATCGATGGCATTACACTAGACTTAAGGTAACATTTATGCCTGATTGCGAAACGTTGATTGATCATCACTGCATGCTTCAGACTCTCACTGAGAAGGATATATGGAATAGCCAAGGCTTCGTGTGGTTTGGAACCCAATTGTTCTGTGGTTCGTCAAGGGATGTTCATCTGTGTCCATTCGTCTAATGATCTGAACTATCGACCATCCATGCCGAGTGCAATTTAGTACCCATCGATTGGTAAAGAAGGCAACACTGATTCATCTTCATATGGAATTACTATAATCGGATGTTTTGGATCTTCAAAACTATCAAACAGTGTCTAAATTCGCATTAGTCCCAACAGTTACGTAAGCACCAATTACTTGTGAGATCCGTTTAATAGGTTATCTGCAAATCGACGTTTAATACACACCTGCTGTCCAGTGATATTTCGTGTCCCGTCGATGATCATCAATCTCTTTACCATTTATCTTGGATCAGTGTTAAACTTTCTTCATCAGTCGTATCACCGAGCCTCATCCTTTCAGTACTAAAGATAACAAATGGTCGCCATTTTATTTCTGGCCAAATATTAAGCATCGCCAAAAAAATTCTTCATAATATCTGTAGACTTCTAATTGATATTGGCGCTTGGATTTAACATTGAACATTTCGCTATTTTCACCGTTACGGATTACTTCCATGAAAACACAACGACTTATGTGATATTTTCAGAACAATTGATGGATTAATGACGTAAAAGTAAAACATTTCAACAATTCTGGAACTACATGAATAAAACCACACTCGATAACAACAGACCAGGTGTTATCTGTTTGATGTGATGATTATCTTCTTGTCGTGAGAATAGATACAAATGTATCAAACATATTATTCCAGTTATCATATTATCCATAGAACCTTTCGGGGGGATCTATATCGTTTTCGATGTATTCTAGGCCGAGGAAAGTCATCATCAACAACCGGCAATATGAGTCATGTATATTCACTGAAGCCTGACTGTCTCTTGTACTTATCATGCGATCTTATTCGTGGCAGTGATAGCAGAATATTCCAGCATGATTCTCCAAGACGGAGTTCCAAGACGAAGTTGGTGTTGACATCTTCGTTCAGACTGAACTAGTTCTTCCTGACAGTGTAGGAATTCCTCGTCGTTACCTTAGACAGGTCGGCGATCATAAACAGCATAACACGGCTGACCTGTATGTGTCGAGGCAAAACGCACAATATTAAAGATTCTCTAATACTTATTTTATGACAATATCCCCCGAGTATTACGTCCTTGTATAATATTCCTATCAATTGTCCCTAGCCATAAAGATCCCGTATGAAAATCCTCATCAACACCCCCCCATACCCATCCACCCCCAAATAATATTCCCCACATATTCTATATGATTCGGGGTTGTTTAATGTACGATATAATGTTATTTAATCACTGTAAACTTGTTTACAAATATTTTATTTACCCAACCTTATGAATATCATAAATGTTATTAATATTTAACTCTAGGTAGTATTTAGGGAATTCCTGTATACGTAGTGCAATATGTCTGAATAGTCTGTACTACTTTGCCAACATTCGACTTGATCATTTGTACAAGGCTACCCTTTATTGACACGGACGTTGATATTCCGTACGCCTTGGTCGAAAAGTAGCCAGCAACAACCAAAACAAAGCAATTGGACATGGTATGTGTCCTCCAAATCTTCACTCATTGGTTCAGGTGCCTCAAGGCATTGCATCACCGTCATGAACATTGGTAAGAGCCTCTAAGATACGCACATCAATAACAAGTTAATCACAATTTGGATTATGGGAGGATTTGTTCAAGGTTTTTCCAATAATAACAAAAACAATGCTTATAGCGTTCAATTAGGAGACTCCACTTTATAGGTGGCAGCACTCTTATTCGTGTGACACTTATTTTCATAACCTTTTGTCTTGAGAATTTAGAATTTTGCACATAAGAGTGACAGCTGTGTATCGGCAGCAGTAATTAAGACAAGTTTCTATTTATGTAGTGAGCGTGATGCTTTGAAATCAAATAAAGCAAACAGAATTGGTAAACTATTTGCTAATGCTATCATTTGATTGGCAGCATCAATAAACTGTATGGCATTTAATATATTAAAAGAGCGTCAATAATATTTAAGAGACATATTAGGGTTTCTGTCTAAAATAATGACCATTTCTCGGAAGGATTTCTGCAGTTAATAAGCCTTAAAAGTAGTAATAAACTGGAGAAGTGACTTTCTATTAAGAGGCATATAAAAACATTAATTTTGAGCTTTATCTGCCCTTCATCAAGACGTGCATTTTGTTCTTTACAAAGGTGGTACACAAGACTGTAGGTATAGTTTTTCAATGCACGGGGTGTTTCTGATTGGTAGACCAACATTTGTTTTAATTTTAGATATCCTGAAAAATTGCCACCAAGTAAGAATGTTAATGTATCCTTGGTAAATATTAGTGCAGACATTTCTTCAAATGCAAGAAGGGAACGCGTTCTCTTCCAATCTAATCTTGTTTCATCCACGTTAAGAACAAGTTCATCGGGATAATCATCGCTCTGTACAATGATTTGAAACTGTGCAGCGAAATAGTTTGGAACGTCAACATCTGCATTCGCAGCGTCACCAATTATTTTAATACTACGAAGCTTCATGCGACTTTTATAACCCGCAAACCACCCTTTACTATCTAAATATCTTTTATTCATGCCCTTTTCTACTGCAATTCATGGGTCAAGGGAACGTTTTTCTGGTTCATATTGTTTTCACCCAAATTGTTAGTAACTTCTCCAGTATCTCAACCAATTTGCTCCTTGAGTAAATTACTCTAGTAGCTTGCTGCATACTTTTTTTTGTTATTTTGTTTGGATTATTCATGATTGTCGTAACAGTAGACTAAGGCAAATTCCTAGCCTTAAAGAAACTTTGGCAAAAATATGGCAAGCTGTGATTTTTGTAACGTCGGGAGCACTAGTAGATTCCCTTTCTTCTTATTATTCTCTTGAACCCCAGTCGGACATAATGCTACAACAACAATATTCCTCCACAAGGTCCCGTCCTTTGATTGACTGATGTCTGGGTCAAGTTCGCTATACTTACTTACTTATCCTCTTCGTCCCAAGTGAGATATAGGCTATAACAACAATTATCCCTATGTGGATCTTTTACTTTGCGCCCGAGCAGACTATCTTTCGTACCCTTGCCTTACTGGTGTAGGCTTTGAGCAGATGTCGTCATACTACCAGATGTTCGACTCAAATCCGCTATAGGGGCCCTAGTGTTTGTTGTAATTGTTGTAGTAGTTTCTGTAATAGGTTTCGTATTACGGCGTGGAGTTGCTAGCCCCACACCCAACGCTCAACCTAGAGGACCAGGTGCTGATTTTTGTCTGGTCCCTCCTCTGGGACCTGCCCGGCTTGGTTAAACCGGTTAGGGGTTTAAGTCCCCCGCCGGTATAGCTTCCAGAGTCTTTGAGGCACAGCAGCCCCCTCATCATCGGCAAGGTACCACCACAGTGGGGTGGAGCCTAGGTGTAGCTGTTAAAGTTGACTATTATTTCATATTTTAAATTTTGTACATATTTTTTATTCATTTCGGTCTAATTTCAAAACCGACGTAAGTCTGAATCGTCGTAAACTGACCCGTTGTAAAACAGTGGGCTGACTGTTATACGGGAACGTCTCATATTGAGATATATTCGTTGTGGTTTCTCTTTGACTAAATAATAAACTGGATTAACTGCCAAATTGATTTTTATTATGTGCAGTCTATTGTTAGGTAGTTTAGGGTTTGTTTATGTTTTACAGAGTGTTGATGTATGAATTTGTCGAGAGGTAACTACCTCTAGAGTATATCTAGAGTGAGTCACTTGACATTGGAATAATGTATTCGTGTATCGTAAATTGGTTGAATATAATTTATCTCTATTCTACGTGGTAATGTTTTCGGTGGCTCTATGGCCTAACTGGTAGCGCGATCCACCGCAGATGTGTTGCACCTGGGTTCATACCGCAGACTGGTCTATGTCTGAATAGTATTCCATCTTTCTCTTCGGTGCATTACCTTTGGTGGATGCCATTTGGTTCATTTAGCTTACCATGTGCCCAAAAGTCGTAAAAGGCCGTAAATCAGATATATTTACGTGCTACTATTTCATTAAATAAATGATAGTATCCGTATATTGTCCCTAATGATAAGTTGTATAAATATAATTAAGGAAATATTTGTCGGGTCCAACCCTCGATGTCATAGTACTAAAATATTTAGAGATAATAAATTACAGTAAAGCTGTATTACTTGTTCTTGTAGATCTGTTTACTGCATTTGATACGGTTGACCATAGTGTACTTTTCTCCAGGTTTAAGTACATGTTTGTCTGTCAGGTAAAGTACATGGATGATGTCAGTTCTATTGTGAACAATGGATCCAGGGAGTTTCTGTTAATGGAATGTTATCTGACGTTCAGTCATAGTTATATGGTGTACCACAGGATTCAGCTTTTGGTGCTCTTGTTCTCACAAGGTATGCCCGTCTTCTTAGGATAATTGCGCAGTGACATGGCGTTAAATATCACTTGTATGCTGCTGAGTTACAGCTGTATATACCTCTGGATCCTGACAATGAGTTAATTTTCTCCCCTTCCTTGAATAATTTAGAACATTGTATTGCTAAATATAACTCAAAATCTTATAGAATTAAATAAATGATAATAAAACAAATATGATCTATTTGGTTTCACCACATTATGTTAAATCCTTAAACACCTCGGCATTATAGATTGAGTGCATCTTCCTTTACATGTATTAGGTCAGTAAAACATATATCGGATATATTTGACAAATGTATTAATATGTTCGAAAATATCACATCAGTACTATCATCTTAAGAACTCCAACTGTCTAAAATCATGTCTGAGATGTTCATATTATGGTCCATGCCTTTGTTACATTTAGCAGAGACTATTGTAACTCCCAGTTATATGGCCTAACTGATTATAACATCAATTGCCTTCAGCGAATTCACAATATTGCAGCTCGCATAGTGACAAATATTTGACAATATGATCATATCAGCCCAATTCGTCAAAAACTACATTGGCTACCTGTTAGACAGCGTATCCATTTCAATGTTTACTGCCAACTTATAATTCTATCAATTATAGTACTTACTTACCTACTTACTTACTTACCTACTTACTTACATACATACTTACTTACTTACTTATTTATCCTCTTCGTCCCCAGTGGGACATAGGCTATAACAACAATTATCACTATGCGGATCTTTGTTTTGCGCCCGAGCAGACTATATTTCGTACCCTTGCCTTACTGGTGTAGGGTTTGGGCAGGTGTCGTCATACTACCAGATGTTCGACTCAAGTCCGCTTGGAGTCCCTAGTGGTTGTTGTAATTGTTGTAGTAATTTCATTAACGCCCTTATTTTTTACGGGGTTGGGTTGTTAGCCCCACGCCCAACCCCCAACCTGGAAGACCAGGTCCTGGGTTTCGTCTAATCCCTCCTGTGAGAGCTGCCCGGCTTGGTAAAACCTATCAATGGCTTTAGTCCTGCCTGTACAGCTTCCACAGTCCTTGAGATGTTCAAACCTCTCGCCATCAGCAAGGTACCAACACAGAGGGACAACTGGACATGAGTAAGTGAAATCGCGTATATTAGTCATCCCAAAAGATACTATTTAAGGCGTAATCGCTTCGTACTACCTGGTCTAAGTAGACAGTAAGGCAGAGACTATAAAGTGTTCCTTGTTACATCTAAAGATTCATAATCACACTTTAGATACCAAAATGACAACCATTCATGAGCTTCAGATGGATTGAATTAAAATATTACATTAGTTTATTGTCGTTATTATTATTATTATTATTATTATTATTATTATTATTGTTGTTGTTGTTCTTATTGAGTAAATCACACCAAATGTGCTCCTGAATATCATTTCACAGCTAATCAATAAAATCGAACTTGGTACATGTCGGGCAATCAAGCAAGCCAAATCAATGAGAGCATATTTCATACAGATGTCCGTTTTGTGGAATCGATAAAAATTTGAAGCGGGCATCAATTGATTATTTACTGTAATTATTGTTAAGCTATACGTCATGCGAATGTTTGGAATAGTTGGAACATTTGATGAGTTCTGTAAGGCACCAGCAACGAAGCTAACACCCCCTCGGAGACAAGGCCTAAAATTGTCAGCATATAATATATATATATATATATATATATATATATATATATATATATATATATATATATATATTATAGTCTGACCTCAGTTTATGCCAACTTTGGGATCCTGGTTGAAAGTTGGCGTTGTGTTTAGGCGAACAGCCTTTGGACCTTTGTTACACATGCTATCACTATTTAATCTATCGCCGATCGCACGATCAACACCGTCATGATTGCACTATATGACATTCACAGCTTCTATATATATATCACTTTCTCTGTATATATATATATATATATATATATATATATATATATATATATATATATATATATATATATAATTTTTCTGCCAATTATGTTTGTATATATTTTTAGTAGGAATTGATGCCATTCGTTACTATTTACAATCGATTGGTTATGTATAAAACACAAACCAGTCACTCGATCACGATTGGCCGGATGTTGTTGAGTTAACGAACGTTACAACGTTCTGTCAATCATAATAGCAAAACAATTTGAATAGTAGTAGAAATATAGTGTGTCACTGATAACTTTACAGAGATAATTGTATACGCTGATCTGAATTAATAACCGTGAGCCAGGGAAGGACATCGGAACCAGTGCAGTTAAGAATTCAAGAAAATAGAACTGTCTT
Source organism: Paralvinella palmiformis (assembly GCA_025642065.1). NCBI lineage: Eukaryota > Metazoa > Annelida > Polychaeta > Terebellida > Alvinellidae > Paralvinella > Paralvinella palmiformis. Next base: position 23,693 of record JAODUP010000159.1, read on the forward strand.
AATTTAGTCTGAGCAACCGCTTGAGAAATCGGACACATCTTATTAAGAAATCTGATCAAATTAGTAATCAGTTTTTTGTCTTTTTTACGTTGATTTATACGTTCCATTTAGGAATTTTTGCCATTTTCTTAAAAGTGGATCATAAATTTCCTGATATTTTTCTCCGTGTATTTATTTCCGGCTCATTAATTGGTGTAAGGTTGTTTCTTATCTATTTTCCAGCAGCCAATGGAGAAATTCAGCTTCCTGATGAGGTGGATTAATTTAATCCAGATAGTTGCCTGCTCAGTCGTAGGCCTTTTTTTCGTAATTTTCTTCTTATTTGGTACTGATGAAACGTTTCTTAAAACTGAGCGCAAAACGACAAATGCTCAATACGTCCCGTGGGACATTTACGATTTAAAACAAGCGAACGAATTCGATTACCAATGCGTCCAGATGAAATCCGAACCGGAAACGCCGATATGCATTTATCCGGACGTTGAGGACAAGTTCATTTCGCGATCAATTCTCCAAACGGGAATGTGGGAGCCGAAAGGGGTGGAATGTATGCAGAACGTCCTTAGAAACAACTCGGATTTGGGTTTAATCGATATTGGCACCAACATCGGGGTATTCAGCCTCTTGGCGGCTGCGATGGGCCGCAATGTTCTCAGCGTAGAGCCGCGGTTAGAGAGCGCCCGAAGATTTCACAAGTCGGTGAAACTGGGTCATCTGGAAGACCGCGTCACCCTGATAACCAACGCCCTTAATAACAAACGAGGTACGTGCGGCTTAGTCCTTAATCGTGTGAATCAAGGAAACATTAAAATCGTCGAAGCTGATCGCGACGAGGAAACCAACGCCACCGATAAGGAAATGCACGCTCAGTGCATCACCATGAACGACCTGGTGCCGTTGTGTAAGTTCAAAAGAGCAATCATGAAGATAGACATAGAAGGAAGGGAACCCAGAGCACTGGCGGCTGCTGATCGGCTATTCGATGCCATAGATATACCTTATATTATGATGGAATGGCATCTTATTAACCGGATTCTATTAGAATCGACATCTGACGAGGAGCAAGCGTTCGCAATAGAAATGGTGAGGTTCCTCGACGAAAGGGATTACGTGCCCGAATCAATTGGTCGCGTTCCACTTGATATATTTAAAATGAATGGTTGGCCGGGAAATGTCATTTGGAAAAAGAACACCATTATCTGAGATAGCAGATTGGCTTCGAGTAAAGCGTTTTCAAGCAGTTTTGAAATCGGATTGATCAATTTTTTGTTCTTAATTGTTGGTATTTTTTTTTTCCTTCTGTCGGGATTTATGTTAAGTGACATTTTACTTGTTGCAAAACACTTTAGGTTTTCTTTACAAAATTAACTTCGGTCAAATAAAGTGCAGTTATAATTTGCTCATTAGAATTCGATATTATACGAATTGTTACCGATCCATAACAGCGTAAAAGTGAAGATTTACCAGGTACGTCTATCTTCTAGTAGACTGTTTAATATAATAAGTTAACGCAATAAGTCATAAGATTTAGGAGACACATACACACCTACGCACACACGCACGCACGCACGCATAAGTATATAAATGACTAAACTAACAAAGCCAAATTATATTAAAACACATTATTGTATATCCTGTTTACATAAAACATCGTTGTCAATTTGCCCATCGTGTTATCAGTGATTTTGCTGGAAAACGCCGTTTGGTGCGTGTGCGTGCGTGTGTGGGTATGGGGGGGCGCATGTGTGTGTATACGTGTCTACGTATTTATGCAAAATAATATATTTCAGAAACTGATGCAGATAATTAAAAGATCAGGACAAATCCCTAAAAGAAAACAAAATATTATTAGATGATTTATTACATAGAAAATGCTTTACAAACTGAACGGTGAATGATGAAGCTAACGGACTGTAAATGTAAAAGATTACTTTTTTAAACATACCAGGAAAAAATAAATGCTCCTAACAAAGGATACTTTACTGAAGCTTCACCCTTCAGATTACGCCAAGAGAATACTATCCTCTCGTGAGGATAGTATGGAATCGCATCCCGCCCACAACTCACTAACGTTGATATAATTGCTGTAATAATAATAATAATAATAATAATAATAATAATAATAATAATAATATTTGACATTGATATAACGGCCTATTCAGCTAGATAGCTGCTCTAAGGCGCTTTACAATATTATTATCCCTGACTCAGACCTGTTCAAATCCGGCACACATTTCAACTCCGGAGGGATCTTACAACGCATGCCGCCATTATAGCCGTAAACACAAAGCCATCATGTCTTGTCAGGTTCTCATTTTTATAGAAGAGTGAACCAGTCGCCAACATGATGGCCTTGCAGCTCCGGAGCATCGAAGAAGCGACCCTTCGCTACGAGTCGTACGCTCTAACTAACTGCACCATCACGGCTCGAGATATAGTCTCATCATTCATAGTTTAAATTTATAAATTACGAGTTGAGTTTTTTTTCTAATGACAGCCTGTTACTCAAAACACTGAAATCGACAGATTTACAGGAAATAAACAATTTAATTTACGAATTAATATTTAAATAAATAAACATTATGGCCATTATAGTTCAGAGACGAATTAAACGTTATCAATGTCTCGTGTATAGATGGAATGTAGATAAAACGATGATCCAATAATATACTCCAAAGATGATTGAGAATCCACAAGAAGTTCTCAATACGTAATTCGAACGAGCTGATATTGTGTCCAACGAACAGAGCCTACTACTTCATAATCCGTAAACTTGTAGTCTTCAGGGAGTAGATGACCTTTTAGTCTTGTTCGGTATATCGGGTGGACTGGGCAGTTGAGCAGATAATGTACCGTATTGTACGCTTGTTGACAGTAAAGGCAGAGTGCTAGGGATGATGGACCGGTGATGTTACTTGCATATGACCAGAACGATAGGCTTCTGAGTTGGGGGTCGGCCAGTCTGACGTTGAGGAAGTTATGTCCAACTACAGTGGTGGTCTTGTACCAATCCTTGGATATATAGATTCGAGTTGATTAGAGATGAACTGTCAATGAGATGGTTGAATGTGCCAGGGGGGTGTTCAGCATGTTAGATTAATTCTAGGCACGTGGCTTCGTTTTCTAGTTGGTCGGCTCGGTCGTTACCTTTAAGGTTAAGGTCGCTTGGAACCCAGCGGTAGATTGCTTGGATTTCCACACTGCCTGAGGGTTGATGCAGTGATGTAGATTTCTGTGATGATTTCGGGGTAGGTGTGGAAATTAGCTGTGGAGATGATGGTTAGTGCCCCCATAGATTCCGAGTAGATAACTCTTTCATGGATAGGCTGTCTCGATATCCATATTAGTGCTGCTTTAGCTGCATGCAGCTCAGCTAATGTTTCCGGAGTGGGATTTGGGATTCTGCCTCTTATTTATTTGTCTTTTTCTTTAATGAAACATGCCCAGGCTGTGGTTCATTTTTCTTGGGAGCTAGCATCGGTGTAGATGTTGATGGTTGGTGTTTGGCTTTTATTCAAGTTGGGAATTCTGGTAGTCGCGTTCGTTGGACCTTACGGTATGACTGTGGGTAGGCCGATTTCCTTCTGGAGCCAAGTGGCATTGATTGACCATGAAGCATCGTTAAAGACTCTAGGATCTTTTTGTATTGCTTCTCGAATTATGTGTATAATGTCGGCCTGAATGGGTTTGATAGTAGTTCTCAAGAGATATGTGGCTGTTTCCTTTTCTAATTAAAAGTCGGATGGGCAAGATTCCTGATTCTCTGTATACCAAGATGGAACTTGTATCACTGGAACGCCCCAATATGCAGCGTAGTGGGACTCTTTGTATTCTTTCTAAGGACTGTAAGCTGGGTTGCAAGCCGGAAGGACGGAAGCAGCGTATAATAGGATATATTGTTGCAAGGACTTAAACAGAGTTTTGAGCATCTTGGTATTAACACCAATCTTCAGATGTGTGATGGCCTTGATCATGTTAAATCTGGAATCTACTTTAGGTTTAGTTTCTGCTACATGTCGGGCGAATGTGAGTCTTCTGCCCATTGTGACCCCGAGATATTTAGAATTGTTGACCATTTCTAGATGCTGAAGGCCAAGTTTAATTTTATGTCTTTGTCTAAATGTTTTGAGAGCCATGATCTTTGTCTTAGCTGGAAAGAAGTATAAGCCTAAGCTGTTGGCTGCCTTGTCTTCTGCATTCAGGGATTTATGGAGTTCATGTGTTGGGCTACTTCCGTGTGAAATCAGAACAAGATCGTCGGCATAAGCAAGGATGTCTACTGATGGAGGTAGAGTGACTGTCAGAAGTAGGATGACCGTTGAAGATGTTGGGGCACATCCAGTGGTTAGACCATGGGGGTCGGATATGCATTCTTGGGAGTCCAGCATGGAAAGATGATCGACACGCTCGAATGCTTTGTCCAGATCCAAGAAGGCGACAAACACTGGTTGGATTCTTTTGTGGCATTTTCTAGCTGTGATCTTCGTTACGATAGCGTCTAGTGTGGATCTATCTTGGACGAATCCGAAAATATTTTTCTTCTTGGAGGTTTTCCACTGGAGTCTTTCTAGGATCATTCTCTCCCTAATCTTTGAGCGGGTGGATCGGGATGACTATTGCCATCTTCCATTGTTCTGGCAGTTTTCATTCAGTCCAGGATTGATTGAATAAATCGAGGATTCTCTTCTTAAAGATCAAATGGCTGTCTTTCTGTGTATTCTAAGCATGGTTTCGAGTTCGTGGAAGGTAAACAGCCTGTTTGTATCTGGTTGTTTCTGTTTTGTTGCTGTTAAATTGGATTATCTTAGAGGTAATTGTTGTTTGGGGGTTTTGATACTTTTCTTGGGTAGGATTGTCTGGTCTGTCCTGGTTGTGAAATAGTCAGCGAGTCTGTTAGCTTCAAGTTTTAGATTTACAGTTTGGAATGTTGGAGTAGACCCTTTTATCTTTCTAATCTCTCGCCATATTTCTGTTGATCTCATTTCAGCTAGTTTGTTGCACCATATACCCCGCTGCCTTTTGGGGTTTTGTTGGCAACGACTAAGTTTTTCTAAGTTTCTATCGGTTGGGTATGCTTTGAAGATTTTGAGGAGCTGGCTGACTTGTTTCGTCAATTGTGTGGCTTCTGGGCGGAGGAAGGAATAAGGAGATTGGGTGGTCTTAGTTTTTGAGATGGGAACTGCTTCCATTGCTGCTGTATTTACGTCGTGAAGTAGTGATTGTAGGCGACGTTCAGGGGATGGATTCGTAGACGGGTCTGGATATGTACAGTTTCTTAACTTCTTCGCAAAGAGATCCCAATCTGCTTTCTCTGTGATCCATCTTGGTGGTATATGGATCCCTGGTGCCTTCTAGAATGAACTGGTTATATCAATGCTGTTAGCTATGGGGTTTCCAGTGAAGCTATCATTTTGGGTACCAGTATGTAGCTGTGAATAACTGTGGGTACACAATGTACCCTTGATGTTTTGGTGGAGGAACGTTCTTGGTGAAGCATGATAATTTCTGGGTGATTGTCTTGGATGTTGGTTAAGATGAAATTTGATTGGAAGCATTTTTTTCTTCTGTATTTTCTGTTGTTTGGGTTGACTTTTTTGGTGTCATCCCGGACGAGGTTATGACACTGGCTAGGACCGAGTAAAGCATCTGATCTTGGGGGATGGACTTTTCTGCCGCTTTTAGCTATTCTGGTGCGTTGTTATACGATTCCTTTGGTAGAGTCTTGTTCAGTTCCTTGGTGGTGTCCATTGTTTTCATCAAGTGACTAGGATAGCAGTTACCGTTGTCGTGACTGATTTGTGTGGAGTTACTGGTTGAACTCTCTTTTGTTCCCTGATAGCAATTCTCTTGTCTGTTTGGGGGAGTGGTTGGAAGACTGCTTATAAAAGTCTGTTGTGGCACCTTCCATGGTGCCTGTGTTTGTTGTGGTACCTTCCATGGTGCCTGTGTCTGTTTTGGTACCTTCCATGGTGCCTGTGTCTGTTTTGGTACCTTCCATGGTGCCTGTGTCTGCTGTGGCACCTTCCATGGTGCTGAGGTTGGCTTGATGATCTACACTTCTGGGTTGGCTATCTTCCGTTGTGGTTTGAGTCCCATCGGCTAGTGGATTGTATAGTTCATGTTGATCCTTGATGGGCATCATTTGTATCCTGGGTTGTGGTTTCCCTGACAATTTATACATTTTGGCTGTTCCGGCTTTGTGCAGCAAACCTAGTAAGCTGGGGCGTCCTTTTGGCCTTGTTTACCACAGTAGTAACACATCGGGCGGGACCTGCACACAGTGTGTGATTCTAGCGATGGCATCGGAA
>JAODUP010000159.1:32500-42500 GCA_025642065.1 Paralvinella palmiformis
TACGAATGTTAGGTGATGATAGATGTTATAGGGCGAGAAACATTCAAAGATAATGAAGCGTAGTCAAAGATGAAACTTCCTTCAGATATGCCCACTCCGAGATTTGAACTCAGGTAGTAGTGATCTGTGATCCAACGCGATACCAGTTAGAACTCGGAGGAATCTATTTGAATTAATAATTAATATTATGTTGAAAAAAGGAAATAGAAACGATACTTGATAACTGTGTAGAAAATGTGTACTCTAGAGACGTCAAAACATCATTGTTACAGCATCAGTCTGAATGTAAATATTTTTGTGATTTGGTTTGTGAATTTTAGGGAGCATATACAAATATTGAGGTCTTGGGCTTCTGATAACGTGAAAGGAATTGAAATTGTTTCTTTTTCCTTCAGAAATTGCACCCGTAGATTTAAGTTTATTTAAAATGGCAGTTATTTGAATCGCCAATGTATAAAGCTCACTACATTTTTCGTAATGATTATCATTATTTAATTGGGGATAACCTTCAGTAATATATTTCGTAAAGTTTTGACTATATTAGAAACAAACTTATCAAATAGGGGACTCACATTCGTTCAAACCCCCAAAAATTTCAACAGCACTAATTTTGGAAGCAACTAAAGATTTCGGAAGGAAGCCAAATATTTTTATATTTCTTGCGCTATGGCCGTATCAATTTTACGGAGAAAACTAAAATATTAATGCAATGTCAAATTGAATAATATAAACGTAAATCGTAGCAGATTATTTGTGGCAATTGAAAAATCGAAATCATAACGTTGTAACATATTACACTCTAAATTATTACTGCCTAAACAGACCAGATCTCTGGTGAAATGACTTACATGGAATTGCCTGTAAAATGCAGTATTTATCGAAACATTATTTTTTATGAATGAAAAGTCTAATTTATGTTTTAACGTACAATTGTATTGGTGTTCACTTTATTCTAAATATGCTTAAATACTCCTTCGTCGCATATAGTGTCCCAAACTGGAACATATATATATATATAGCCAAGGAGCTACTTACTGAGGAAATGAATATAAAGCGCAATATTGAAATATACAGAACGACATTAAAAAGAAATTAGAAATGGAAGATGCAGATCATACAATACAAGAACAAATTGTATTAATAGAATTTTCACGAAGGATGCCTTGCAGGAAACTGGATATGATGTCTTGGTACAGAGGACAGATAGAAATAAGATTAACAGTCGCTAGATGTCGCATAAGGTCGTACGCTTTCTATGACAATCTGTTATGTTTCCATAATAGATCTCTATTTCATAATTATTTTACTTATAGTTGTTTACTTATTCCAGTATTTCATTGATTTATGCCTATTGTACGTATTATGCGTCCTATAATATGTTAACTATAACGTACACATTGGCTCCAGGCGTTTTTAATTGTGGGTGATAATAAAGTAGATTGGTCACTGCTAGTTTTCGAGGGCTTTTTTATTGCTGTTTTTTGGCTTGAAAATTCATTTCTCGCTTAATAATAGTTTCTAGCTAACATCTAAATATAGTACTTAGTCGTCCATACTTCTACAAAACGGATTCCTACCTTTTCGCTGATGTCTACATTGGAAAATTAAAGTTTGTTCACGTCTTGGTTGCGTCGTTAGCATATTCATAATTCAGATATTGTCTCTTCAAGAAGCTCAGAATTATGAACGCAATAGCTAGAACTGTTCTAGCTGTTTGATTTTCGAGTTGTTTTTTAATGCTTTTCAAGTTGTTTGCACGATGTTTATAACTTTTCTTATCCATTACTGTAATTACAATCTTAAATAATATATATATATTTGTATGTAGTACATAACTATTGTTATAATGGTAATATTGTAGAGTTTGGAAATAAATCATTTATTTATTCATGCAACTTGTCATTTTCCCTAACCCTACACAAATCTTTTATCGCTACACATAGAAATGTACCTTTACCTTATGTTGATGTGAAACTCATCCTAAATAAAACCTATATACTAGTATCTGAACATATTATATGTCTGATCCCATCTGGGAAACTGTCTCTACGTTAAAGTCTAATCGTTCCAGCAGAGTGATGACTCTCCTACCTCACCACAGTCCTCGACAGATAACAAAATCTCGTAATATTTGTTTTACTATTTGTATACTACTAGCAGGTGACATTCATATGAATCCAAGCCTTCTTATCCTGCAAAATATCTGCTTGGTTACCAGCAACGTTAGGTCCGTCCATAACAAATCATCCAGTATCACAGACTTGGTAATATTTAAGAAATCGGTTATTCTCGCCCTCACTGAGACTTGGCCTTAACCCTCATGACACAACCTCTTGTATTTCTGATATCTACCACCCTGGCTATTTCTTTAACCACCAACCACGTCAGTCTGGACGTGGAGGTGATGTTGGCTTTCTGGTATCCAATAACTTTAAGTAAAGTCCCATTTTGTACAGATCTGTTCTAGTTTCGAGGCCGTCTACATTGAAATGTCGAACTGTTTATTTACTGGTTACTTCTTATGTCTTTATCGCCCTCCTGGAATAACTTCATCCTTCTTTGTTGACTTTCATGATTTACTCGAAAACTTAGTTACTATTCATCCTGACTTTTTCATCCTTGGTGATTTCAACCTGTATTTGGATACACAGTCTTCTGCTACGTCTACACTTAATGCCATCTTAGCAAGTTTTGACCAAAAACAACACGTTCCTTTCTCTACACACATTCATGGTCACTGGCTTGATCTCATCATAACCCGGTCGACGCCTAACTATATCCACACACTAACTGCCACAGATGGTTCATTGGATCATTTCACTGTCGTAACAAAAACAAAAATTAAGCATAATCCAGTTGACTCTTAAGTGTAATATTCTTGATCGGTATACTCATATGGAGGAAATAACACATACAACTTAACAGGGTTAGATATGTTAAACAGTTCTATATTTGTAATAGACTCACGAATAAAACTAAATTTGACATTTATAGAAACACGATCTCCAACAACTCTGGCGATTCTCGTCAACTCTGGAACTAAAACACTTCACAGAAATAGGACACTCCCCAGAAAAGCTTCTGTTTCTCTGCTAGCTCGTGATTAAAATAATTCACTCTGCAATTCTTTTTCCATACATTTCAAGGATAAGATCACCCAAATTTATGCTTCTGTCCAGGGTTGTACTTCCAGTTGTATTATTGATTTTCCAGGTGTGTTCAATCCTTGCACAGTGTTTAAATCAGCCTCACTTACTGAAGTTGCTAAATTGATTTTATCATCCCCTAATAAGTCCCGTGAACTTGAGCCTATCCTTACATTTCTGCTACAATGTTGTCTTCACACACTAATTGTTCCAATTACTAAGATAATAAATTTATCACTAAGCTCCGGGGTGTTCCCTTCTCATTTTAAACATGCCAATGTAAACACTCTTCTTAAAAACCATCTATACCAGACAGTGACCTAAACAGCTATAGACCTATTTCTAATTTATCTTTCATATCTAAAGTATTAGAAAAGGTTGTATCCAGTCGTTTGAACGTTCACTTAAACTGTATTCACCTGTCTAATCTTTTTTAGTCTGCATACAAATAATTTCACTCTACAAAAACCGCTCTACTGAAAATTCACAACGACATATCTCTAAACATGGGCATGGGAAAGGTCGCATCACTAACACTATTAGATATATGTTTGCAGCTTTTGACATAATTAATTATTCTGTTCTTCTAGATCACCTCTCTGATTTTTATGAAGTTAAAATACGATGTACCTCCGTCAAATCATCCAAAAGCTAAATGACATAAGGAAAACTCAGCTTGACTAGAAGTATTATGACAAGAAATAATATAATGATTATCACAAGTAAAGTGTTGTCTGTTTTTACACGCAAACTTGAACCCGGCCATGTTTTACAGATAAAAAATAACGACAGTCAGTAATGTTTCACACAATAATATGATGATGATGATGATTGGTGTTTTACGGCCACTTTTGTGCACAAGGTAGGCTAAATGGGCCGAGCAACTTCCAAAGGTAATGAGACTAAGTGAAAGACGAAACAACCTTCAGATATGCCCACGCCGGGATTCGAACACGGCTGGTAGTGATCTGTGATCCAGCACGCTACCACTAGACCACGGAGGCGCCCCACACAATAATATGAAATCAAATTTTATTTTGCTTTCCTCTAACCTTGCAAGAACATTTTTTAATAAATTAGTCAGGCAGGCTCAAAATATTTATATGGATAGCACTATATTTATCATGCAGTGAACGCGACACTTGTAAGGATATAAATTGTCCAAGTTTATAATAGTTTTAGTCCATTCTTGAACACATTACTGAATCACCTGCATGAAATGTTTTTTTTTTCTTTCAATATTTCATATATTTCGAATTGACTAGCCATCTGAGAAAAATCATAGATATCACATTTTGCACCTGGAAACACTGGTCAATTTGTGTAACATCTGATAATCAAAACAAATCTTGTTTAGTAAGTTAACCTTATTGTAAACAGCCTTGAATATAATACTATCTAAGTAATAGACTGAATCCATCCAGATACAATATATAAATTTAATGAATGATTCATGAATATTAAAATTATTTAGAATTCAGTGAACATCGCCTTACCGTGTTGCAACTCTATAAAGATATTATCTGAATATTCGTTGCTTGTGTGTGCGTGCGCGCACGCGCGCAAATTTGTGTTTTCTGCTACAGCCATCATAAATGGGTCCTAAAACGTACATTATCTCAATAGTTAATTCCCTCTTCAACTATATTAGGGCGTGTACGTGGCTTAACTGGTATTGCGGTTGGCTACATATCTATAGCAACTGGGTTCAAACCCCGGTCTGGCTATGTCAGAATGGTGTTTCATCTTTCACTTCGCTCCATTACCTTTGGACGTCGTTCGGCCCATTTAGCCTACCTTTGACAAGTGCCCGTAACGAAAACCGCTTCCATTTGCAGAATCTAGCAGTAACACGTTTTTTCCCATTAAACATGATGTTCACTTTAGCAGAATTTACATGTTTTAATTATCTTTTATATGCACTGGGCCACGGTCTATCTTCCTTTGTCTTAACTGTATAGAATCCATCACCGCTGTATGGCTATACCAAGCTATGCCTTGAGGCTATCTACTTACCGTGTATGGTCGTTGTATCTGCGATTCTTTTGTTGGTATCTGGATTAACATCCATGTTTTCGTTTTTAAGGCCACATTTATGCATATGATAGACAAATTGGCCACATTGGCCGAATAACCTCCAAAGGCAATAAGGGTGGAACAGATATGTGTTAAGTTGCTCTACCAGTTAGCGCATGGTGTCGCCCGAATAGCATCCAAGTAGATTTATTTCACAAGTTCCATTGATACCTTCGATTACTGGACGAGGAATTATCTTGCAGGAGTTCAGATCTTCTGCCAACATAGTTGATAAGTTAAGTTCAACAAACGATTGTCGATGTTCAGCACAGAATTTAGAATTTGACGACTACTACTGTGGAGGGGCGTTCCCTTTGGTCTTCTTAATAACCAAATAATAATAAAAATAAGCATTAATCTTTCGTCCATATCTGTTATTCCTTCTTGATTAATGTTTGCTTTCACATCTAATTCAATTAAGTGATATATATATATATATATATATATATATATATATATATAGCGCAACACACTTATTACGTGAATGCAGTTTATCCACATGTGGCAATTTTTAACTATTCGCCAAACGCTAAGCTATGTCGTGGAAAATGTATTTTAACATTTCACAAAACAATTACAAATTGTATTAACAGAAGTTCTTGCTGTACCCCATTCCAGTGAACGTGAACAGTATGACATTCAAACATCCGATTAATTAACAACTTTTAAACGAGCGTATTTATATGCGAACGTATCCCACCAGCTGTCGAAACCAAAATTACTCCAAATGTTATACCAGTAACAATGTATAACATCTAATTTCTTTCATAATACTAATACTTTCATAATACTAAAGGTTTGTACTATTATTTTATGTTATAATTGTTTTTGCAATACTATGTTTTATAATTTTTCTGGCCATACTAAATTTATAGCTCATTACTGTTTAATGCAAATAACGATTTTTCTATAGACATCAGAAAGTTTAAAATAATCATAGCTTATTATTTTTGTTAGTATTTTAACTTGAGTAGCAAGCATGTACAGTATATATACGCGCACACACACGCACGCACACACACACGCATATATATATATATATATATATATATATACAAACTCACACACACATTCATTCACTCACACTAACTATCCTATTGTATACGATTAATGTTTTGGAGATTTATTGTGCAAAATAATTAAGTTCTGATGACACGTTACATGTCTGAATATGAAAGGTCGTTTCCATGGAATTAGTCACCCGTTGAATCGACAAGTGGTTGTGTTACGTTCTTTTCACAAATCTGAACTAATCAGTGACACATACAAACCCAAACACATATATGATTGCCTTAAAATAGTTGGTTTCCAAGACAATATACAAGACATTACCACACATATTTCAAATTACCATGACCTCTTTACCTCCCGTATCCAATCCATCCTCCATTTGCCATCTCTCCCTTCTACATCACCTGCTAAAATGATCGGTTCGTTCCTGCCTAAATAGGTCATTAGCTAACACGTCATTTTATCAAGACCGGTATGGACACATAACACACTGAACAAACCTATGTTACATATCACATTTTTATCTCAGCTCAACTGAAGTGTTATCGTTCATATACTGACTTATTATTACTTGTTTTATTTTCTCTTTTAGTTAACATTTGAACAGACGCATTATCGCTCACATTATTATTATTACGGTAAATGTATTATTTAGTGTCATTTACTAAGTGGCACCACAGTTGGAATCCACATTAAGAAATGCAACAAGTTCATTTTTAGCCTCCTTATCTTTTTGTAGTTGCCAACACCTCGACATTTTATGGCCTCGTTCGAAACAATGACTCCACTTAGGATCGCAAAAATACTTTCCATCAGAATCATGTAATTCCTTTTCAAAACCTTTTGGCAACACATTTCTTGCCTTTTGCGGTATGATTTTATTCATCATTAAGCTCAAAATGGCTGATATTATCAGATTCCTGTTTACTTTTATCCCTACAACATCCCCAACCGCTACAAGAATAATGTTGATCTTTAGAACCTCTCATTTTAAACAACTTTTTATATTGAAATCTACCATATGTGAATTTGTGTGTAAGTATGTAATCATCTGATGCAGCCGCGACATGACCTAACTCGGTGATTTTCTTCTCATTGAGATACCTCATAATATCTTGCATCCGGTAAATTTAAAAAAAAGTGATTTGGCAATTTCTGAGCGATTTTATGAAGATGACAAATTTTAATTTACGGAGAGCAACGGGACGTGTTATTTTTGACAAGGTAGGTCAGCCAGATGGCAAGGCATTTCACTGTGTGAAGGTCAAATATTCTAAATGACACAGCGCCATATAATCTAAGACGTGACTTAAGAGTGAATAAATTTAATTTATTAATGCATCGTAGTTGTCTGCTCCCGGACCAGATAACACTGGCCATCCAGGCTGAATCGATGACAGCCGAATAAAACTGATCCAGTATAACCTATATCGGCTCCACTTCCTCCCACAAACAGCCTAAGGGAATCAGTAAACAATATTATCATCTGTTATTTATAGAGTTTTATTGAAAGAATTTCTTTACAAGCCATGGACATATTCTGCAGTTGTTTACACCCCAACGAGAAAATTTTTACAATATGGTACAGCAATCGATACAAACTAAAGCCACCAAAATGTATGGATAATATTTCAGAACGAAGAAGAATGTTATTTACTGGGAATGATGTTCTTTCGAAGAGCCGTGATTGGTCTCTAGGCAAACCTAATTCTGGATACATCTGAGTACGGGCTGAAGTTGCTCTAGCACGATTCTCTATTTCAATATACATTCACCCAAACACCACACATAGTACTACATAAATTACTACATCATAATACTAGCCAAGTTTAGGGCTGACATTAAAGGGCATATTCACAACTCTGGTGTCAAATATAATACAAACAACATTCGAATATTTTGGTTGTAGCAGAAGAATAATGGAAACTGCACGGAATTATAACCGCGTAAATTATATATATATATATATATATATATATTAGTATCATCATTTGTCTGATTTATATTGTGTTATTATTATCTAACGTCCATTCTCAACATCAAAATCATATCAATTATATAATGCATCAATTAGGAGATGTGTATTATAATAGTAGAAAGAACCCAGATGTCCTGACAGATAAACCATTGGTATTATTTAAACGATTTATACGTACCAATAAAAGGATCTAGCTCTAGTATTAAGACGAGCTATTTGTAATTAATGTTAGTCGTTGGCGAGTGCTGTACCTCTGAACACAATAATGGCTTACTCTCGGACTCTTGCCGTCTATCTTTCGCTGTCTGATGAACGACTCAGAACAAACTTAGACGTAGGCACTCAGCCCTTGGGTAGTATTGTTTAACAGGTAAAACAACACGCGCATCAGTTGATTAACACTAATTATTACAAGATATCCATTTCCTAGATGTTACGGTCAAAATATAATTGTTACAACATAAATCGTATTCACTTCCATAATAATTTACACATTTATAGATAGTTATTACAAGGCATAATAAGTCTTAATTACAAGTGTGTCAGTTACGTGTCAGATGTGTTCATTGTACATCAGGTGTATGAAATGTGAAAACGAAAGTGAAAATGAAACTGCTTGGGAATAGTAATTTGACAAATGACAGAGATCTACGCTTAACTGATGATAACTGTGATATCATACCCACACACATTATCATAAATAACATCACCTGTGAAGAACATTCACTGTCATACTGCTTGTAGAGCAAATAGGTAAAAACACAACCGAAAACGAAGCCGAAAGCTTAGGTGTCATAAACAACAAATTATTATCCTGGTATACTACATAGAATAGAAATGCTGTTTTTAGCAAATAGCTACATACATACATCTACTGCATACACACACGCGCGCGCGCGCGCACGCACACACACACAACACACACACACATTTATTATATGTACGCACACACATATTTCATTTAAACATAATCGGTTCTACAAATTTGGCACTATGCCAAATCTTTGACTAATTTAAATAGATACATGACATATAATGCTTGAATTTAAATAAATACTCCTTAGATATATATTTCACAAGCCAGCACGTTAATAGATTATTGTCAAACTGACATTGGCCACAGATAATTCTGTTCACTTCTCGCTTATCAGCTCCAGTTAAAAGGTTTCTCTTTTTCTAGCAATTTTTAGTATATTTCACTTCCGGTGCATCACTGCCGTTCCACAACTGCCCCTAATGCAGTGGAGTGTAAGTGGGTCGACTGCAAGAAGAATCAAAGCTGATTGTAATCAGCTGCCCTGAAAGATATAAGTTATTTACAGTAAGGATTATATACAGGTAAGCAGGAAGGTTGGATCCAAACCAGGCTACGGGCTCCCTCTCTTTATACACACGCCATTGCGACGGGATTCACTTATACTGCGCACTCAGATAGCGTGTAAGTATTTATCGTCATCCGTTTGGCTGCTGGTTGTGGTAGTTAAGGAAGATTGCGCGGGATCCCACACCGTTCTAAGTCGATTTATCCACACTACCTGAACGGAATAGAAATTAATTGATGATTGGCTAATAAAAAACCTTCATCTAAATTAATTGATGATTGGCTAATAAAAAAACCTTCATCTAAATTAATTGATGATTGGATAATAAAAAACCTTCATCTAAATTAATTGATGATTGACTAAAGAACGCGCATCTAAATTAACTAATGATTGGCTAAAGACCGTTCATCGAAATTAATTGATGATTGGCTAAAGAACATTAATCTAAATTAACTGATCATTGGCTA
>JAODUP010000159.1:47500-167500 GCA_025642065.1 Paralvinella palmiformis
ATTTGCCGATTTCTGAAATTATAGATTATATATATATATATATATTATAGACCGTAGATCACCAGAGAGGCGCCACACACACACACACACACACACACACACACACAAACAAACACACACCCACACA
Source organism: Paralvinella palmiformis (assembly GCA_025642065.1). Lineage (NCBI taxonomy): Eukaryota > Metazoa > Annelida > Polychaeta > Terebellida > Alvinellidae > Paralvinella > Paralvinella palmiformis. The sequence continues at coordinate 47,628 of JAODUP010000159.1, forward strand.
CACACATCTGATGACATTATCGTGTATTGAATTCCAATATTTTAAAACGAAAATACAGGAGCTAATAGTCACCTGACTACTATTGATAACGGGACTAGGACATGGTAGCTCAATGTTGAGCGATCACGAAGAAATCATTAGGTCCTCGGTTCGAAACCATCAACTCCCCACTAATTTTATATCTATAGTGTTTGGAATATGATGATTTGAAGTATATTAGTAGGCAACAGAGCGGTCTATATTTTAGCCATACAAATTCATAAATAAAATAGAAATTTCACTATAAGTCGTTACTCCGAATAAATATTTAAGTCCTCAGAGAAACAGTGATTTATTTGATCAATAAACCTAATTATCAAATATTATGACAGTCAATACAAATGATTGACACAGGGCAAAATGCAAACAAATAAACAAATAAGCGAGAGGCCTGTGCTATGCACTATTGTTATTAACTATCTGCTATAATGCATATACTGGTATGTGCTATGCAATGTGTATACCTCGCGTGTACCGTTAAACTGACAGTTTTATACATTGTTATTGGCCTACAATATTAATGACCATATTATAAATAATATTATAACATCTGATGAATATCGCTTAGTTTAAAAAATACCTTGGTCAGTAAATTATTTTAGTCTTTGAATAGAGTGGTATCTAAATAATTGACTAAATCAACACAGATAGAAGATTTAAATTTAATTGGTGGTTCGTATATTAAAAATATTTAGAAACTCAGAGAATGCCCCCTTGCCATGTGGCCATATTTATGAAAACTTCATCCAAATACCGCTAGTATATGTGCGAGGTTTTAATGGACATTTAAGTAATGCCCCTTTTCAAATTTTGCCATGTAAATATTGGCGTAGTGCGGTGCCCAATTCCTACTAACAGAAGTGCCTAATTTTTGGATGAACCATTCATCATTAAACAAAAAGTCATTACTCTACAATGATATTTGTATGCGTATGTGTGTGTGTGTTAGTACGTGCGTGTGCGTGCTTTCATAATTGAGATAACCACATTAGGTTGTTGTTATGCGTGCACTTCTTATATATAGATAATATCACATTATATGTATATAGAACAAACATTACCCATGTTTGTGTATACAGCAACCATGGTTGCAATATCTATGTGTACGGATAACAACAACCTAATGTGGTTATCTCAATATGTGTATAAAATCTGTGATAATATGGTCCAAGTTCATATCTGTACAGCTAACATCGCATTGATATATGTGTGAATAACTAATATAGTCACAACACTTGCGTGCAGAGTTAACATGGCTGAGGTATTTCTGTATAGAGCTAAGAGGACCATAATAATGTTGCCTACGTTTACAGATACAATATTAGCCTGTAGAAATAACTGGATCATAAGGCATGCATACACAGGAAACACAGGAAATAATACCAATAAATCAACTTGTTTACAAATGTTTAAATATAAACATTATTCACTTGAAATAAACCAACCTTGAACATAAGAATGGTGTTAACGATCGCAATGCGACTCTTTTCCGATTACCTGCTCCTCAAATTGACATCTTCAACAGTAGAATGCTGAGATATTTATACAATATCTGAGCAGTTAAGCTAAGATGCAGGGATGGCATTTGGCTGTTCTTATTGGCAGTTTATGTGACTTGTAAAAAGTTACGAGGTGTAGTATAATCACTATTTTTAAGTATCTGTTACTATACCAATCCCTTTCTATTAAATGTAAGGAAATAAATGTAAAGGTTGTTGTTTTAGAGTAACATTGGTGCACATGGTAAGATATGTGGGCCGAGCGACTCTCAACAGTAATCAGGCGAAGTGAAAGATGAAATATCCTTCCGACATACCCCGACCAGGGTTGGAACTTAGGTGTGGGGTATTAAGTTATGCATGTTCTTAAGATTGCAGTATACAATCATGCGTATCGATCTGACATAAATATTGATACTTATGTGGGTTTTTTTTAATGGCTTCCGTATATGTATTGATCCAACGAGGACGAAGAAACATTCCACAATGTACAAAGCCGATATGTTGTCATGGATCTGACAAAATATTAGTTCCGGGGCCCGTTTATAATGCTGGTTCCGGAGTCTGTTTATTTAATGTTCGTTCCCGGGACCGTTTATGTAATGCTGATTGAATGGCACATAGCTTGCGGACGAGGTAAATATTGCCTAAAATATTTTATCTCATTTTGTCCTACAGCCATTTCAGATGACATCGTGAGTGAAATCTAATGTGTCCATTACTTACACCATCAAACGTTACCCGTGCTGAGCTTCCTTGAGCATATCTACGATGCTACATATTGGTATGCATCGAGAACAGGAAGAAAAACTAAACAGATATACATACGCAAATGTGTGTGTGTGTGTGTGTGTGTGTGTGTGTGTGTGTGTGTTATTCAATATGATTCACTACCAGACTCCACTGATACACGGAGTGATTTCTAATAAATAAAACAAACGCAAAATGAAAACTAAGCCCATTGCTTGGAAGCGGATTGTGAATACCGAAGAACGAAGAAGTGAACGCTTTGTAACCCTAGATAATTAACACAGGATATCACCAGGAAATGTTATTCTCTAACTAATGGCTTCCGGTGCCTTTTTTACAAATACGATATATCTTTAATGGGAGAAAAGCATAAATTATATCAAATGTAACATATATGTAAAAAAGACCAATAATTGCAGTCTACCTGGATCAGTCTAAATAATAAACAAAGAAATCAATCAATCGAATGTAATATGAAATTAATTATAATATATATTCTCTGATAATGTGTGTTAAGATATGTTCTAGACATTTAATTGAAACGGTCAGCTACATTTAAATACCCGTGTGCGTGTGTGAACATGCAAATATATTCAGGTATGCATCCGTGTAAATATTATATAAGTGTATGCGTATATACACGTTTATATAGGGCCATATATGTATTAGACGCACTGCAAAAACCTTTGCAGTATAAAGATTTGTTTTGAACTAATGAGGTTAAAATTTAAAAATAATAAACATTTTGAATGTTATTTATGAACAACTTTCACATATTTATCAACATTTGTTTGTATCCATAAATACCTCGTTGTTATCAAGCAAGAAATGGCGTTATCTATTACTTTTCTCCCTGTCTAGTTACACTGCTCTATTTCGAAACTATTTAAAAATATTTGTTCCCTATATGTTAGGATGTTGTGCCTCTCTGGGAACATTTTAGGCCTATCTGTCATTATTTTCTGACTCCCCATAACATTTGTTTTTGTATAACAACATATATTTTCCAAGTATCGATAAACAATTTGTACCTACATAAATTTACCCATCCGCTTACGTTCTGTGTCCAACTATGCACTTCATGCACCAGATGTAAACATACAGGTTCCCATGTATCCATAAATAATATATCTTGTATCCATAAACCATGTCAGTTATTATTTACCATCAAAGTTAACACCCGATCAAACAAAATGATATTCTGATAATAATAATGATAATATATATATATATATATATATATATATATATATATATATATATATATATATATATATATATATAGTGTGTGTGTGTTGTGTGTGTGTGTACTAGATATTTTTATATTATTTAATATTCTCCCCCTTAAAAGAAAGATGGCGATGAACAATTACTTAAAATAGATTCCATAATACAGATCGATTATGTAAACATGTATATACAACGAAATAAACTGTTATTTTAACTATCATATTATCTACAACATAATATTCAATCTATTTAAAACTATGTCATTGAATAGATCCTTGCTTTATAGCAACAAACTATAGTTAAAGGTCATACACCGATAGTAGCCATACTGTTCTTGAGAACAGGTGGCCATGCTCCCATCTTTCGATAAGCATTCATTAGCGTGAACTAACAAGATGTTAACTGCATATATATATATATATATATATATATATATATATATAATGACCGTTATCTATTTTTCTGACCGTTTCGAGTTTATAACAAGGTAGTATGCAAAAATCGGACATTCTATATAGGCAATATGTCTTAGTTTAGGAATGTTATCCTTATTAGAAAATATTTGCCAAATTGTTGTTGTATCCGATACATATTATGAATCGGTGTAAACATGGCGTTACTGATGGATTATCTGTCCTTATCCTATATATCTATTGAAAGTCATACAGTTATAATTATCCAAGAAGACTGTTACTATACAAGAAAACTACGAAAATAGATGTATAAGAATTCATACACGGTGACGCTTCAACGAATAGAAAACTAATACTAGATGATTTGAACATTTAATTGACTGTAAAACAAGAAACGGAGCATGTATAATAATCTGAAGTTGTGAATCTACAAGTTTATTTGATTATACTATAATTGTTATCATATAGTACATTTATATATAATGCGTCTTCAACTTATAACATGATTAACGGCACCTGTACAAGTGAAACAAATTGTTATATATATATATATATATATATATATATATATATATATACATGAAGAGAATTTTTAATGTTTTGTATGTCACAGGGTAGAGAATAACAGGGGAGCACTATTGTAACATCGGTCTTCATATAGGATAGTTTGATCTCTGGATACCTTAAATCGTATGGGGCTGCGAGACCTTGAGATCTTCCCGGATTGTAGTTCGTCAATAATTCAGCCAAATATGGAGGTGAGTTGATAATCAGAGCCCGGTGTGTAGTTAGCAGCAACGCCAGTTTAATATGTACCCAACAGGAAGTCAGTGAAGCTTTTACAGCACAGGACTGATGTGGCCAACTATCGACGTACGTGTGACGAATTTGGGCACAGTGTTGTGGACATCCAACAGAAGTACGAGCACAACAAACAAATTAAAGTCGTCTATACGAGTAGCAAAGGTAGTAACTAAGCCGTCTACCAACAGTTTGGTCGCATCAGTTGTAAAGTATATCCGGTTATAGACTATCTATAGACCTGTCGGTAGTGTGGCATCAATAGCAGCTTACCGCCACCGTTGGTTACTTGGATGAGCGAGTATTCGTTTTAACTTCGGGGCCGACTACACCCAACGACAGCGCAGTGCTCTACTCGCCGTGATTTTTTTCGTACTCATCTGTCAGATGTTAAACACTTCCTTAAATTTCTTATTCGGCGGCACATAGTAATCATCAAAGATACTGAACAAACGGCAGATGTAACAACTAACAGTTGTTATGGCATCAGCGCTGTATTAGGCCATCAGGAATGGACGATGTAGTACAATTGTGCTCAGCCCTCTCATAGTCCATTCCTTGACGCGTTGAGGAAGCTTGTACGCCACAGCGCTCCAGAGGGCTATGCCAGCAGGAGCTTAGGCTGGGACACCCAGGCTGTAATTGTCAGCGGATAGAGAGGTTAGGCCGATATGGGCTAAGGGCGAGTTAATCCCGACAGAAACCTAGAGTGCTGAAGTCAGAGGTATTGAGCCGCAAGGCGGCTCTAATAACACACAATATCGTCCATCATTCACGAAAAGAAAATCAGTACATTTATAAATATCGGGGGGGGGTTCTTTTTCGCGATTTAGGTGACTTTTCCTGTCCAAATCATTCAGTTCCTAACCATTTTCTAACAATATCTAATGGTTATAAAACTTCGTTGATAATATAATCTACGGTCTGTGTGGGGTTTTTTTTTTGGGGGTGGGGGGGGTGTGGGGGGGGGGTTCCATATAGACACACCAGTACGAAATAATCCTTTATTAAAACCATACGCTAGAACCAAATATAATGTTGTTATACCTTTTCGATTTGTCAAATCTAACCACCTGACAACGATGCCATTATATACGATGGTAGTGCTAATATTTGTATATCAATAAGTGAATATCCAAACATTAAAAAGGGGCGCCTCCGTGGTCTAGCGGTAGCGCGCTGGACCACATATCACTACCACCCGTGTTCGAATACCGGCGTGGGCATATCTGAAGGTTGTTTCGTCTTTCGCTTCGTCTCATTACCTTTCGGAAGTCGCTCGGCCCATTTAGCCTACCTCGTGCACAAAGGTGGCCATAAAACATCGATCATGATCATCCAAACATTAAAAAAATCCTGTATGTAATGTACGGTAAATCTGCATTTGTGGATAACATAAATAGCTGTTTTATTGATTAAAATGGGTTTTGGTCGAAGCATATATTTTAATATGGAAATTTAAATATTCATTTAGTTTTTGACATTCCAGCAACTAAATGAATGTCGAAACTGCACGATTAAATATTTGTATTCCTCGATCCGGTGCGTTATCATATACTGTTCTTAGTGCGTTTATTGCAGAAGTCCACTCGGCTCGGATACTGATTTACAGCCTGCTGAACTGAGCCAGATTTTGATTTACAGCTTGCCCAGTGGACTAAGTCACATATTGATCTACAGCTTCTTGAATACTAATATTTATCTGTACACCCCACCATTCACCGACAGGACAAATGATCAATTTTCATAATAAATTGTTTTTCAACTCGTTCCTTTAAGGAGACAGAACAAAAACAAACAGCTACATAGTTTGGCATTTGCTCCACGGAATTAATTTAATAAGTATAACGCCCCTGTCTGTAAAGAATTTACTGTCCAGCTGTTCAGCGACTGCTTACTGCAATAGGTACGTTCTCCGTGCATGGATATAAATGGTCGGCATTCTAGCCAAACATTGACCAACCGCCCGCAGCTGTTTACGAAGATTTTATTCGAAAATTTATTGAAAATAGTCGACTGATTTCGATTTACTGCAACTATATGGCGACATCTGTTTGGGCAGATTTGTTGACAATTGGAGAACAAAATGCGTTTATGATGTTGTTTATCTGCCATAAGTCGCCGTTATGTAACATTATCTATCTATTAAGTGTGCGTGTGTGTGTGTGTGTGTGGGGGGGGGGGGGTTATAACCAAAATACGTCTCCAGGTTTGGTCGGTTAAAGGCCGCAAGAGGGGGGTCGGATCTGGTCCCCCCTTCTTCGTCACCCAACATCCACCCGCACCCCCACAAATGTACAAATAAGTAGCGGACAGTTTGATTCGTGACATGCATGAACGTGTAAACAAAAAGCAAGAAACATAATACTGAAATAAAATGTCTGAAGCTTATAACTTAGAAATGGCGTGATGGCTCAGTTAGTTAGAGCGTAGGACTGATAGCCGAAGGGTCGCGGGTTCGAGGTTCCGGGAGTAGCAACGTTGTCATGTGGCGACTGGTTCACTCGGCCAGAAATGAGAACCTGACAGGACGTGATGGCTATATGTGTTTGAGTACGCGTTGTATGCTCCGTTGGGAGTCGAGGTGTGTGCTGGATTGAAGCAGATCCGAGTCAGGGATAATAATATTGTTCAGCGCCTCAGAACAGACTTACCAGGTTTTGGCGCTATATAAATATGCATTATTATTATTAGAAATGGCAATCTCCCAAAATAAAATAGATGAGCAACAAAATAGAATATATAACGAAATAAACTCTTATCAAATTTTAAGACTGATATACATGTATATAGCAAGAGAATATGCAATATTGTTTGTGTCTTATTACACCAGCTTGCAATTATTTTATTTCCTTATCATACAAATTTTGAAATTACATTAGTGTAAACTAAGTGATGCCTTAAACATAAGTTTAGTTCAGTCCTGTTATGTATATTCTAAAGAGATACGAGTAAAAATAACGTACAAAACTGACAAAATTTCTGTCTGTGGATATCTGATTAAACATTCCCATTATATGTTGATGCCTATAGAGTCCAACACACCCACACACCATCATATAACAAAAATATTGTCCATTAGTATGATCCGATCAGTAAGCGGTTCCTGTACCTATACAAACGACCAGGATACTTCCTATATGTGACCCGTACTTTCGGAGGTCGTTCGGCTCAGTTAGGCTACCTTATGCACAAAAGGTGGCCGTAAAAAGCGACAAACAAACCTATATGCGACCCGATTGTTACACATTCATAAGATGACCGCATGTGTTTGTACGCGGTCTTAAGGCGAGACCGCTTCCATTATTTTAGTTTAACGTGTACTTTCATAACCCAACGAACGCATAATGAACGCACACTGAACACAGAGTACGACATTAAGTACAGAAATCTCTCGGCTAATTAGTCCATTACCTGACGGAGAGTGGGCGGTTTATCTTGCTTCGAAACTGGTCACACCTGGCGCATATATGGCCGAGGGGCGGCTGTCTGATGAAACTTCCCACAAAACGTAGATAACCCGATTTGATTCGAACCACAGCATTCCACCCATTGGACTATAAGAACCACAGCAAGATCTGCCGGAGTATAGCGATAAAACGTCACCACCCCCCCTCGTTCATCTAGGATAATACTGAATAAAATATCACAACGAAGTAACAAAAGCTCTTAGAGCAACTGTTCAGTTGATAAGTAAGCGATGTATTCTCCTTATATTATAAAGTATTCAATGGCAAAACCTACCTCTCCCCCTCCCCGTCCAACCATATTACTGGAGTGCGTCCGTGGTCGAGCTGGTTGCGCCGCCAGTTATATTCATCTATCAATGGAGTTCGTATCCCAATATGGACTATGTCTCAAGGGTGTTGCATTTTTAATTTCACCCCACTGCCTTTTTGAGAGAGCTCGCCCTTTCAGTTCAACAATATTTTGTGCAACACAGTGTGATACGAAATATTGATATTCAATATTCAAGCCACATAGACGTACATACGTATATTCTCTCCTATTGATAGTCAAAAGTTAGTATAAGCGCTTAACCCAACAATTTCACTGGGGCGTCTCCATGGTCTATCGGTAGCGTGTTGGACCACAGATCACTACCATCCGTGTTCGAATCTCGGCGTGGGTATATTGGAACGTTGTATAATCCCTGACTTCAGTTCATTACCTTTGGAGGTAGCTCGGCCCATTTAGCCTGCCATGTACACAAAAGTGGCCGCAAAACACCAATCATTACCATCCAAAAATTTCACTGTTTACATATACGCTGGCAGAAAATGAAACATTCACACCATTACATATCATGTGCCACATAAGACAAACTGCAGATGGCAATCTTAGAATGTTCTTCCCAAAATCGACAGCTTACCTCCGGCGTTCACTTCTTCGGTGTTATTGGATAACTGTGACACTACAGACAACAACGGCAATGGGCAGTCTCGGCTGTACCTTCTTTTTAGATTTAAACCACAATAATCACGACACGAAAGTTTCCCTTCGAAAGTCACCCGAAAATACGCTGAACATTCGCCGTAAAGGCAACACCGGCTAGTCCCGTTGGTCATCGATTAACACTGATGAAACTGGGGAGACTTCAACCGTATGGTGACGTACGCGCTGTATCGATTTGCATTACCCACATCACACGCAGGCAGGCGGGCGCACGCACACACACACACAGATAACGACAGAAATCCTCGGCCCAAGTAGAACAGCTGATATACAATGTCATACGTCCTCCTTATAATCAATAGACAGGTGGAAATTGTGAGTCATTTGGTATTTATATCGCTTTTGTATTTAAACCTGTAGCCGGTATTACGTCTCCGAGACTGTGTAGGGATTGGCAGAGAGCCAGAGATAAAAAACATTCGTTCATTGTTCGGTTCCATGATGGTGTTGTTACAAAAAGTGGCTAGGTTGTGTCTGGATTTATACTTCAATGCATATAATAATAACAACAACAACAAAAACAGTAACATAAACAACAGCAACAACAAATCACAGTTATAATATGTTAAACGGTGTAACGCTATAGACACTACTGGAAAACGTGTAATTAAAACCAATTTACCCTAGTAATTTATTAGCCATCAGTTAAAATTGTAAACACATATACAACAGTTGGTGAAAAATATAGATAGATAGATAGATAGATAGGTAGGTAGACAAAATAGGTAAATGTACTTGTAATATTTGTAAAATATGTATAAAATATAAAAATAAATTTAATAATAGAATAATGTTGGCAACCATGATAAAATATTATATAGAAAAATAATCCTTAATATGTCTTATCACAAAATAAATATCATGAAATGTAACAGAAATATTCCCTGATGACTGAATCTCATCTGTTTACATTAAAGACATGTATTACATCCCTATATATAGTGTATCAATCACTATACATGCTATTTCATTAATATTGGTGATAATTATTTCTATTTACTAAACATAGTGGATATACTGGCTAGGCAACGCTGAGAGGAATTTTAGTAAACAGGCATTCATAAAAAGCTCTAATAATATAAAGAGCCTCCTAAAATTTGTTATGATACACAATACATACAATACAATACAATTCAATAATGTGCATAATAATGGTTTACGTGTTGCATGTCTATAAGATAGTGGTATACATGCAGCACAAATACATATATCTAGCTCGGACGCACACGCATAAAGCACTGGTCTGCTAAACGTACAGTATCATTACTTCTTGACACTTTTTAATCTCGGGTTATAAGACATCAGATGAGCTGCTGTTATAAGCTTCCCCATCACCTCAACATTATGTACCGGTTTCTTCGAGTCATCGGTGATGATGGTGGTGCCCTCTGGTGATTTAACCAAGCCACAGGCAACAGTCTTCTTGAGCGTGTAAGCATATTCGGCACGGAGCAGGTAACCCACACAGGTGCCATCTCTCCAGATGGCCTCGTGTCCAAACAAGGGCAGTGAGCTGTAAATTATTAAACACGTCTTATACTCACGTCACACCCTGACAGCTGCTACCATCAAGTTTATTGTAAGCTGGGGAATCTGATTAAGGGTGGTTCTTACTTTGGTGTAAAGTTATGGTATGAGTCAATGGTTTGCTAGCCTCGTCCGTAATCATATTTGGGACATGTCGTCCAGGGGGCGACACTAAGGTGTAAACTACAACAAATACAGTGGTAACATTGAGGGATTACAGTATACGTAGCTTGAATAAAAGCTGCCAACATAACTAACTACCATAATAAGAAACACGCTGCTGGCATGTAATCTGATGCTTCTCTAAGGGGACTACATTCAAGTAGATATAGAAATGAAAATTCATCTCCTCTGAATCCCTTCAGTTGACACACGATGGCCATAAGCAAGGAGTTACACACCCTAAATAACGCAGCCACAGAGGGGAGAGGGGATTACAATGACGTAGTCCTCACTTCGATTCCACTAATTAGCTACAGGTTACACTTGGCACATTAGTCCAAATGGTGACTCCCCATGGAAACACCGGAGAAACACAGCTAAGAGTCTGATTCGAACACACAACCTGGTGATTTGCAGTCCAATACTCTAGCCACTGCACTATTGGTGCCATTAATAAAACTTTGTTACACCCACACATTTTGCCATAAATTGTTACCATAGGCATTGATGAGGGTAGCTTAACTTAAATAATTTACGGCAGTACAGTGAAATTTGAAATAAGGACACCAAATCACTACACACGCGCGCGTGCACACATATACACCACACACGCGCGCACACATGCACACACACACGCGCGCACGCACACACACACACACACACGCACATATATATATATATATATATATATAAGTAGGCTTTCGTAGATAAAATCAAACTCTAAAATAATTAAAAGAATCAAACATACTGATCAAATGTGAAGAGTACTAGTTTCTTCTTCAGTCCCTCGGATTTAGCCTGTTCAATGGCCTTTCTTCCTAGGAATGGCGTCTCTGTACGAAGCTTACAAGTAAATCCAAGTCCAGCTTCCAATGGATTAATATCAGGACGGATATCAGCCTGCCACAAACGGTAACCTTAAGAAGACCGTACAGTTAAAGTTCAGCATGTTAGAAAGTATGAAAACAAATAGTATAACATCATGTTTAATACCAATGTTTGTAACTAAATACCAGGTACCTGTATATAATAATAAACAAAGGAGGGCTATAATTGTTATTTTTAATGTCATATATTTCATATGTAATCGATTATCAAGACTGTTGTAGCTGCCCAATTGCATAAGCTTAATACATTGTAGTGAAGTTACTGAATTCTTATCTAGTCGTATTATCTTGTAATAAACGGAGATTATAATTATTAATTGCAACTGTAATTAATGATTATATTAGTAATCTAATTGAATCTCACTGAATCAAATCTGTAAGTGTTACGGAGAATGCCCAATATGTGCGTTTCGATTAGTAAATGATCACAAATACCGAATCAAACTTAAACCAAACAACGTTCTTTACTGATCTGAAATAGTCTCTATCCATGAGACGTAAATATTATTAATCTGAATTAGTCAGCAATTCTGATCCATAATCAGAAAGTTGTTCAAGTTGAGAATAAACACAACGGATTAAATTTTTTAATTATTCTCTGGGCACAATACACAAAATAATTCAACTTCTGTCCATTATTCATAATGTGGGTACAATCTATAGGGGATCATCCATAATTATCACCGTTTTCGCATTGAAAGTGCAGATGTGAATGTTGCGAATGATGATTAAATGTTTCAAAGTTGTGGTTTTGCAGAAAACAAAATTATTACCACCTTCCGTCAAATAATAAAAAGTATCCGATGCATGGCACCTGTAGTCGTTTTCAATTTTCTACCTATCCCATAGGGTGAGGATGAGTGAACAGGTAATTAACGGGTACTTGTTTTTTTTTTGTTTTTTCTTCAAATCAAATCAAATGCTTTTATTTCAGACACTTGGTCTATAATGATGACACGCAGTAAATAAAATATTAATGAATAATACAATAAAAACACATCACAGTTCATAAAATAAACCACGATTTAGCACCATATGCATCAGATCTGCAGCAGAATAGTAGACTACAAATGGCTAACATTCATGTCAAAGAAACCCCCCCCCCTCCCATCACGAGATTTGTATGCTTATAAATTTTGATAATTGTGGATGGTCCGTTAGTATAATCAGTGTCACCAAAATATACTAGTGACGAGTCATTGGTAGGAATCGAGCAGCATTAATCAACCAATCAGTGGTAAGGAGATTCACCTTTCTCCAGGCTCAGGGAATCCAACGCTCGGTAGCCAGCATTCCTGATACTAAACGATTCTCCCGCCTCCATAATGGCTTCATAAACTTTGACAGCATCGCTGCTCGGAAGATGCAGTTCCCACCCGAGCTCTCCCACAAATGACATTCTCATTGCACGAGCTTCTTGATTGGCAATTTTTATGACCTTAAATAATGACAGCAAATAAATGTACGCGGTTACCGTGATTGTATCGTTTATCTGATGACGATGATGATGATGATGATTGGTGTTTTACGGCCACTTCTGTCCACATGGTAGGCTATGTGGGCCGAGCGACCTCCAAATGTAATGCAGCGAAGTCAAAGATGAAACAACCTTCAGATATTTCCACGCCGAGCTTCGAACACGGGTGGTAGTGATCTGTGGTCCAACACACTACCGATAGACTACGGAGGTGCCACTATCATTTATCCGGACAATACGTATATTTTTAAACATAAAACGATTAAAACGATGTGTGACAGACATATATATTAACATCTAAACTGATATACAATATATGAAGGTTAAGGTATATATATATATATATATATATAACTAATATATAACAAATCTATGGATCATCTCACATACAACAACAACAAAAACAGGAATTTCATCATGAATACAACCAATATCAGAAACCTGTCAAAGTCTTGAAAAATTCTATTTATCAAATATATTTAAGCAACAGGTGACCAGACACAGTGGCTTTGAAAATAATTGTCACACTATAGACTAACTTGTATCGATGTTTATTTATAAATATTCCCCGAATGCGTTCATGTTTATAAATACCGTATTCTTCGGTGTATATCGTGCAGTTTTTTCTCTCACTTTTTCCATTGTTTGTTTTTGGGGTGCGCGGTACACCAGAACTAAATGTTTCCCGCCTTTTTCAGACCTGTTCCCAAGAAAACCAAGTACCTTTTTACTTTATCGTACCTTTTCTTATACAATATTATGTAATAAAATGTTTTATTAAAGTTTTACTTATACTGTAAATGTTGTTTCATCTATTTCTGTGTGTTTCCACATTTTGCACAAAGCCATGTGTGTGCTTATTCTGTGTTTTATGTCCTCGATTGAAGCGCCATCTATGTAAACATCAGGCATCGCACGTGTTAATTAAGCCATACTAGGCGTACTATTCTCTTCCAGCACATCTCTGTATCGACGTCATCGGGATGCCGCCAATGTCAGGCCGGACGAGCTAGGGCCGCATATAGACGCCGTCTCCCGACGGAAGCGACTGTATTGGATCAAATTTCCCTGGACAATAATTGGAGAAGTTTGCACAATTATGTTTTGCCGCCTTCGTCGTTCGTGTTCGCTCCTCTTTGGCGATGTAAGACGCCCGCTCCTGATTGGCTCAGATAGTGCCTATTTCAGTGACGTAGCTTTCGTTAAGAAGGCGACATGTCATCGGCGTTCCTGCCTCTTTCCGTCCACGATTATCAACCAAAGGTCTCACGACGACCCCACAATGTCGTGATCCATTTACTCGTTTGGCAACATATCAATTGAGTTCGTGGAAATAAATATGTTTAGCTTCCAGCTACAAATTTTCCCGGTTTCTTTTGCGCGCTATACACCAAAATTTGGCTTTTCTAAAACAAATTCTGTTCAAAAGGGTACAAGTGTTATACATGAATGCGCACAATACACGGAAGAATACGGTATTCATTAAATTAGCACGATTAAAATTATGGATAGTAGTGATGATTTTAATGGTAGCAGAGATGCTACTTAAATTGTATTCAGGGTGGGACTGTCGTGGGAATTTCATTGGTGTAATCCCCTGGATACTGATGATTTTGTACCACCTCGCCAGGATGTTGTCCTAGACGAACCAGTGCTCCACGTTATAGACGCATAGTTCGACCGGACATCGAAGTGAGAGGTTGTCTGTTTCATTTCACCCAGGCACTATACCGGAAAATTCAAGAACTTGGTCTCCAGATGTCATACCATACTGATGTAGGTGATGATGATGATGATTGATGTTTTACGGCCACTTTTGTGCACAAGGTAGGCTAAATGGGCCGAGCGACCTCCAAAGGTAATGAGACGAAGTGAAAGACGAAACAACCTTCAGATATGCCCACGCCGGGATTCGAACACGGGTGGTAGTGATCTGTGGTCCAACACGCTACCGCTAGACCACGGAGGCGCCCTCCATACTGATGAAGGCACATGCACCATGTGTAGAAAAACCTGATGGGTCTGCCGCTGCTACCACGCCAGCATATACAGCCAGTGTTCCAGATCATGACCCAATAAATCCTAGAATCAGCCATTGTCCAACTCTGTACCTACATACGTACTACATGGATAGAGGGACGCATCTTCACGCCACCAGACTAGATTGTATTCAGACAAACAATAAGGACCAATAACGGCGTCGAAGGTTGGCATCATAGAATGAATCACCGTAGTAAAGGAACCAACCTGCCCTTCTACAAACTCTTCTACAACCTGCCCTTCTACGACCTCGGTGACAGCTAAGCTACACAAACTCTGGGATGAATACACAGCTGGAGAACGGTCAGCCCGATCCATTATTTCTGTTAGCGCATACCTAATCTGTCCTCGACGGGATAATCCAGATTGAAAGACATGTTTCCATTATATAATTATAGGATGATTAATTTCCAATGGCATGTCACTTGTAGTGATTCCAGTGGTAGATTATTACTTACCTCAAGACCCTCCCCATTAATACATAAATCTAGTTGTTGTAGATTTGTTTTCTGCTTTTTAGCCATATAATAATGCTGCTCCCTGATCCTAGCAGCAGCCTTAAATTCATAATCCTATGCACGCCATTCATGAAATATTTGGACATAAAGCTGTCTCACTCTCATTTCCAAATAATCCTTTCTCTATATCCATGTATATCCTTGTATATATATCCATTCTCTATATGTGTTTTGGTAAGGAAATGGCAACTATAAGAAAAGAACAAAAATGCACCGATTTATATTAAGATGTAACCGACTGATATGGCAGACAACGGAACTTACCTGATGAGTACCGAATGGGAATTGTTCATCACTCAGGTCACAGTCTGTCAGCTTCTGTAACACGACTCGACTAGTGTGAGATAAATAACAAGTTGAAGTCCATTATATCTCAGTATGGGATGTAGTAATAATAGCAGATTAAGTCTATTCTATTTGTTTTATTTTTTTGTTTTGGTAGTTTTTATTCCATTTAATTATTTATTAAAAAGTATGCAGCAGAAGACAGACAGACAGACAGCAGAAGACAGACAGCAGAAGACAGACAACAGAAGACAGACAGACAGCAGAAGACAGACATACAGCAGAAGATAGACAGACAGCAGAAGACAGACAACAGCAGAAGACAGACATACAGCAGAAGACAGACAGCAGAAGATAGACAGACAGCAGAAGACAGACAACAGAAGACAGACATACAGCAGAAGACAGACAACAGAAGACAGACAGACAGCAGAAGACAGACAACAGAAGACAGACAGACAGCAGAAGACAGACATACAGCAGAAGACAGACAGACAGCAGAAGACAGACATACAGCAGAAGACAGACAGCAGAAGATAGACAGACAGCAGAAGACAGACAGCAGAAGACAGACAGACAGCAGAAGACAGTGGTCCACGTATTATCCATTGTACTAACTAAGGACTTTGACCAAGAGAAAATAACACGTACACATACATGTATCCATAAATAAATTGTTAAAAGGAATATAAGAAAGAAAATACAATAAAAATTACTGAAAACTAATTGGGTGAAAATAAAGAATAAATGCTGGGGAAATTAAAATTAATGGTTTTATAATAATAATAATAATAATGGCCAAAATGGCAGTTATTTTACGTGACTTGGCTACCTCAAATGAGGGAGACGTATATGATCTGTAATTTACAGCTTCACCACGGCGACTAATTCTAAATAAATTTAGAATAGCAGGCATATTTGGGGTAGAAAACATTGGGAGTTGCCTGGTTGGATGATGATGATTGGTGTTTTACGACCAATTTTGTGCACATGGTAAGCTAAATGGGCCGGCCTGGTTGGGTGAAAAACTCCTACTACTATAGTGCCACAGCCGGGATTCGAACCACCGACACATATATTTCGCCCAGCATGACCATAAGCATGAGTAAATAGTCCCACACTCTATCCATGAGGCCAAACAGGTGTTTTCTTCCCTGATACATTTAATGCTCCCTAAGAGAATTCTTTTCACCTTTTTGCTAGCTGTTCCCCCCATTCATCAAACCAAGCATATCTTTTTACCTGTTGGGTCCCTGGACTGAGATGAAACACACATCGTCGGAGTGATCCAATAGTTCACAGCGCCACTTATGATCCTGAATAATATCCATAATATAGGAAAAGGCATGTTGAGCAGCGCCACCACCAACAGCCAGATAAAATCCTCTACCTATACATAACATAATGACAGCATATTATGGGGAGTAGACAAAATAAATATTATATTGTTAAAATATCCAGAAATGATTCATTCGTCATGGCGACGTCATCTTTTAGGATACCTTCAAATTTAGGGGAATGTGGCCGTCCTGATCCAGATTCCAGGACACTGACTGTCAGATCCAGTTCTATACCTCCAGCCTTGTTTAGGATACATGTGTACACAGTAGATCCTGTATAACAGATAAATTACGATGAGCCTGATGTTGAAATAATACTATTTTCTAATTTGACAGAATGGAATGTATGTGCTTGTGCGTGCGTGCGTGTACACGTGAACATGTGCATGTGTACACATGCACAGACACAAACATGCAACCAATTCTACACAGTTACACCTGAGGAGTGCTGATCATTTGGATGTCTGGATAAGTCCACACTTCAAGAACAGTGAGCTAGAATGAAGCATATAAAAGCTGTTTCTTCATCCCGAGACATACATCATCATTATGTATATAATAAGTATATAAATACAGGCTTGGGTATGAGGTCATTGACTTATAGAACTGACTCAAATACTATTACTAAGTACTACTACATACTGATATTGGAATATACATGTGTATTATATATATATATATATATATATATATATATATATATATATATATATATATATATTAATCTATAACATATTACAAATACATGTAAATCATAATATTATGTTATTATGTCCAAAATACTTTATTAAACTGAGCCAGACATGGGTTCAATTCCATTTTGTAAATTCCAATTCCACTCAATTCCATTTGGTCAATTCCAGATTTATCAATTCCAATTCCGTTTTTACGGACTCTTTTTACCTATTACTTTTTACCACGAGTAGGTACTCCGAGTACCAACTCATGGAAGAAATATTTCTGAATTAAAAAATTAAATAGTAAATTAATTTGTGGATTAAATTTTTTGTAGGAACCTTCAAATCCAATTCAATATTTATCAATTCCGATTTCATTTTATTTAAAATAATCAATTCCGGAACTGTTTGGACTTGATTTTATGTAATGTGTAAAACGATTAGCTTTATTTCCAAACTTAGAGTGAAATTAATCTTGAGAAACAATCTTATAAAAGGTCTGCTGACACTACATCAAGACGTCACTCACCTCCAATATTTCAAGCAAAAATAATAATAATATTCAACAAAATACAATATATAACATTGAGTAAATGTGTGCATGCATTAAATTATCATGGACAGAACTTGAAAATAAATGGTAATAAAATAATAGTCAGAATGCCAAATGAAACTACCGGTACACCAAAACATTGACAAATACATTATTCAATAATAAATATTGTCAAAGAGTTAGCAATGATGTGTGAAGAACCGCCACCACAAGCAGAGTTCAAAGATGAAGATGGGTATTAAGTGAGACCCTGGTGGGGTCATCTGACCAAATCAGGCCAAACTTGTCGGCCAAGATTCAACTTGTATGGGAGCCACGTGCTCCTCTGAACCAGCATTAAATAAATGGGTCATCGAACTAGCATTAAATAAGCGAAGTCTCTGGTGCGCCAGTATTAAGTAATATTTACCCCGCAGCTGGTTTAATTATCCTTTCTCGGCTCCAACTTTGAACTTGCGTCATTGACATATACAGTGGTTGCTGCAGCTACCTGGTAATGCTCAGTGCTACAAGTTCCTGATCAGAATCAAGTGGCCAAATATTCACCAAAATAGGGTTTTTAAATTAACTGAAACCTCAAAGAGTAGGAATATGATTAAGGCCATTTCTGACTAGGATCCACTATGGCTGTGCAATAGATCACGACTGACAGTTAAGATACTTATGCCCCATGTTATTGAGGCTAAAATACTTTCCGGGTGTGGCATGGGAGATGCATTCATTCCTAGAATCTCCACCATTCTCACTGATATGCCATTTCAGTTCAAGGGGCTCCCATTTCCGCCCTGGCCATCAACAAATCCCAAGGACTTATTTTGAATGTAGTAGGACTCAAGTTGGAAGAGCTCTGCTTGTCCAATGGATAATTATATTTTCGATGTTCCCATGCTGGAAGCCCAAAAAGACTTTATGTGAATACTTCAGAAATGTTTGATGTTTTGCAGCCACTCTTGTGCAGAAAGTAGGCTGAATAGGACGAGCCGCCTCCAAAGGTAATGAGGCAAACTCAAAGATGAGACAGCCTTCAAACATGCCCATGCCATGATTCAACGAAGTGCTCATCAACTGAGTGCTTTATTTATCTGGCAATGACAGGTATCCGGCTAGTATCATATATATATATATATATATATATATATATATATATATATACACATACACACACACACACACACACACATACATATATATATATATATATATATATATATAGAGAGAGAGAGAGAGAGAGAGAGAGAGAGAGAGCCCAGACAGATGGGAGAGCTTCATATTATTGCATAAAAGCTGTACTCTACAAAAAAAGATCATCAGATGAGATACTCATCTAAACTTTTTGATTGGTCATTCTATTCTTAGGTAAACATTCAAGAATTGTACATATTTTGAGGTCACTTGTACTATGTTGGATTCATTGCTATCACCGTGAACCAATCAATTTTGGATACCTGGATTTTTCTGCATGTCATTAGTGAATATCCAATCAGCTGCTATCTGGGCATCTGGTCCTACCAGGTAGAACTTGCCAAAGTAGGACATATTGAACACCACAATGTTGTTACGACATGCTAGACACTCAGAACCTATCTAAAAGGAAGATTGACACTTACAAATGAATGATGTTATTGCATTAGGAACTAAAACATGGAATATTACTTCAATAAAGACTCAGATAAGACCAGGGGAGGAGAAAACTTTTATTTGCCAAAATTTTATTTTTTGAAAATTTCTCTTCATGTGGGTTGCATCACTTGGTTCAAGAGTAACCTCAGCCATACAAGACAGATTTTAGTATCAATATCCGAGGTCAGTTTATACAACAAAAACTTATAATTTCAGAATGCCACCAAAGACTACCAGTAATCTTAAAATAATATTCTGGGTGAGAACTGATAAACTTAATCCGCTGAGAGGATGCACTGTTTTAATTCAAAAGTCTGAAAGCTTTACAATCATAAATTCATTTCTGGATAAAAACCTGGTAACTAGTCATAGCAGAAACATATCTGATGCTATCAGGTTTAATTCTAGCTGTAGATCAGTATCTAGACCAGTCCTCCTAGCCACAGATCCATATCTGGAACAGTCCCTTCAGTGATAGATCAATGATTCAGTCCACTCAGCCATTGATTTGTATCTATTTCATTCCACTCAGCTGTATATTGTTGTTTGGCTCAATCCAATCAATTTGTAGACCAGTATCTGGATCAGTCCACTCAGCTGTAGATCAGTATCTCGATCAGTCTACTCAGCTGTAGGTCAGTATCTCTATCAGTGTTCTCAGCCACTGATCAGTATCTGGATCTGTCTACTCAGCTGTAAATCAGTATCTGGATCAGTCTACTCAGCTGTAGGTCAGTATCTGGATCAGTCTACTCAGCTGTAGGTCAGTATCTCAATCAGTGGTCTCAGCCACATATTAGTATCTTGATAAGTCCACTCAGCTGTAAATCAGTATCTGGATTAGTCCACTTAGCTGTATGTCAGTATCTGGATCAGTCTACTCAGCTGTTAGTCAGTATCTCGATCAGTGCTCTCAGCTACAGATCAGGATCTGGATCAGTCAACTCAGATGTAGACCAGTATCTGGCTCAGTCAACTCAGATGTAGCTCAGTATCTAGCTCAGTCAACTCAGATATAGATCAGTATCTGGCTCAGTCAACTCAGATGTAGACCAGTATCTGGATCAGTCAACTCAGATGTAAATCAGTATCTGGCTCAGTCAACTCAGATGTAGCTCAATATCTGGCTCAGTCAACTCAGATGTAGACCAGTATCTGGCTCAGTCAACTCAGATGTATACCAGTATCTGGCTCAGTCAACTCAGATGTATACCAGTATCTGGCTCAGTCAACTCAGATGTAGACCAGTATCTGGGTCAGTCAACTCAGATCTAGCTCAGTATCTGGGTCAGTCAACTCAGATGAAGACCAGTATCTGGGTCAGTCAACTCAGATGTAGACCAGTAACTGGCTCAGTCAACTCAGATGTAGACCAATAACTGGCTCAGTCAACTCAGATGTAGACCAGTATCTGACTCAGTCAACTCAGATGTAGACCAGTAACTGGCTTTTATTTTGTGGTAATCTTACATTAGCCAGAAGTAAACCAGTTTAGAAATTTACAGAAATGGGACATTAAAGACCTTCTGAGAAAGATCAAATGCTCTGATGTGGCGGAGAACAATGGATCATCCATCCTCCTCTGTGAACCATCCGTTGTCATCTTGTAAGGCTGCTGTGTGAATCTAATAATGCCAACTTCAGCTGAATAAATATTGCATATACCATTACACCAAAAATAACATAATTTGTGACTTCTTTAATCGATATTATCTATAATATTTATATATTTTTCTCACTGCACACTGTGTTTCTGCTGAAAATGTATTATACCATATTGAGTGCTTTGTTCAGCCTTAGAGCTCAGATGACACCGGGTTCATAGGGTCAAAATGTGAATTCCTAAGGAAAATTAGATGGAACATCTGACAGACATACATAATAGTGGGATTTGAACCCTGGCTTAGAGGACTGTACTATTAGCTGTGCTACAGGATCACATATTACATCAAGCTGAACATAAGAATTTTAAGTTTTTTAAAATGACTTGGGTTTTGTTAAGATCCCCTGTAAATCATTTTAATATTAATAATGGTTACATTGTCACTTATACATATGTCTAACCATCGTAGCATGGACAATCCAGATGGTCTTCAATTCGCTGTTTCCCATTAAAGTTTAATTGTAAAAAAAACTAAATTTTGAATACCTGATAAAAATATTTTGAATAATTGAAACACTCCCATACATCATCACCATAAGGACTGTTCCACGCGATATCTCACTTTAGCAAAAATATAATACTTCAGCCAAAATGTAGCTGGATTATAATGAAAATTGGATTTGCGCTTTAATAATAATAATAATAACAATAATAAGTTCTACATGCTACTACTGCAACTAAATAATAACAACTATACTTTTGTCAGCTAAAGAAATAAAAGGAAAATGTGAAAAGGGTAAATAGTTAGGACAAAACTATTGTTATGAAAACCAAAACAAAAAGTAAAGGAAGTACGGTAATTAAAATAACTAATTAACTACCGCACATCTCCTCAGGTGCCTTACCACATCGTGATGTTTTGGGAAGTCAAACGTGTAGTCGTACTTCAACTTGTCATAGTAGTGGTAGTCCAGAAGCTTCTTGTTACCATAGTAACCATAATAATTGTATGGTAGAGTCTGTAATGTAGTGAAGAGCTAGAAAAAGTTAGTTGATTGATAAATGACAGCCATATTAAATATTATATGCAAATATTTTCTCTGAATAATATTAAATAATTATAGTACTACCATAACAAAAGAAGAAGAAAAATACTACTACTATTATTAGTACACAATGTTTTGATAATTTGAATTTGGGATCAAGAATTAAACTGAAATTCAAAAACATTTCATAAACAGGATGTTTTATGCTAAATGTCTAAAGGTGAAAGTAGGCAGTGAACTTTTAAAGATGCCAAATTCTGGTATAAACATTATTAACACCTGACCCTAATGGTTCTAGACTATAGTTTCTCCACCAATTTGGCATTTGGAGTTTTAATTTTTATCAATTCGTTTGTCTGAAACAATCACTCAACATTTACCCATAAAATATGAGCACTATCTTCATAGATATTTGAAAATTGGTTCAACTTATACTTATGGATGTATTTTATTTTATCACTATGTTGTCTTATTTGGGAAAGTGTAAAAAATATATAGATACAAAATTCCCCCCACCAAGAATCTCACACTGATACTCTTTGGACTGGTTACAAAATGAAACTGTCAGTTATGACACTGAATATATTTTAGGATTCCCCCCCCCCCAAACAAATACAGCTGTGGTGTCAAATGGTGCCTTCTTTATGCATTTATTTCCACTTATCCGTGGCTGTGACACATTTGTCATGTGGGAAAAGCAGATTATCTAGGCCCCACAGGTTGATGAGTAGCCGAGACTTATTATCAATATTTAGGGTTCATTTATATATGGGTCTATGTAGGGATAAATTATATTTTGGATACATTTTAGGTTTATGTATGTTTAGGTTTATTCATGTTTATTTTTGTATATGATTATAGATTTTCATATGTTTATATTTGTGTATGTTTAAATTTATGCATGTGTATATCTATATCTACATGGATTTATTGAGGTATACATTATCTGTGCATGCTTGGGTCTTGATGCTCTGAGTGGGTACCATTGTATATATATATATATATATATATATATATATCCTAACACACAAACTCACACTCTGTCTAGGGAAATTAAACCCACAAACACAGTTGTGAGAAGTTTGTAGCATAGTGCTTTAACCAATGCACTATAACTTTGGATCTTTTACGGCCACTTTATTCACAAGATAGGCTAAATGGGCCAAGTGACCTCCAAAGATGAAACACCCTTCAGACATGCCCATGCCAAGATTTGAACTTGGATAATTGAGATCTGTGGCCAACCACACTAATACTACTAGTTAGACCATGGAGGCATCCACTTCACTATAAATAAAATACTGTTCTAACACTTGGCACCAATGTCCCAGTTATCACTTTGTTATGGGATATACTAACTCTAACATTAACTAACTCATTATAAATAATTGACCACAATACGACTAACTTACGGGAACTGGTCCATCATCTGTATACCATCCTGGTCTCTCCCAACCTTGTCTCTGTTGATAGACGCAACCAGCATCAAGTAGAATCTAAACAAGTAAACAACAATATTGATGATAATAATAGTAATAATAATACTAATAACAATAGTAATAATAATATTAATAATAATAATAATAATAATATAGTCCCTGAAAATGGGATAGATGCCAGATACATAACTAACATATTTATCTCATGCAGACTTAATAAAAAATTATAATATAAACAATTTATTTTGTGATAAAAGCAAACTTGTAAGACCCAGACAAGATACAGTTCGTGGAGACAAAGAATAATTTAAACATTACTCTGAGTAATAAAACTTTTTAAAGACAGTCAAGTCAGCATGATCTTGTTACATTATTTGACATTTATTAAGTTAACAAAAGAAATATATACATTTATAAATAATGATTGTCAAGACTATTTACTTACAGCTATGGTCAAATAGATCTGTTTTAATAAGTATCCAACACTGCATTAATATTGTATCAGTTGTAATGTTAGAGGGTAATACATTGCAGGTAGTTAGGCCAGAAAGTGTAAATAATATAGGCCATATGATCTAAAATCTAACTTAGAGCCATTTGTTCACCTTACTAAGTAGACCGTAATTACTTGATTTACTGTTTATGGTATTAACTAACATAGATATCACAATGGCAGGCTGTGTACTGCCGTATACGCCAGAACCAAGCACCTTAAAAACCAGATGCTCTCTCACTAGTAGCTTATACAAACATTTTAGTGTTAAGTGGTCACATCTTGGTATGAAAAGATCTATGTGTTAGTAAATTAGAAAGTTTAAATTTTAAGTTCACATCTTTTTCATCTTACTGATCCTTATTAGTCAAAATTGTTATTTTATACTTTCTCATTCTCAAAATGACCATAAAGTGATGTACCGAAGGTCCCGGCCATTAAGCTTTTTAAGCCTAATAAATATTATGATTTATGGTGGTAACATCCATTAAGCCGACCTAAAAATCTGAACACAGGAAATAGTTTTGTTTTCATAATTCGTTCCAATGCATTCTGTATACTGTCAATAGATCAAGGCAAATTATAACGATCTTTTACAAAAACTGTTAGCACATAGGTAGGACCTCAAACTTAAATTAACGGTGTGATTAAACATTCAATGAACTGCATATGAAGTCAATTACTACTGAGCCTTTGATGGTACGTTTTGGTCACTAATGAGGCAATAACCGAGACAATGTAAATTACCGGTATATGTGGTCAGTTAGTAACTAACTCTCTATTGAAAATAAATTAATCAGTAATTATCCCATTATTAGTATAAATATGCCCAGACCCCATATGTATATGGGCACACCCTAATGTCTATGCCACCAAACGAATGAGATACGATGCTCTTGGGTACAGGATATCTTGGGTAAGAGTTGTCTTGTTACCGATGCTGCCTTCGAATTGAAAGTCGTGAAATGCAGTAGCGAGTCCAACAACATCTATCCATAAGTACAAAAATCTGATAATTCTACATATAAATATTGATTTTAATTTTAAAGCCATGTAAAATTATCATCAACTTTTATTTTCACTCCATGACTGCTTTAGTTTATCAAAATGACAATTGATGTCCGTTTGCATCTAGACTAGACTCTAGATGGCTGCTAACACACTGAAATTGTTTCTCCTGATGACTGGATTTCTTGATGTTGGAATAGCAATGGCCATTAAGCCGACCCCCCAAAATAAGGTCAAAATGTTGACCCGAAGTGTCGGCTTAATGGCCGGGACCTACGATAACTGTTGTATTTGGGTGTGAGTTCAGGTCGCATGATTTTGTCGACCATAAAAACTGCCACGTCTTTTAACACGTCAGCACAAGATTTGGACTGACATTATGTATTGCTGCTTAACCATGACTGGGTAATTACTTTCTGTAAGAAATCTGCGAACGACATTAAATGAAACTGCCATCTCACTGGGCATTAAAGTCTCCCATAAAACATTCTATCTTTCTCTCCATTCCCTTGTCAATGGAAGATGAGGACTATGTCTAAAGGCTATAGTGAAAACATGTGTTCACATTTTCATGTTATCTCTCTTTTCTTTCTTTTTATCGCAAGCAATAACAAAAATAAATAAATAAAACTACTCAGCAAAGATCCAGTTGTTAGTTGTTCAACACATCTGATGATAATTGTATCATGCTCTTGTTATAGGACATTATAATATTCTTACCTTATACAAAGCATCCTGTCTGATGTTTCTTGAAGCCAGTGGCTCATCGTGAGGAAAGATGATTGCATAATTTTTGGCATAAGCTTCATGTGAGGATTCATGCTGCCATTTCTTGTTTTCCGTATACCTTGTGCTGAATCTCCTGGAAAGAACAATTCACGTATTATGTACGGTAATGGTAGCTCATTCTTTGTAGGGGTAGTGTACCCCCTTCTGCTAAATAAAATGAGGTTAAAATGATAAAGGTTGGGATAGAAGGGGATAAAATGGAAACTCTCTGTTGGTTCTTTTCCACACTTTGTATCATGGCTACACTGAGGTTTTAACATGCACATGCACACAGACACGTGATTACATACACATGCCTATACCTGCACATCCCCTGCCAATTTAACAAATAACCATATGACTACCCATTCATGCTGCAGGTATATATAAAATCATTGTCCTACACATAATTACCTTCATACATATGCTAATATAAGATCAGTATCTAGAACAAAGACAATAGTCTAAGGTACTCATTTCAGAGCTATGATTGAAGGTTTAAGTAATATCTTATATACCGGGTATTATGTTCTGAACAATATATGTACATAATCAATATCTAAGTTGGGCATGATGATGATGATGATGATAATGATCATCATCATCATCATATACATTTCTCCATCACTAACAGAACAAATGTGGGTATATATATATATATATATATATATATATATATATACACACACATACACACACAGAATATATATATATATATATATATATATAAATATATATATATAGTAATAATAATAAGCCTCAAGATTTTATTGGAGTTATTTAACCTCAGTACTGGTTATACCTAGGACATATGGCCAAGGGAAATATACCAAAAACATTTGCATAATCAGATTCAAAGTAAAACCCACAATTTACAGCCAAATGCTTGAGTATAAGCCAGAGGAATAATACATCTTTGTTTATAACAAAACTTGTATCAATGACAGTACAGTATGCCCCCCATTATTGCATGGACCAGTCTAATATAAAATCGGATATAACATGTCAGACCTTGGATCCCAACTTATGGGATCCATGACAGGGCATTTTTCTGTGAAATGGCATGAAATTTGCTACTGACCAATCAAATGTTTTAGAAATAATTTGAACGTGTTTTCACAGTTTGTAATTCACATGTAAAAAAATAGCCAATGGCCACAACTTATGCATAGGTATATTTATTGATTACAACCTTAATTACACACCACCTTGGCTCCTTCAGCCAAATGAAACAGCCCAATCACAACCCTCATTTATTGGGTGACTCCACCCACTAAATAAGTTTGATTCTGTTTGTTAATTCACGGCTACTGCATATATTTTATTTACTGCAATTAGGAATAAAATTTTGTATATAAAGGACCTCTGTTTTGATCATATTGTATCATTTCTTAAGTGCTATTCTTCACGCACAATGCTACTTCAAAATACCCAAATAAATATAATACACTGTTAAAGAGAAATTGGAGGCTATCACAAGAGTTAAGCACACACCCATGAACGTTCATTTATTGGTCCATATATTGGTACCTGGATACAAACAAACCACCAGATAATAAATGGTTTAATAACCAAAGTAGGGCTTTTCCTTTTTATTCACATACACTTATTGAGGAGAATGCCCCAAATTTGAATATTATACTTCTGAAATTCTCATCGAAATTATTATATTAGTTTAAACTAATGTCATAATAGAGCCGTATGATGTAAAATATATGGAACTAAACTGAACTGAGTGGTGCGTCATGTGGTCATATATCAGAGGCTAACATGAAAAATATACACATGTAAGAGGTATATAGTCAGCGTAAGATTGCAGACTTCACTCAAGGAAACAACTTATACAACATTAAAACAAGACAATGCCATACATCAAACTATTTGCAATAACTAGTTCACCGATGAATGAGTGCCAAATATAATTTGAATAACAATAATTACCGAGGTATGTTGATAATAGATTACACTGGAGCAGAGGATAGTGCCATCATAAGCACTTTATTAGAAGCTATCTGAAGGTGCAAATTGTTAAATTAATAATTGTAGCCAAATATTTAGCCAGCAGTGAAGGTGTGTAAATCTAAGGTGCACGAAGACAAACTAAAGTCCGGTAGAAAGTATAGATCAGATTCTATAAGAGCACTAATGATTATTATTTACAAATTAATTTATTGTCTTTATAGTGTAAATTAAACGAATGGTCATGGAAATTTAAGTTTTCATAAATCATTATGTTTTCATCGACCTTTAGGCCATAAATATTTGTATTAGTACATACTGCTATACCACTGACATTCTGTTGAAAAATTGATGATCAAATCCATTTTATAAATAAATATTTATAAATGCTTATTCCAACATAAAAGCAATTGCATTCACTTAGGGTATTGCTAGAGTAAAATAGATACATGTCAACGGCAAAGCTACTGAATGGACGAATGTTTGATGTTTTATGGCCACTTTTGTGTACAAGGTAAGCTAATTGGTCCATGCAGAGCCACTGAAAAAGCTATGGCTGATATCAGCTTTAAAACAATGTTTTGCATACAAAACATTTTAAATTAGCATTTCAAATGTCAACAGTAAAATCATTTTACAGAATTTATTTTGTTTACAATCTAAGTAAAACTATGAGATTTCACTCCAAGGATTCAGCTTGATCAATGAAACTGACACTAATAAACAAAAAATCAAGTTGGCAATACAAGATAGAGCAGGATGGGTAACCAGCTAAATCTGTGATTGCAGCAATGCTATTTAATGATATAATATTACCTAAAATATTTACAATAAGACGTCAGCATGTACTCACTAACCTGATGTCAAATGGGTACATGTTTACTGCTGGTCGTCCATGAATGATCCATTTTGCTAACTCTTCGGCAAAAATACCTAAAATGTTATAGTGAGATGGCTAACAACGCATCACTGGATCGCCAACGACACACCACTGGATCGCTAACGATGCACCACTGGATCGCTAACGACGCATCACTGGATCGCTAACGATGCATCACTGGATCGCCAACGACGCACCACTGGATCGCATAGTACTCCGTGGATACAGAATACACATCACATTCAGGAGAGAATCAAATCCAGTCAATTATTTTTAGAAAAAAGGAAAATGGAAATATAAGACTGATTCATAAACCATAGACATATGTTATACAAAATATGAACATCTTCACTAGATGTGCTTCAGCATTTGCCAAGAGCTGATTGGTTTCTAAATGTTATTCTACATAAAATCTAAATAAGATTTTATTTGAGACTTTCAAACAATATGAATTCTTGGATCGATCTCTCCCCTATGTGTGTGTGTGTGTGTGTGTGTGTGTGTGTGTGTGTATGTTGTGTGTGTGTGTGTGCGTGTGTGAAGGAAAGAATTTTATCATTTTCGGGTGTGTGTTTTTTGCATTATTCGACAGTTGCAAAGGAATAGCCATTTAAATGCATATGTGAATTATACAAAAGTTACTTAGTATAACTTATTTAAATGCTAAATGATGGCAAAGTGACTTATGAGGCACCCTTTACTTACTGTTCATCATTCCAGCACTGTTAAAGCCACAAGCTAGATAAAACCCTCTCACCTCAGGAGATTCTCCCATCAAAGGTTTGTGATCTGGTGTAAATGACTCTGTAAGGTAGTACAATAATAATAATAATGTCAAAACCTGTTACAACAAGATTATTTATACACAATAAGTTGAGTTGTTAAGTCTCAGTACAGGTCACATATGGGAGACACGTGACTGAGGGACCACTCCTGAGGAAACAAATTCCACAAACAGAGGTCTGAACTAGATTCGAACCCACAGCCTGGAGGTTTGTAGCCCAGTATTCTAACCACTGTGATGCCGGAATGATCTATAGAATATAATATGAGGTGTTTGTGTCATCATACTGGGTAATAGTAAATGTATTATTATGACTAGGATTATTAAGTATCAGATATTACATTTATATCTCAACAGTAACAATAATTATTTGTTAAAAATGAGATGTCATATTTAAATAATGTGTGTATAATGATACAAAGGAATAATTATCAAAGCCCAAAACCTTCAATCATATTATTATAATGAATATTATTATTATAGTTAACATGAATTAATTTTGAGGTAATTAATACATGATTTTAATTACATTTAATGACCACAGACTGTAATATCAGTTGACAATCTCGACCAGCCATCGGAGCTGACATACTTTGAATCGTGTAATCTCATTACATTTTTAGCAGTCTAAGTATTCTTAAACACTTTAATTCATTGATGTTATGATGATTAATGTGTTTTTAGGGTATTTGGGGAAGGATATAAAATAGCACTTTTGATTAAATAAGTCTGCCAGTGAGTGAACAGGGAGATAATTTAGTGCAGCTGGTAGTGAACTATGTCTTAAGTGGCAAAGCTCCAAGACGGGGTTCTAATCACAGATCACTACCACCTGAGTTCGAATCTTTGCACGTGCATATCTGAAGGGTGTTTCATCTATGACTTTGCTTTATTAACTTTGGGGGTCGCTCGGCCCATTTAGCCTAAATGGCCACCGTTTTTGTTCCGTACACTGATTATAGGGTTTATGAGGTATTTACCAGCACTCACACATTCTCACTGATGAAAGCTTTCATCCTTATCATCAAGCTTGGGGTAATCATAATCGTAATTGATTACATGATCTCAAGTAATCATAATCGCCATTTCCAGATGCAATGTAATCTTAATCGATTACATTATAAATGCAATAATAATAAGCGATTACTTTCATGATTACACAAGGTGTTTGATTATTTACCATATTATATAATGCCGGAGATACAGTTTTGTATGTAAAGGCAAAAGATAACCATAGTACTGATTTACCCATTAATGGACTGCTGTCATATTTAAACACATGATGATTCATCAGTTGATTTCTTCTATGAACATGAAAGGAAAATGTGTTGAAACACTGCTATAAGTTATAAGTCATAGAAGCCTCCAAATTTATATCAGCCGATTGATTTGTATCAGTTACCATACTAAACACTGAACTGAGTAGGTTCAGTGTGTGTGTTTATTTGACAACACGGACCTTGTTGAAATGATTCCCAAGAAATCGGCAGGAATTGATAACTATCAACATTATTCACCATCAGAATGTGCAGTTCCAAAGAGAGCTATAATCTTTATAAAACATACTTTATGTCTGAATACTTCATCGACTTTCGCAAATAAAATAAAAGGCTAATGGATTATTTAAACTGGCTCATCAGCATATAACAGTAACACACAAGATTAACATTAACTGACAGTATATTTGCCGATAAATTGTCTAAATTTAAAAGTGGATAATGATCATTCAATATAATATTGCTCATTACCATTCAACTATGTCATGAATTATATAATAACTTTGCCAGAATTAACAGTTCAGCATATTCAAACCTTCTTGGAATTATTCATCTCCCAAAGATATGTGATAGTGACGGAGATTATTGATAATGAATAGACAATCTCAGGCCTTAATGTTTTCTCAACTATATTACTATATAACCATTTAGTAAGAAATCTTTTTTAAATCTTTAATCTTTTTAAATTTTTTAAGATACTGTTTGGAAAAATGTGACTCATAAAAATGTTACACCAATTGTCATAAGTACTTCATCCACTTGATGAACAGAGGTGTCAATATCCTATTTATAAATAACAATAAGTTTACATAATAAAATACAATATTTATTTTCAGCACCATCCAATCACTGTGAATAGTGACAGTAAAACAAGTCGCTGATAATAAATCTAGCCTGGACTCAATACATAGAAAAAAGTTAACCCCAAATACATGCTGAATATTTAGCAAAAATCATTTTGGCACCCCCTCCCCCTACATGCATACACAACGATCATCAATATCCAAACATGGGATCTATTCAATTCCATAATTGGAATTTATGGTCAATTTCAGAATTGGAATTATTTATTTAAAAAAAGGGAATTGGAAATGATAAATTTGGAATTGAAGTTTGCTACAAAACAATTAAATCCACAAATTAATTTACTATTTCATTTTTTAATTCAGAAATATTTCTTCCATGACAATCCTACCTGGAATATAAACTACTCGGAGTAGGTTTTCCAAGTAGGTACCCCGAGTACCTGCTCCAAGCCGTGATTGGCGTAGGTAAAAAATGGAATTGGAATTGACAAAATGGAATTGACACCATGTCTGTCATCATCATAAAAAAAGATATTCCATCTTTTTAACAATAATCAAAATCAAACCTGGCCCACAGACTGTAGACTTTATGCCAGTTGTCTCGATAGCTGGTATCCGGGTTATGGCACCATCTATGTTATGACTAAACACATCCCAGTCTAACTCGTACAGAGAGAAGGCAAAATTATCATCAACCTGAATATGGAAATAAAATAAACTTTAATCCAGAATTTTCTATTTCCTAGAGTAGATGATCAACTGAAATGAATCGCATCAAATGAATCATTAAACATATGGTTACGATTATATAGATGAAGCTTACTAATACGTAGCTATGCATACATCGCTGATACACAAGTATTGGTTATACATAGATATATTTCTGATCTGTAAATATCCATTGGTATTTGTGAATTTGCTTAACACACTGTTACACACATACACACACAAAGAGGGAGAGTGAAAGAGAAATACATCACCGATATTTATATACCCCATAACAGCAATATGTATTCATGTACTTCACCAAAATACACATAGCCATTGGATCTGATGAAAACACATATATGTCAAAAATATATATTTATCTTATCAATTCACATCTAAACAATATTATCCATTTAATTAAGGAATGCACCATTACTTCATAAATATATATTTACTATATAAATACAAATTTACTCAATAAATACACATTAAGTCATATTAGTTAATTACATCGGTACACTACTAGCCCAAGAATACACATTTACCTCATTATTAATTATTTTTTATTAAATACACATTTGCTTCATGAGGGTCAATTTACTCAATAAATATGCGTCCACCGCATGAGTCAGAGAATGATTTGTTTACTATCGAGACTCTTCACAACTGATACTTTTGACTGAGTGGCGACTCTCTAAGGAAACATCCCAACATAGGTACATCATTAATACAGACCAATTTAGTTCCTCAATATTTCCTGTACCTCATCAATAAATATAGGATTTGGCTCATATCCTCCCACACTGAGAGCATCTCCCTGTAGTTTACAGTAGATGGAAGCATCATGGTCTCGGACATTAGGCATGTGCTGGATGCCTTCAATAGCCTCTGTTACTACATAGGCATGTCGCATAGCAACCAAAGGCACAGCTACTCCTGCCATAGCACCAATCTTCTTTCCCCATACACCTGGTAATATAGTAATATATATATATATATATATATATATATATATATATATATCATAACATTATAATAATCACAACATAATAAAACAAGAATCTAATTCGAAATCAACACAAATATTAACATCTGACAGAATTAACAAACAATTAATTAGACATTAATTTGGGCAACTGATATATGAATATGAGATGTCACTCCATTGGCCACAGTAGGTATAATATAGTTCATGTGATACAGAACTTGATACATATATGGCATAATAAATAGTGATATCAACAGAGAGGGGGGGAGAGATGCCAAATCAAGTGCAGTATAAATAAAATAAACTGAAAAACATTTACAGAAAAAGATTAGCAACTTTTACACAAATGGTTAGTACTTTTATAATCTCATACCAAGAAAAGATCTATAATAATGGGAGTCTGCTTCATAACATCACACAGACATGGACACACACACGGACACACACACACAAGCTGTAACAACTATTATTAAGAGAGCTAGAGGTTAAAACATTACCATCAGTAAGGTTATGCTCTCTGTATGCAGTAAATCTGTCTGCCCTAACATTATATCGAAGACATTTGTAGAAATCTATCCACATACGAAGAGCACCCGCAAAATAATACAGGTATCATGGTTCCATTGCTACTTTTCTGATGTAGAGATATACAGCTTTTAAACAGCCTTTTGTGACTGGAAATAGCACTTTGGTATGCACAAGTTTGACATGATAACAGTAATGTGTCTAAAACAACATTGTCCTAGACAGCAGGAACACAGCAGATTATGTCTTCTCAAGTTTCCTAGGCCATCGTCTAGTAATAAATGGCAATACGTGAACAAACACTGACAGGACTAATACTCATGCTAATACGATGATTTTACAAGATATGTTGAACAATGTGAATAATATAGTCAGCAATGCGTTCCATGACAGAGAATTCCAGATTATCTTTAACACAAAGGTGAAATTCCAAATGGGCACATTTTATCAAAGTTTCTGACAAAATTCCCGACAGCTATAACAGACAGAATGAACCGATCAGGATTTAGACCTGTGTGATGAATTTATTATAAATTAGTCAGTCAACGATAATCAGTCATTTCTGCAATCAAGCTTTATTTCTAGAAAAACATTATGGATCTGGGCAGTTCACGGTTAAAAGAAAAACTCAAGTGATATGATATAAACAAGTAGGTAGAAGTAAGAGTGGGGTTGACTTGAGTTGCTTAGCTTTAAGGCACTGATCACACCTTGGACATATAGCCAGGGATTAATGCCTGGGACGATATATCCCACAAATACGGATTGAGCCAGATTTGAACCCACAACCCAGAGGTCTGTGGCATAGCGCTCTAAAAACATGGTTCCCACGACCAAGGAAATATTATTTTCAGGACAAAATTACCTTTTTCCAGGACAAAGTATACACGATTTAAACTTTAAAGGTAATAAATCAAGATATGTGTGAAAAAGCATACATTTAATCAATGTATGATTGATTATTGACAATGTTATGGTACAACCTCCTCATCCCTTCTAGCTGTTTGATCCACCCACTTTTATTTAAATTATAACACAGGATATCAAGACTATGTACCAGTACTTTTTTTCTTCTACAATTGAATATTTCTTCTACAGGCATAATATTTATTCATGGGCTTTATTGTTCTAAGTGGATTTTTTTCACAGGCAACATGTTTTCCAGGACATTTCTTAATTTAAAAAATTCCAGCACATTTCAAGGACCTGTAAAATGAATTTGTTATTTTCAAGGTTTTCAAGATCACATGGGAACCCTGTAAAAACTGTGCCATTGGAATGGCCCCATGTAAATTAGAGAAGAAATCAGTTTTTAAAATATGCAGTTACTCCAGACATCGTTTATCCAGCAAACGTTATCACTGATATGGAAAAGATAAACACTGAATAGTGAATGAATTAACAATGAAAGACATAAATGCTGTAAATGATTTAATGGTTGGCCATTGTCAAAGGCACACTGGCAGTTTATGACCTGAAAATTAGAAGGTCAATTATGGCTTCGCCAGCTTATGCAATACAGAGCGTATTGAAAACCCGTTGTTTGGCAGGAAACATGGGCCAGTAATCAGGCCGGACAGCTTCCAGCCTTCTCAAAACTGATGATCAAACTTACCACA
Organism: Paralvinella palmiformis; assembly: GCA_025642065.1. Taxonomy (NCBI): domain Eukaryota; kingdom Metazoa; phylum Annelida; class Polychaeta; order Terebellida; family Alvinellidae; genus Paralvinella; species Paralvinella palmiformis. The sequence continues at coordinate 83,804 of JAODUP010000159.1, forward strand.
AGCATTAACAACAACATCTGCTTCAATGGTTCCCAATGATGTCTGAACGCCTTTCACTCTTCTCGTACCAAAATCATCAATATAGGTTATTACACCAGTCACCATACAGTTCTGTATAACCTACAAAAGGCATATATATGTGTGTATATATATATATATATATATATATATATATATGTGTGTGTGTGTGTGTGTGTGTGTGTGTGTGTGTGTGTATGTACATGTGCGTGTACATACATACATATATATATATATATATATATATATATATATATATATATATATATATATATATTGTGTGTGTGTGTGTGTGTGTGTGTGTGTGTGTGTGTGTGTTGTACATGTGCGTGTACATACATATATGTATTATATATATATATATATATATATATACAGTGCGAATCTGTTAATCTGAACATAGTTCATCCAGCAAATCCACCTTCTGACACATTATTGACTGTGACTGATTTAGCTCCATTATAAATTACTCTTTAATCAAGCAAACTTGTGTTCTGCATTTTGACTCTGACACTTCATCTTGCCAACAGAATGTGACAATGAAAAATTACCTGGATAATGCCCACCTGCTATATCGTAACCAATTACAATCGTCCTTGACCATACACACTGACACACAATGCTTCCATTGCCTATGACTATCTCATAGCCAATCATAATCATTCATGACTAATTACAAACACAAATGTGTGATCTTTAAAATGAGCAGATCATGAGTTAATCTGATGGAGTAAGTGAAACAAGTATTTCTTTATAATGCATGTAATCAACAAACATCAAAATGATCAATGGCCTCAATGCCATATCATATCATTGCGCATGGTAATTGAACATAATGGGGAAAGAATCACTGATTCCAATCAGGTTACTGAATATTGGTTTAAATGTGGAGGCAATCTGGAGTTACTTGCTATCAAATTCACTTCCATAGCTGTCGAAATAATAACAGAGCAATATGTCAAGTCCAGTGAGAAAATGCCATTGTGTCATTTATTGTGTCATAATTGTTGAAAATAAATAAATTATAAGTGTTATTGTGGTTCCAATGGATGATGCATATTATTTATTGTTACATACAATGTCACGGACTCGGCATTTGGACATATTTTCATGTGAGAAACCTTGTCTGATTAACGGATTCTCACTGTATATGCATCTGTGTGCATGTATATATATATATATATATATATATATATATATATATATAAAAGACACAAATATTCATATGTATATAATGCAAGGACAGTGTATTCATATCAATCAGTTTAATGCAAAGAAACTTTTCAATTAGAAAATGTTTTTTTCCTGATGTAAATTATTTATATTTTGATTCTATCCAATAAAACATGAACATAAAGTTAATAACCATTCCTCGATCCATGCACACATCCATGTTTCTACCATACATAATCACCCACTTTGGCGCCTTTTCCAGTGGCACCTCTGGTGAGTGCTGTACAGTACCCAGCGGGATCAATGGTGCCATCTGTTGGGCTGTACAAACTGCCGCAGAGATCACTGACATTCAACAGTGGGTAAAGTTTTTTCGTCTCTTCGGGAGTCAAAATATAAGATTCCACATTGAAAGCTTTTCCAAGCTGAAATCCAAATGTAACATGTTTATTGGTCATGATACAGAGATGTAGAAAATGGGGATAAAATTCATGAGATGTTAACAAATTCCTCCTTGTTAAAATAAACTGTGTGTGTGTGTGTGTGTGTGTGTGTGTGTGTGTGTGTGTGTGTGTGTGTGTGTGTGTGTGTGAGCATGCATACATGCATGTGTGTGTGTAAATGGAGAGTAAATGGATGCAATATTATTACACTCCACAATTTCAAACATCATCCAAAATAAATTAATGTTAAAAAAGGCTGTGAATTGATACCCAGAAATTATAGTTCCAGAAACCACTCCATGGCAATAGAGGAATGAAATTAATATTCAATCTACCTACTGAATATCAGTGAGGACATAATAATAATACTGTAGATTTAATAAGGTGCCCTCACAAGCAGCACCCACTCAAATGCATTGTGCAGTAATCTATATAAATAAAAGAAAATGAGTGTGTGTGTGGGGATTTTCTTATATATTCATGAGATTTAATACAAAACATACATTGACCAGGTGGCAGCACTTTATGGTGGCTAACTGATAGTAGTTTCTTTTTAATGGACACACACAAATGTGTGTTTGTTTGCATGTGTGTTCACGAAAAATCCTGACAGCATTTTTGCGACGGTGAATATAACATTGGTTGGGATGATGTTTACTCATTAAAATATTTTTTTTATTATTCTAAACCCTTAGTTATATAAGCCGAAGGCCCAAGTATCCCTCAGCAGGAGAAAACGTTTAAGTCCACGTGAAGCACAGCTTTTAAGCTAATGTAACCCAAGCAATAATGCAGATGTATTTTACAAAGTGATGACACAGATGATGATAGGATAATGGCAAACACATCGAACTCGATCTACAGTCAGATGTCATTCAGTGATAATATTTAACAAATGGAGGAAGTCAGAGACAATAAAAACAATGTTAGATCATACCAGTTGGTAGTATCCCCAAAATGGAAACAATACAATCTAACTCACAGTAATGTGGGGTGTATCCTTTCCTTTTAGCTAACACTTTAATTAGGCTAATTCTTAAGAAAAGCCCTCTCACTCACTCGCGCTCACCGGAGTTGTTTGATATAAACCATTTAATTTAAATCACTGCAAAAGTTATAAAAAACATGCATTTTGATTTTTATAATTGTTGCATTTATTTTGATTGATTATTTTGTAAACGAACATTTATCAATTAACTTACAGTACCAAAAAATTTAATGTTATTTAAAATCAATTAGTTACTCATGCTAGACAATAACTTATTCATAGATTTATAATTAAATTGCAACTAGATTTTGACACCATTTAGTCTTAACAAGTCAGTGACAATTCTCCCAAATCAATGGTTGGGATGATCTTGGGAGATCAACGCAATAGAAGGTGAAGCCACACTGCTTCATTGTGATAAACTGGATGAATTTGGGAATGATCAGACACGCGAGGTCACATCTTTTCTATGCAATTAGGGGATCATCAAGTTAATGTTAAGTACTTGGTGTTAAGCCAGGATGGGTATATGAAGTGAGCATTCACATAGATTCACTATTAATAGTTACTACATGCTGAATACATACTAGAAATTGAACCCGACTCTGCAACTTTTAAACTACAGTTTTATCTAATTTACAGCCGGTAATTTATCAGTATATATTGATATTTGTCAGCTTTACAATGTCTGGCAGAAAACAAGATTGTGGGTTTGTTATACTTTGATAAGGTTCAAGTTGTGGAGAAAGCAGGATGTAGCTCAATGTGCAAGAAATGTGGCCAAGAAATGCAGGGACTTGTCGTCACAGTAAAAACTATTTGTTTAAATCATGATTTTTTTCCCAACCCCAGCACATATACAGAGAGAGGGGGGGGGGATGAGGGAGAAAAAGATGCTTAATACAACGTACTGTATGCAATCTCTTGTACTCATCAAGTCTAACTGTTGTCTTGGCAACAAAAAGTCCACCATTATTTATCCAGCCCGTGTTGACACCAGTCTCTGCCTCAAGACTCTGCATTAGTTCTTTACCTTTATTTGTAAAATAAATAATGCAATACAGATTGATTGTAAACCTGGAAAGGCATAACACACTCACTCACTGGTATAATATTATCCAAACTTCATTAATGTGACTTCAGACAACAGAGATAAATTAGGTTAAATCTGATTAGTTCAGGCCAAATACAAGACTCACTTCTTGCAAGAAGTGCCACTTCAGTGTCATTGGGTCGCAGTGACCAGACAAGACCAGCTGTGTGCCATGTCGTACCGGCCGTCAGCTGGTCCTTCTCCAGCAGTACAACATCGGTAATGCCATGATTAGCTAGGTGGTACAGCACACCACATCCTATAACACCACCTCCAATAACGACCACATCGGCTCTCCGGGGCAAGTCACTCACCTGGTAAGAACTGAAATGATGAAGCATTTGCCATGAATGTTAGAATAAAGCATACATCAGTCCATTATGAACAAAATAAAGGTTCACAGGGATATAATCATAGTACACTTTATAATTAAAGCATTTACTAGACCGACTATAAAATCTATTTTATAACAAATAGAAAATTTTGGAGATAAGTGGAATTTATACTAATCAAATCTCAACAATTTCATCATTTACAGTGCCATCAGCAATTTATTTTCATAGAATAGCAAACCCTTCTGATATATATTTATATAAAATTGGTGTTTTACTTGTATGGTACACCAGTTTGGGATGTGCTGTTCTGGTGAGGAGTGGCATATGTCTGTAGGAATTGTCTACAAAATATCAGAGGCCTATTCATACACCAGCAGAGCCCTCTAGTGTGTGCTTTGGACAATACAAATCTAGCCAGATTCATTGTGATGTGACAATATCTGAAAAGTAAAACCAAATTGCAAATATTTGCCATAATTTATTTCTGGTAATTAGCATGTGTATGATAACTTCATATATATATATATATATATATATATATATTGTTATCATTTTACACACACACACAGACAGAGAGAGAGAGAGAGAGTATTGGCAAGCCTATTGCAATGAGTGTTTATGACCAAAATGTTTGCTGTTCTTGTTATAATTAACCTGTTTATGAGCTATTGACGGACATACATTGCTTATCTGTTGTTAAGTTTATATTTACAGTTTTCATGTATGACCCATTTAATGCAATGCTAATTATGTTGCTAATAGCGGTCATGCCTCTAATGTGTATTAAGGCCAACACTTGAAGTCCCAAATGCCAATTGAGGCCCTCAATAATGGCCAATCAGCATATAAAACTGACCGACCGTGGCGAATTTTACCTGACCTCAGCAAGACAGGTGATGATAATTAGTTTGAATAGACATAGGGAAAACATGCAAAATGTTTAATTAGATAAGTTGCTTTTGATTATCAGTGTGTCTCACCATGACATTACATGTATTTCTGACAGTTCTACCTAACAGTTACAATAAACTGTTTGTGTTCATTGACTGCTGTTTAATTACATGCTTAGAGTTAGACACAGAAACTTGCCGCTCACTTTCTGTATAAATGTATTTGAGGATAACAGTAGCTCTTCAAAGTACAAATTCGTAACATTATTGAACTATTTTTTGAAGAACGAGGTGATAGACCACCAGATATATTGTGTCTAGCTATGAAGCAAACCAGTAGCAGCCTTAAAATCTGCAACGTTTAGCTGTGATGTACTCCCATAATATTATTTTTATTATGTTTCCGTGAATCAAATTTGATTATAACATGTGCTAGACCTAATGTTTATTCCGGCATGGCTCAAATTTCAATGACAAGCTTTTCAATGAAGCTAAATTTGGGTTGTCTTGTATTGCGGCCAGTCCTCAATTACGGTCACAAATCACTGGTCCCAATGATGAGCATAATACAGGCATTGTACTATATAAATATATATATATACACACACACACACTTTTAGCAAAGAGTATAAACCTACTATCTATGATCATATTAACAAAGGTGTCAGTGAGTGGTTTCTATATTATATATGTCCTCATTTATATGTTTGTCCTTCTAGGAGCCATATATAAGACAAGGCCAATATTCTCAATCTTAACATCAATCTGTAATTATCATACAATCACAGTGTACTAGATTTTGGATGTAACAATCATGTTTACATTTCTTGTGGTACAGACCACACCAACTTGGTTACATAAAACAGAAGAGATGTATGTGACATGAACACATAAATATCACATATATTGGTATATTGTAATCAGCCTGCTTCATATATTTTGTCAGTAAATCAACATTTGTTAGAAACTCTCCAAGTATACTTAATCTTTTTCTGCTTGTACATTGTTGAACATTCTTAGATCTATTAATTTAAAAACAAAACAGCAATATTATTAATTAGGTAAATTAGAGATACGTTCAGACTTTGAAACAAAATACACAACCTTTAAAAAAAGCCATCCTCAAGGTCTAATTACCATTAAATAGAGTATTATTATTGTTATATTTATTATTATAATACATAATTTCTTCATCAATGAAGGAGCTGCTTTCAGTATCTTGATTTACAGTGTCATTTCATTGTGACGTTTTATACAACATTTGTCTGACTGAAGTTTACATGCAGTCTAATTAACTTGCCAAGCATCCACAGGATGACTTATAATACATATGAATTTAATACACCTAGATGCTAGCACCATTTGAGTATGGTCAGCCACACACACATAAGGAGGCTCAATGGGAGTTAGACTCGGCCGTTACAGATTGTCCACCATTTTCCATCGAACTTATGTATTACTACTAGTAACCATTTTGAAAATGGAACAAATCATCTTACTACTCTTAATACAAGGTCAGTATCTTGAAATAATAAATGATCTCCTTTTTGTCAAATCTTCAAATAGAGTTAACAACCTATTGACCTTCGTATAAAGAGCACCTTAGGATTTTCATACCTCTTTCTCAAGTGTCATTTGAGTCAACATTTACTATGATTTAGACTATCAGAGCTTACCTCAAGGTTCATAGCTAACCAGCCGTCATAGTCATATTTAGCATGAGTGTCATATAATATGTCAGATATGCTGAGCACATGTCTTATGTCGTGCCTTTGCCAATGACACTGCATATTATGCATTCATGCCTACCGGTATGTGTCTATTTCACTTTGAATATTCAGCAAAATAAATTAACTAGTAAGCCCATAGATGTTTGCCATATTACACATTTCCAGGACTTTTCCAGGACAAAATTACCATTTTCCAGGACAAAGTATACAAGATTTAAAGGTAATAAATCAAGTTATGTGTGAAAAAACATATCATATTTATTCAACGTATGATAGATTATTGACATTTTTATGGTTCAGCCTCCTGCTCACCCCTTTCTAGCTGTCTGATCCATGCATTTTTATTTAAATTTTAACTAACATGGTATATCAAGACTATGTACATACTCTTTTTCAATAGAAGTTTTTTTCTACAGGCCTAATATTTATTCACGTTTTTATACTTTACCTAGTAAGTACATATTTTCATAGGCAATATATTTTTCCAGGACATTTCCAGATTTATTTTTAATTCACGGACATTTCCAGGACCTGGAAAATTAATTACAGGGTAGTTATTTTCCAGAACATGTGAGAACCCTGCCGTGTCTGTATGTAGGTCATGACATGGTTAAATGATGAGAATTACAGATTCTGATTGGATAACATTGTGAATATTTTTGCAAACAAGATCTCAGGTGCTCTCTTCTGATAAATTATACTCATTTAAAAATGCATGGTTCTACTTGTTACTGGGTAGGACTATTCTGTCAGACAGATTAGATAGTTTAAAAATTTAACATCCAGGATTTATTTACTTTAGCATTCAAAACATGTGGCCAGTACCGATGTTTAAAAAATACAATGGATTTGTTCTAAAGGTTGTAAACTTAAAAGTAAATATTTTGTATACACAGTTGCTGTTATAACTCATATAAAAAAAACTTGACTCAGCTCAACTACTTCTGTAAAACCAATAATCACTAAACTGTTCTTAAATGAACATCACAAAGAAACAGTAGTCCAGTCTCCCAAGATTAAGAACATTTAAAAGTGCTAAATTATTCTGGAGAACTTACCAACACTGATGGAGAGAAGGCAGAAGTTCTCAACACATTATGCCCATCAGTATTTACTAGAGAGAACCTTACAGATGTACCAGAAATAGCTCCAAAATGTTATAATGATCCTCTCTAAGATATGACTAACACAGTGGAAGAAGTTGAGAAACTATTGAACAAGATGAACCCAGGAAAATCACCAGGTCCGGATCAAGTTCACCCAAGAGTGTTGAAGGAGTGTGCAAAACAACTGGCAACACCATTAACCATTATATTTAAGAAATCCATGGAAGACTGTAAAGTCCCCACCAGCTGGAAGGAAGCTAATGTCACACCAATATTAATATATAAGAAAGGAGGAAAGAAGTCAGCATCAAACTATTGACTGGTGAGCCTCACATCAGTAACCTGTAAGAGTATGGAGAGATTAGTAAGGGATAAAATCATGAACCACGTGGATATAAACCAGCTGCTTCTGGACAACCAATATGGCTTCAAGAACAAGAGATCAACAGCCTTACAAGCCTGAAGCATGATGACGTCAAAAACCAAAACAAACCAGGCGCGCTTTGCATCGTGGGATTTATAGGGGGTCCTTTGGGCGATACTACCGTTATAATCCCGCCATTTTAACCTTAAACGTCAATGTTGCGGATCTGTTATAATCATGCCAAAACTACCGTATTGTCATGCCACTAGTAAGAAATATAAACATTTAAGTTAGCATGTGTTGGCCGCGGGATGAAATGCTGAGAAAGCGTTGGGTAGTTTTAATTCGAAATGACAATCTGCGAGTCAAATTTATATAATTACAGTGTAAGCAGTAAGGATTGACTTAAACAGTGAAGGCGCAAATAACGTGTAATTTAACAATATTATTATCCATCAGATCATAGATAAAAAATATTGGTAAATAAAGTGTAATTTACCATATTATTATATCCATAAATAATAAATTAAATTTACCAATATACTGGACTCTATTCTTCTTGTTTTCGTTAAATATAATTTTAGTGTGATTTAATACTAACACCACATTTTAGCAGTCTTTGTTATGTGCACTGAATATTATTGTACTATGGTTTACAATGTTGAATACCACACTTTACTATCATTTTATAAGGTAGCAATGACGGACGATTAGCATATAGTTATAATCTGATTTTCACTTTTGGAATACAATTTTTCAACAGTGCCGGCTTTTTCGGTGTCGAAGCAGAGTTAAAAAGTATTTTGTATTTATAGTTAATACATGGAAATGAATAAAATGCTAATACTGCATAATATTACATTAATGAAAAATAACATAGTAGTACTAATGGCTATTTTGTTATTATCTTGTATTTATAATATCAGTTGATAAAGCAATATTTGTGAAACTGACTACAACCCAAACACCAGACTGAAAAGCTCCAGCACCAAATGTTTATTTCCAACCACCAAAATTATTACACCAAAGCAATATATATATATATATATATATATATATACATATATTAAAAGAAATAATACTCAACCATTCCATTTGACAAAACAGGCATTCATGCTTCAGGTTATTTCAGAAGACAGTGTCAAGATATTGTTATATTGAAAAGTCCGGGATCCGGGACGCGGCCGTCTGGCCCGTCCCGGACCTCTTCCTTAGCACAACTCATAAACTCTTATGTTCTCGAATCTACTTTATTACTCTACTCAAAACTGTACCGTCAGCGTTGTGTCCGGTAGACCCCTCCCACACATTCAAACAGGTATATAAAGGGGAATACAGCCTCCCCCCCTCTCAGTGAGCTCCGGTGGACTAGCGGTTAAGTACCCGGAACTTGGTGCCAACGGTCACGGGTTCGAACCCCGTAAGAGGTCGAAACTTTTCCCAGGGATTAATTTCTCGGCTCACTACATCGTGGGTGGTTGACCACGTTAAATGGCGCTGCCGTCTCCACTGAATTATTTAAAATAAAGGGGGACGTTAAAGACCACCTGAGGACGTAAAACACTCTGGCAGTGACCATCCTCGTGGTATTTCGGCTCCATCTTTCCGTACTGCTCCCCTGTGAGTGGTGGGGGAGGAGTTCCTCAACCACTCCAACATAGAGGCTGTGCTGATTAAGCGACAGCCTGGGGATTCTCCCCGAACAACAAAACCAAACCCTCCCCCCAGCACAATCAACGTGTTGTCCAGTGGAGACTCGCATGTCCCTTGATCCAATCTCCGCTGACTTGGCTGTACCATTACAAACATTCAAACAAAGCTTTCACACATTCAGCCCACACCACGAAAACACCAATAGAGTACAAACCCCGCGGCTATGACATCTACACCCGTGAGATCCCAACAACCGGCTGGCCACAAATCTCCGAGCGGCACGGAACGGGTGACCACCGACTTCTTTCGCACATCAATCAATAGCACTATGGTTTCGCACCCATTGACCCCACAATTCGTCGGCCACAAACCTTAAAGCGGCACGAACGGGCGATTACTAATTCTCCCTACCTAAATTAATTCGACAACCGGCCATGACTTTACAATATATGGTCATTGCAGTCATGGAGACTATTGGATAAAATTGTGGAAAGTGTGAAGTGCACCACATAATAATAATAATAATGTATATTTAATAAAGCGCCCTTACTAGCAGGAGCCATTCAAAGGCGCTGTATAAATAATATGTAATTTAATAATACCCCAAATAATGTCTGTAAAAACCCTGTAATGATTTAAAAGATAATAATTATTTATCTGTGAAAGCGACCTTAAATAGGTGTGTTTTTAGAAGAGACTTAAAATTTCCAAGAGACGACGCATTTCTAATATTTGTTGGCAACTTGAGCCGAGACACTGGCACCTGCAATAGTATCTGACTGGATGACCTGAGTTTTCGGGATGACTTTCTAATGGAAACCAGTATACACAGGTATTCTGGCGCCAAATCATAAATAGATTTATAAGTTATTAACAGAATCTTAAAATGGATACGCGGGAAACCAAGGTTTTTTTTGGAAGAATTGGGGTAATATGATCATATTTTCTATATTTTTTCAATGCAGCTGCACTATTCTGAATTGGGTGGAAAGGGGAAATTTAAAGTTATAATCAGAAAGCCATATAAAGGGGGTTAAAAAATAGTCTATATGAGATGTAACAACGGCAAAGAACTACAGTTACAAGTGATTCTTTGTCAAGAATCTTTTAAACAGTGGATGTTCTTAAGATGGTAGTAGGCAGCTCGCATCCGATGTGACATGTTCATGCATGTTAATACATTGGTCAAAAATAACCCCTAGATTTTTTACTGACCCATTAGGGTAATGAAGATGTACCAATCTGTAATGCTGGTGTCTTTAGGGATTTAACACAATGTGGTGATGCCAAATATAAAATATTTGTTTTATTATCATTTAGTTTTAAAAGATTTTGAGTCATCCATAGCCGGATATCGGCAATACAATGTTCTAAATTCTTCAAGGAAGAGGAGAAATTTAACTCATTGTCAGGATCCAGTGATTTTACAGCTGTGTGTCATGGGCATACAAGTGATATTTAATCCCATATCGCTGCAATGATCCCAAGAGGACGGTATACATTGTGAAAACCAGAGGACCAAGAACTGAACCCTGAGTACACCAGATAACAAAAACTGAATGTCAGATAAAATACCATGAACAGACACTCTCTGGGAGCGTTGTTCCAGATGGGATCTTAAACCATTAAAATACTCTACCTGACAGACCAAACATGTCTTTTTTTTTAACCTAGAGAAAAGTACATTATGGTCAACTGTATCAAATGCAGCAGACAAGTCCAGAAGAACAAGTATTACTGGCTTACCTTGATCAATTGACATCATAATTCATTTTTCCTCGAACCAAGGCTGTTTCAGTGCTGTGACCACTTTTATAGGCAGACTGTAGTGATTCATTAAGGTTATTATTGATTAAATATTTGTTTAGATGGAAAGCAACTGCCTTTTCTATAACTTTAGATAAAAATGTAAGATTTGAAACAGGTCTGTAATTGTTTGAATATTACAGTCCATAGTGTGTTTTTTTATTAATGGTTTTAAAAAGGGCAGCTTTCATGGATCTTGGGAAAACACCCAGAGATAATGATTTATTAACTATATTTGTAATTGGTTTATCAGAACATCCAGACAATCTTTCACAAGCCATGTAGGCTAGGGTCAACTGCACAGAAAGCATTAGATGACTTTTCAGCAACTGTCTATATCAGTCTCTTAAAGGCTAAAATTTACCCATCATGGATATGCAGGATTTTACCAATGGCGTCCCTGTGATAGGTGCTGGACTGGAACCCACTATGTATATTTAAATTTTTGACAGAAAGTTATTAAAAAATGGCCATATCTTTATCTGAGTTGATATTATTTGGGAGGACAGTTTGACTTTTATGTAATACTTTATTCCAACACTTGAAAACAGTCCTTTGTTTTCCTTGGATGCTTTGATCTTTCTATTATAGTATTCAGATTTAGCAGAGGCAAGGTATTTTTAACAAGAATTTTACTGACCTTGAACATTTCAAAATGAACACACAAACTGGTCCTGATCCACAGCGCTCACAATACCTTCTGTGTCTCTTTGCAGCCTGTATGTTCTTATTATACCATGGAAGCATTGGTCTGCTTGGCATTTCCTTGTCCTTAAAGGTGCATGTTGATCTACAATTCTCTCAATGTATTATTAGAGATCCACCAGATGATCCACATCATCCGGTGGATCCAATACCAGAGAAGAGACTCGCAGATCAGCAAGAAAAGCCTCCTTGTCAATTGACTTGTATCTTCTATATGAAATATCTTTAGCTGAAACAGATTGTTTCTGTAAAGATACATTAATGTCAACAAGGAAATGATCAGACAGCATGGAAGACACAGACACACCTTTAATCAAATTGTCATCATCACAGGAGATGACAAGATCTAAGATGTGACCATGTCTGTGTGTTCTTTCTTGGACATGCTGCCTGAGATTGGCAGATCTAAAAATGTCAGCCAGTTGTTTGGTATCTGCATTCCTCTGGCAATCCCAATGTATATTGAAATCACCTAAGATCAACAGATGACCACTGTTGGTAGCAAGAGAGTCAACAAATTCCGAAAATTCCTTGAAGAAATCTGCTGCTTTCAGGCCATTTTTCTTAGTGGGGTGTAATCGGTAGATAATAGCTACACGAACACTTATCCCCCCAGATATAAAAGTCAGTTGGTAATTTTCAAAGACTTAGCTGAAAACGTAAATGGGTTTCACACTTCAAAGAATCAGGAGAAGAATGCCGACTCCCCACCTTTTTGTGAATCCGAGCTGCATGGTGGAATGAATATCCAGTGAGTCACATCACCAACAATTTTCTGGTCTGAAACATTACCAGTCAGCCAAGTCTCTGTTATGACAAGAGCATCAAGATCCATATCCTTAACAACATCAGATATTTCATCAGATTTATTACAGATCGACTGACAGTTAATAAGACCAATACTTACATTTTGTACAGCTGTGCCATTATATGGTGTTATTGGCACAGTGATCAAATTACTGGCATCAGACCCAATCTGCTTTGGATGTTTTCCACTACGTGGGCGCATCGCTAAACAAATGGTATTATCACCATAGGGTCGTAATGCAAGCAACTGATCTCTACTATAATTCATTATAATTATAGAAATAAAATAAGTGAAAAATTTAAATAAAAAAAATAAAACAAAACATACACAAGCAAAAACCGAGTTCTTATGGGAAACACTGGAGCGGGCCATAATATAGGGCGTCAAATGAGCAGTTATTTAGTTTATCAATGAAATCTGCCATGCGACTGTCCTCGGGCATTAATTTATCAATAGTAACAATTTCCATTGATTTTGACTCATTTACAATATATTAAAAATTTTTTAAATATACAACATACAAATGTGTGAAATGTAACTCGATCTTTCTAATTTTCCACGTTAATACAGCCTTTACCCATTTCCGGGTGCATGGAGGGATGCTGCATGAGGGCCAGTGCAGATGGAAAAGGCTATAAACAGGGAAGACCCCAATAAGTTACACACTTTTCTAGAAACCACCATATTTTATTGATCTAACTCCCTAGAGGATTTATCTTTTAAATGGTCAGCAATATTATTTATGTACAGGCTAGGCCACTGCTGTTGTTCAACTCCCCGAAATCAGCCATCCTGAAGGGTCAGGGAGAATGTTGTCTCCAACACGCAGTTTAACTTTGTAATCTTTTACATTTTTGCTCGGAGCTTATGTTCTTGTCTATATCCACTGTGCCATGGTTTTCCCAGGCGATAAACGCTCTGAAACAAATTAGATCTCATTTGGCTAATTTTATTTAATTTTGGATAAATTAAAAACAGACACTTGAAACTCATCAGATCATCACTGGACCCCCCTCTATAGTTATGACCACAAGCAATACTAACAATAGCCAATGAGAAAATGTCCAAAGCCAACCCAGTCACCATGACCAACATGCATCTACAGAACTATATTGTTAATTTGTACATGTACATGACATTCAGACTACAATATGCTGAATCTAATCTGATCAAAGACATTGTTGACCAATCAAGTGATAGCAGTGCATACATACAATAGAATATATATATTATATATATATTACAGTTAATCTATATAATCACTGGAGGACTTTCAGACATTCCTGTGCAATGTCCCTTTCCTTTACCAATATATACACTAGACATACCTGTTATGGTGGAAACAGAAATTAATCATTGACTTTCTTTTATAATTTCTATCACGTCTAATGGTAAGATACCCACAAATGAACGTGCAAATAATTGACTTCGTGTACATTCTAATATATGAACTGATGTAGACGTCGGAGAGATACATCTTTGTCAACTTAAAGACACCATATATGATATTCTCACATACCATATATGATATTCTCACATACATACTCCATTACATGTAGACATATTGTCATGACCGAGGATATTTCTGTGTTAATCCTCCAACCAGTGCGCGTGCATGATTTATCTGCGTAGAGTGATACCCCCAGATATAACATCACATGACACATGTATTGGCATTGTCTATTGTTGTCAATCAATATTTACTTTAAATATTTACCAGTCATATCATAATGACATCGTTGACGACACACAGCTTTAGATATTTCTATTTACCATTTCCTGACTTAGCCACTTATGTGAAATATATATTCACATACATACAGTTATACACCGATATTGCTGCCGATTCTGGATCACCACTACAGTTGTACTAGAAAAGACCGTTCACAACGTGTGTTTGTTTATCCGAACTTTGGAACTGGGTCAAAATGGCCGCGAAACCGTGTTTTGGTGTATTACTTCCGCTCAAATATGGCGGCCGAACACGTAGTAGTTACATTTGGGTTGAAAGTAGAAGACGCTTTTCATAGTTTTGAAGCGGTGCAAAAGAAAATCATAAGATAGATATAGAAATATAAGATAGAACAGCCGTGTGACTTTACAAATAATCAGGGTTCCCACGTGTTGTAGAAAACCTGGAAAATAACAAATTCATTTTCCAGGTCCTGGAAATGTCCTTGAATTTTACAATTCTCCCGGAAAAATAACATTTCCTTGGCTGTGGGAACCAGGAGATACTGCATATCTTATAAATGTCAGCCTTTCTTTTTAATCTGATTATAATGCCTATTATAATAATAAATATACTTAATCTAATATCTTTATTAAACACTAGTAGCAGTAATTACAACTAAGCTCCCGTCACTGAGACTGATGCGAGCAGATGAAAAATTAAAAACGATCATGAAATGGTTCAGATTTATAATAACATATTAATGAACATTGTTCCAATGCTGAATGCTCGGACCTTTATCACCAACAAACACGATTCCGATGCTCGCCTTGCATCAGAGCACCGTAAACACCCAAACTTGGCGCACGCGCATAGAGTGCTCGGACCTTTATCACCAGCGAACACGATTCCGATGCTCGGATACGTAACAACAGCCATAATTATAACTAGTATATAACTGTATAAGGCTTAGATCTATTTATCGTTCAAACAACGTAACTCGTCTACTGAAATTAGATCGGTGGCACATAGAATGACAAGCAAAATCAGTGAGCGTGATATTTAAGACACGCACAGCAGGCAGTGTAGTGTGAAAACATTTATAAAAACATTCCGTATTTGCCTGGACCACATTGATTGAGAAGCGATATTAGATCTACTCACTCGATGAACAAGTGATAAGGATTGGTATTGTAACCACTAGGCGGCAGCACCGATAGAATGTCAATGCAAGGGGTATATTTGGGCAAAATATGTTGAATACCAGCCGAAATATGGCAGTTATTATAAGTGGTTGCGTGACTACCTAAAATGAGATAAAGGCATATGGTCCGTAATTTACTGTTTCACCACGAGGACTAATTCTAAGCAAATTGACAGAAATGGCATATTCGGCGAAGAAAACCTTGCTAGTTTCTTGGCTGGATGAAAAACTCATCCTATCATATATATATATATATATATATATACTCTATACGAGTCTACAGTTTCACCACCGGGATTCGAACCCCAGTCCTATGCATTAATACATGAGGTCATAGAGGCGTTTAAGACACGTGCAAGGCACGGAACTTCGACTACATACGACTACATATATAATTCCTAGTAAATTTGAATTCCTCAAACAATGTCACCAGTATAATAGACTCAGTCCTATATGTAACTGGACTCTAAGAAATGTGTTTGACTGGACGTCACCAAGCCATTAAATGAGTCTCAAAATTATTGTTCAAATTTTGTCACCACGAGTATAAGCACACAAATACACACAAGCACACACACACATGGCCGATTTTTCTTTGATAGTCTGGCTTATGTATATAGATCTCTCCAGACCTCATATATATATATATATATATATATATATATATTAATTAAATGGATGTGAACACTTTAATATTTTCTTTTATTATTAATATAACCCAGCAATAATACACTGGACATAACACTATAGGTCCTTAGAACAACAATATAATAATAATAACCCTACATTAAAAATAATTGTAAGTATTTAATCTAATTGAAGGACTAACTGAATGATTTTTTTTTCGTTTATATCAAAATATAGAATTTCATCCAGTTTTAAATAAAATATGGAGACTTTATGAAAAGATTATATTACATTTATTCATAGTATATTAATTTGGATAACTTTTGTTGGATTATGTATGCAATGATATTATCTTGTTAGTTAAGATGTACTAGAAATATAGATTCATAATGAAACAAATTTGAGATGATAAATATATTGTAAAAGGGATTTAATTATTATATATCATTATTTAGTCGATCATAATCTAAAGCCAGCAACGTTTATATACTATAGGATATCAAACTATATAAGCTATCAAATAAATAATATATATATATATATATATATATATATATCAATCATTTATGTAAGTCACAAAGTGGTTGCTTCCTTGGTAAATGGTTGATTGATTGATATGTATATTCGTATTCACATTAATGTGTGTGTGCGTGTGTGCGTCTGCGTGTGTGCGTACGCGCGTGTGTTAAATATTTTGAGATATTAGGAGAGTAAATACAAATCATAAACTATGCAATACATACCTTCAAGGATAACACATACAAATAAATGTTATTCCCTGCTGTGCTTCAGCAAATACTACTCTGTTCTAAACGTTTACAGCTTTTACCCATGTATACAAACAACGATCGTCTACTATAATTAGTGACGTAGTGCGCAGCCGCGGCCTTTGGCCGGTGCAGATCTGAACTTCGTTTCAGTCGTTTGTTTGATAGTCGTCTGGTTAGTTGTAAATCGTACACCATGGTCAACCTAGGAGATGTCTTCCCAAATTTCGAAGCCGACACAACTGTCGGCAAGATAAAGTTACATGACTGGGTCGGAAATAGGTGAGCAATTTTGGTTTAGTGCACTTTAGACTAAGTTTAGACTAGACTTTTGATGTCCTACTCCTGGCATATTATTGTTATTATATTATTTGGCATATTATAGATCTAATTATATTGATTTGATATAGACTCTAATATCAGTTATCACTATATAATGTATTAAATTAATATAATACTATGAATTTATGATGACATATATGATATAATGAGTCGTGAGTTTTTCAGTAGTTTGTCATGTCACATGATATTAACCTGTATCCAGACATCTGACATGGGGTTGGAATTGAATTTTTTTAAATTGGAATTGAAGTTTTCAACCAAAAAAAATCCGCAAATTAATTTACCATTTAAGATGTCTGGCTGCCACTGATATTGACTGTGGATGTGTACTTCTAACCGAAGTAAAGTTGACCTCCATGTGATATATAGGTACTTGCAGCTGGAAATCTTTACAGAATTTGTTGAATACTATGGCTTAGTTTTTTTTCACCATTTAGTGTTCATGACATCATGGCTACAGGTTATTAATAGCTTGTACAGTTGCATCCACAGAATTATCAAATAAATTCCTATATACAAATAATTTCTTCCTTTTAAATATTATTTAATATATCGCCTAATGAGAAGAACATGATGTACTTTGAATTATCAGGCTATCTGCATTTGTCTCAGCAACACAAGTTGCTGAGGGGTCACAGATTTGAGGCTCCAGAGCTGCAGTGTTGTCATGTGGCAACTGGTTCACTCATACATAAAAATTAGAACCTCACAGGACGTGATGGCTATGTGTTTGAGTAGAACCTTGCACCTTTAATGGCAGCGTATGTTGCATGCTCCCTTGAGAGTTGAGATGGATGCTGGATTGGAACAGGTCTGAATCCTGGATAATAATATTGTAAAGCGACTTAGAACATCTATCTAGCTGAATAGTGGGGCTATATATATGTCACTTATTATTATTATAATAACTAATATTTTTTATAAAACATGTGCAATGCCATAAAATGTATTTTCATGGTAGGAATACCAATTTGAAAAGTAGCCTAAAATTGCATAGATCTGGATGTACCTAGTTATCACTATTACTTGTGCATCCTGGCTAAAATTTGGTCATTAACTGATTACGGCTTAAATCTTACTCACTGAGTTACCCAACACACTCGCTCTAAATTGCAATTCAGAGGTATATTTTTGTTAGCTCTGTATAGGCACACAAGTATTTTCAGATACACACCATCCTCAGTTCTTTCAAATTAGACGGGGTGCTGCCTATCTTGTAGTATCAGCCTCTAGTAATTGGACAGTTGGCTTAGTATGGAAAGATAAGTCTTTAACCCAAATTATGTTTGCATTTTTGCTACCTTCAAGTATCCATCTCTCATCCTATTCCATAATTGGTAAGACATGGGGTCAGTTCATTTCTGGAATTGGAATTGATGGTGAATTTTAATTCCAGAATTGGAATTCACGAAGTTGTTTTTGGAGTTGATAAAATGGAATTGAGCTCTTGTCTGATGTACAGACAATCATTTATGTACAATTCTTCCATTATTGCCCATGATAGTTTGTATAAGACCAATAGCCTTGTGTCTAATAGATTTGAGCATTTTTACTGTACTTGTCCTTGACTAGATATGGGAGTTCCTCTGGAAAACAATGAAATAGCCTTGTGTCTAATAGATTTGAGCATTTTTACTGTACTTGTCCTTGACTAGATATGGGAGTTCCTCTGGAAAACAATGAAATAGCCTTGTGTCTAATAGATTTGAGCATTTTTACTGTACTTGTCCATGACTAGATATGGGAGTTCCTCTGGAAACCAATTAAAAATGATGTGAAGAAATTAAACAAATTGGATTATTTCTGCCTCAGATGACCTCTCCTCCATACTTGACAAACTGTTTTATTTATACACGAAGAAGAAAAGAACTGCAAAATGGAATAAGACCAATTTTTATTCAATCATTTAGACCTTCAGCTTCGTGGCTCGGAATGTCCAATTATCAGGGTAAATCTGCAAACATTTATTTACACTTGCAGTCAAACAGTGAAAGCAGTTGCTCATGAGCCATAACCTTGCAGCCAGACTTTCCACTACACGCTACCAGTTGGATAGCCTTGCCATAAATACATATTTATAGCTCAGTCAGAGATGAACGTGATTTCTGTACTTTGCCATTGTTCTGTCGGTCACTTTGCTTTGCAAATGATTATGATATTCAGAATTTCAAAATTCAGAGATCAAGTGGTAGTGTGCAAAATTACAATAGTGCACCAAGCCAGTTGGTACACAGGACCTAGTTGATCATAAGTGTATTACGCATAGCACTATTAATAACTATATTATATATCACTTCTTTACTTAATTTGAAAAAAAATACAGTACAGAGTATATTTAGTTTTTCTATACCTGATTATGCTCTCATCTTGTAATAGATGTAAGCCTAAAAACTGCAATGAGCAAGCAAAATTATTAAGGTAAATCTACATTGATAAAAATTAATGACTGCATTGATGTCCATATATTATTTTATCTGATATTAATTATGTAGTGTGATATATGTAACCAATGAAATGGTTCAAAAATAATTATCTTCATATTAATTCAGTTTGTTTGTAGATGTGGGTTATAGTCCGACAGATAAGTTTATTGCATCGTCATCTGATAAGTGGTTATTAGCTGGTAGTATGTATATCTGTGTACCAGGTACACAAAACATTGATCACAGGTAGCCTTTGTCTAAAGCATAATTATACCATATCACACATTTCACATTGAATGTCACCCATAAAACAACATACTTTCTGATATTATTATCACCTGGAGGCATTATGATGGTTCTGTGTGCTACAGGTTTATTTATTATCCATCATTGACCCTGTAATGATATACAGAGTTTTCATGGTTATTAGGCATACAGTGATGTGTGTAGTCAATCATAATTTTTGCTTATAATGTGGTATATTTTGTTTAGACACAATTGAGCAAGCTGCTGTTGATTACAGATGTGCTTTTATCATAGTTTGTTATCATTTGCTGATATTCAGATCGGGTTAAAGCAAACAGTTTATAAATTGGTGTGTGTGTGTGTGTAAATTATACTTGTAACATATTTCTAGGGTGCTTCATACATGTGCTAAATAAAATGTATAAAGTATCTTGTTTCATTCTCTTTATTATTTATGACAGTCTTTAGGATAGTAAAGTGGTGGATATACATTCCATCGTTTTGTGTGTATGTATATATATATATATATATATATATATATATATATATATATATATATATTGTTGCTGTGTGCATGTACATACATCTATACTTTCTATTGTACTTTCAAATGAATAGATTGAATTATATAATGCCCCCACATACACAAATGGTCATTTTCTCATCATATCGCATGCACTATCAGGGCTTTATAAGAGTTGTATATATATATATATATATATATATATATATATATATATATAAACACTTGCACACAAAATCCATTAACAAGTCTGTTAACAGATACTACAGTTATCATAGAACCTTTGGTCATTCTTGAACCTTGTATTGGTGTCAGCCCCATTGATTTAGCTAGTTTCATTAAACCTATTGTCCTGCTCTAACCCCAAACCATCAATGTAAACCTTGATATGTCTGGATGTTTTGTAGAAAGCCACATTCTTCACACAGTGTGTTAATGGTGTCAGTTGGCTTCACCTCCCACTTAGTGGCCAGGCTATAGAATAAGAAGTAATACCTTGTATGACCATCAGTTGAAAGAATCTTAAACTTTGTGATTTTATTTAGAAGAGTGGAATGCTTCACCACTTATTTTATACCACATGCATGCAGGCATTGAAAAGTCTCTTTATGACCATTTGTGTTTTTCTGTTGTATTAAGAGCATATTTCACATCACCATAGCAATGTCATAAATTCCGAACTAATTTCAATCCTGTACCATTAGAAAACGGGAACATTTATTTCTAATCAATGGTTAAAAGTGTAGATGCACACTACTTCCAGCATAGTGGTTCTTTTAAATGGTTTTAAAATACATATTTGTGTAGAGTGCAATGATCTTCATCAAATCTTCAAAGTGATACATATATTTATTATGTGGAAATTCTTCACTAATATGATAATTAAATGCTTAGTCAGCAAAATGTGGCATAGTTCAACCTGTTCAATTAATGAGGTAGCTTCTACAAACAATGTCAGTGGTGGAACTGTTTGGAGGCATTGTTTAAACACTACAACTACAAGACTTTTACTCGTTGGTTTGAAAGTTTACATGAATATTTAAGTCCACAACTGTCCTCAATTCCCACAGTAATTATAATGATTGAGCATAAATTCCTCTCTTGGATAATCACACCCCATATACATTAATGTTAGTTCATTTGTCCAAATACTATGGAAATGCTCCCTGCAACAGTTTCACCAAAAAAAACAGCAATCTGCATAAATACATGGAATTCTGATCCCTCTATTACTAACTTTAAGAACAATAAACCGTTTTCAAGATTAAGTAATACCGTAGATCAGCAAATGTTAACGATTATATTAAGTTAAGTTGGTGAATGGCAAATAATTGCCAAATTTTAATGATTTTCTGTATTTCAATCTGGCACAGACCATCATAAGATCATTTACAATACAACACTCAACATTCACACGCAAGCTAATTGCACTTCACACTAAACATTTATAAATATCGGTGTGATTTGAATCAATATTCATGGATTTACAGATATTTCAGACTTTTTATTACAAGTAAAACGGTCAAATCCCATAATTTTAGAAAGAAGAATTTGTCAAATTAAAACATTGCCATCTTGTCCAGATTATCAAATTCACTAGCTTAATAGGTAATCATCATTTGCCGTTTTACAGTATATGGCTGTCACCAACATTTTCATCTGTATTTGGAACATCTGTTATAAACCCCAGTGATGTGTTTCCAGATGAAATGGTTGATGCTAGTGAATAATTAAGACTGTCGTTAGTGCTGAAGACAACAAATCTGCACAATCGATACATTGTGTATGCATGAATTCATTGTGTATGCACATATTTCTGCTTTCACATAAATAATAAGTAAATTAGCAATGCCATTTTTCAGCAGTGACCCCAAAGTTCACTCCCTCCAATGATATATAATGGTGTAATCAGTGGAGCTAACAATACAAGAGCTTAACATCGGTGATAATCAATCTTCTGATAACATTGATCACGTAATAATAATATGTCAGAAGTGAGTTAGTCGGATCTTTTTTGTGGACGAGGCATGCACACACACAAATACACACATATGCATACCTTCACTGCCCATGGCTATATCGTGTACATTAATGATGGTTTGTGCCTGTATGTTAACATGGTTCACCCAGGTGCACAGTAAAGACAGCGCATCAGTGTTCAGAGAAATCTTTACAAACACCATTTACCAGGATGTGGAATAGGTTGCCTAATAAAATTATAGCAAAAACTAAACTATTTTGTAATGTTATTAAAATCCACTTATTTAAATTAGCCTCTATGATATCTATAAACCAATTTTCTTGTGTATAAAAATATCCTATGTGAGCACTACATAAAATATTATTATTATAAAAGTATTATTTGGATGGTCTTTTTCACTGAATATTTATAATTATAGCTATAAAACAAAATTAAATGATCTAGTGATAGACCTAGTCTTAAAGAGAATAAACTGAAGACATCTTTAACAACTACCTAGCACATAACAAAATAAATTATTCTATTCCTTCATTGTGGAGTTTGTGGTTGACTCAGTTTCGGCGAATCAAAATATGATTTGGTTATACTGTTTATTTTAGTTTCTGTTTCATTTCGGTATGGAAAGAGCGCTGCAGCTATTTATTGCTGAGGGCTATTTGTGATCTGCTATATTCATGTTGAAAAATAATTTTTGAATTGAATTGTTAATAAAGTGAAATTTCAAATGTGCAAAATTTTAAACATTTAGATTTTTTTTTTCTTTATCTAGCATAGGTGTTATTCATATTACCTTTATTTACAATGTGGTTTTCAAATATTTACTTAACAGCTGGGCCGTCCTCTTCTCACATCCTCGTGATTTCACGCCTGTGTGTACAACAGAGTTGGGTCGTGTTGTTAAGCTGGTGCCTGAGTTTGAAAAGAGGAACTCCAAGTTGATAGCTCTGTCCTGTGATGATGTACCAAGTCACAAGGAGTGGTCGAAGGTAATAGCAGGCTCTCTTTCTCTCTAGTTAAACCTATCATAAACCTAGATCATTAGTATGCAGATTGTTAGTTACTAGTACATGTGTGGCTATTGTTTGTGAAAGTTGTGTTTTGCCTTGAGCTAAAGAAATGGAAACTATAGGTCCATTCAGTACCATGTATACATCTGTAAAATGACATGTATTAGTCAGATTGTATTTTAAGCCAATTCATAGAAAATTCCCTCAAACTTATATTATTTGAGTTGCCACCTATCATTTACCACCAAAAAAAGAAATGCTAATTTTTACTGTTCGACAGAGAATACTTCTGCTTATGTAAAAAAAGAACTGGTTACAAAATGAAAGCAGTTTACCAATGTTCTTGCCAAAATCTGTTTATTTTGACTTAGGAAATCAACAGTCTACTGTTATCTTGTGATGTCTGATGGTATTTTGCTGCCTAAAATTTATTCCACTAAAATA
Source organism: Paralvinella palmiformis (assembly GCA_025642065.1). Lineage (NCBI taxonomy): Eukaryota > Metazoa > Annelida > Polychaeta > Terebellida > Alvinellidae > Paralvinella > Paralvinella palmiformis. The sequence continues at coordinate 108,152 of JAODUP010000159.1, forward strand.
CACAGTGTTCTGACATAGGCTCGTAGCATTTTGTTAGGCACCAACCAGGTATTGAATGAATTTCCGATGAGTCATTACTGGAATTTTCCACATGCACTGTAATTTTATATAAACTATGACTTGCAATATCATTGTGACAGTGATATCATTCTGTGAGATCAGTTATTATACTACACAGACAGCTGTTTATTTAACCTTTTCCAATTATCACCCTGGGCAGTTTGATTAGTTTTTTTAATACATTTCATCAGATATTCCTGGATGCAGGTATTTTTTTAGTGGCTTAGACAAATCGGCAGGAGGCTTAAAAGATTCTAGGACTATTTCTTTGTCTTATACATCAGCATATTTGATAACACGAACAGACATGGATTCAATTCCGGAACTGGAATTGCTTATTTTTTTAGAATTGGAATTGATAAATTTGGAATTGGAATTAAAGTTTGCTACAAAAAATTAAATCCACAAATTAATGTAAATTAATTTTTACTTTTTAATTGAGAAATATTTCTTCCATGACAGTCTCACTTGGAATATAAATTATTCGGAGTACCCACTCATGGTAAAAAGTAGTAGGTAAAATAAGGGTAGGTAAAAATTGGATTTGGAATTGATACATTTGAATTGGAATTGACCAAAATGGAATTGATTGGAATTGACAAAATGGTCAATTTGGTCAAATCAAACTGATCCATTCCAATTCCTGATTGATCAATTCCAATACCATATTGATCAATTCCAATTCCATTTTTTACTTACTCCAATCACTGATTGGAGTAGGTACTCGAAGTAGGTACTCGGAATATATACTCCCAAGTAATTTATATCCAAAGTAGATACTCAAAGTAGGATTGTCATGGAAGCATCCACATTACCAGGTTGTCTCTATTTATAGAACGGCTCACTCCCATCTGGATGGTGGTTGTGAGTCATATGACCTGTACTGAATATGTGTTTCTCTTATCATTAAGGATGTCATGAGCTATGCCGGTGCCAAAGGAGACTTTCCATACCCCATCATAGATGATTCAAGTCGTAAGTTGGCTGTCAGTCTTGGAATGGTTGATCCCGATGAGAAATGTCCTTCTGGTAACCCGCTGACCTGCCGAGCTGTAAGTGATGAATGAAACATTTGTTGACATGGATGTTTCTGCTTAAAATTCGGAATTATAATCTCTGGTGATTTATTATTTTCATTTGGGTCATATTTCTTAATTCTAATTCAGCATAAAATGTTCACTCATCCATAAAATAAATGAGTACCTGACAGGACGTGATGGCTATCTGTTTGAGTAACGCTTTGCGCCTATAATGGCAGCATGCGTTGTATGCTCCCTTGGGAGTTGAGATGTGTGCTGGGTGGAAACAGGTCTGAGTCGGGGATAATAATACTGTACAGCGCCTCCGAACAGGGTTACCTGGTTCTGGTGCTATATAAACATGCATTACTATTATTATATATCAACCGGTATGGTACTTCAGTATGCAGAATAATGCAAGGGTTATTATAGATTCCTACCCGGATGTTGGTGAATTTAAGAACTGTAATATGATGAACTTTTTAGAAGCAATTAAAATAAAATTGGGTTAAAATCTGATCATCGTGATATGTTCGGAATTGTTCCCAAAAATTTCATTACGATGTAAATTATAAATTCATATTCAAATTATTAATTCAAATGACAACTTTCTTCAGTTACGATTAGTCATCGGTTCCAACCCTAGAATGGTCGTTTGTGATTTAACCAAATTCATATGTCAATTATTCATAGTTTTTCTGTATAAAAAATGCTGCAAAAAGATCTCATGTCCTGCAATCTACTAACAGTAGCTTGTTTTGCCATTATTCCACTTTAGCATTAGCTTATAAACAAAACTTATCACCACTAATGCCATTGCATAATTATTATTTTGAGTCAAATATGATTGATATTTCAAAGATCCTGTCACATCATAAACATTTTATCGATGTAATAATCTTTGTAATGTGTGAAGTAATGGTTTTACTGATCCTGTGTATAATGTATAATATTATTATACTTGTTGATGGTTTGTATTTTAATGGGTAATCCTTATAACAGTAACCACAAATCCCGCAATAAAAATCACGCACTGTACCGAATTACTGCAGGTTAGCCAGTGCAGCTTCCATGAATGCCAGATCGTGTGGTGGGAAAGAAAAAGGTCACGCGTCCTAACCTCAGATGGTACAAAGATTATATAGCCATCTGGATCCCGATCAAGTCGGATCAGAGATGCTCTCTGACTCGGGCATTCTCATAACCTTACCTGCCCCCTTGCGTAACCTAACTACTACTAACTGAAACATTGATTGATTCATTTATATAAATCTGACAGCTCAATAGATGCTTCTCGTGTCAAAACAATCTTCCCAAGGAATTTCACTTTATAGTTTTCTCTTTAGCCATTTCAGTTACATAGGAGGCTGTTTTGGACCAACTATACTGTATTATTTGTAAATATGCTTTTGTTCCAACAATACATATTTGGCTCACTCCTGTTTAGTGGTGTCATACTTCAGGAGCATCTGGTCTGTGTCTGGCTTCAAAATGTTGGCACTGCAGGTCATTAATAGTCAATTAACCAGTGCTTTGAACGAATTATTTAATATGTGCTTGATCGTGTTCATATTTTCGCATCATTAATTATTTGTATGAGTATATTTGTATTAGTCCTGAAATTTTGAAATGAAGGTTGACTATTCCTTTAATGTATCTACATGTACATCTCAGGTGTTTGTCATTGGTCCTGACAAGAAGCTGAAGGCATCCATTCTGTATCCAGCAACAACAGGAAGAAACTTTGAGTAAGTAGAATATATACTCATAAGATGAAGAAGTAATTCTAGAATCTATTTTATATGAGAATATTTATCCTTCATACAAGTAATGCCCAAAATAAAAAAATAGTTGAAGTTTACTGATGAACAAACCAAGCTATCGTGGGTCTACACACAGATTTATTTTATTCCACAAAGAAAATACCTCTGCACAATTATATTAAACGTTGTAATTAATTTATCCTACATCTGAGCATTGCCACCAACATGCCACTTCATCTAGCCATTTATTTTGGTGGGATTAGAGCAGCAAAAAATTGCTAATACCACAGATACAAATATATAACACAAAGTCACATAATCAGTATATCATGGGAATTTTATTTGAATCATTTTGATAAATACATTTTTAATCATTCTCTTGGCATTGCATTATTAATAATGTTCCAGGGCTTACTATAAGTTTAGAAATTACTTGGTTAGCTTGTATATTTTGTATAGTTAATGTTTATGTAGCAAAGTTATATCTAAAACTACATCTGTTTAGTTACCAGCTTCTAGTCCTTCCGTAATCTTGACTTCAAATAATATTGACAGTGGCTTTTTGTGCCAAAACAACATATAGTAGGACCCCGTTATACAGCAGTCCATTATAACACAAAATCAGATATAACACGGTCAGACCTTGGACCCCAAATCCATGACAGAACATTTTACACGAAATGGCATGAAATCAGCCACTGACCATTAAAACTTTTATAAATAATTTGAACAAGTTTTCACAGTTTGTAATTCATGCGTAAAAAACTTTATTGATTTATTGATCACAAACTTAATTACACACCACCTTGGCTCAATCAGCTAAACAAATAGCCCAATCACAACCCTCATTTTTTGTGCCACTCCACCCACTAAATAAGTTTGATTCTGTTTGTTAATTCACAGCTATTGCATATGTTTTATTTATTGCAATTAGGAATCATATTTGGTGTATAAAAACCTCTGTTTTGATCATATTGTATCAGTTGCTACTTTCATCTGAAAAACATGCACTATGTCTGGCAGATGAATATCACCAATCCAACATGGCTGTTACTTTTTGCACATTTTACAGAAACATTTTATTTTCCACACCAACGCTGAGGCAATATTTATGCTTAAGTCAACAAATGATTAAACAATTACTAGGAACATTTATGAATTAAACAGTTGTATGTAATCTTCAAGGATGGTGCAAAACGAGGTGAATACATGGACTCCCTATTATCTTCCACCCAGACAGTGCTCTGTCTCGCTTCGCAGTCCACCTATAACATGGTCAATAGGTTGTGGACCCCAATGACCATGTTATAATGGGGGCCCCAGTTTTATTGATTGTTTTAAAACGCACATCTATTTATTATATAAATTATATTGATTAATAATTATTTACATCCTTGCTATATTTAATATCACATATAAAAAGTATAATAATATGTTTAATGAGGTCAACAGGGCAATGAGAACAACATAATTTGAAACTGCGGTTTAGGAAGACATATTTAATATAAAGAAAACAGGCAATAAACGGTGACTGGTAGATGATTAAGGATTACTAAGCTAAAGTAGGCATTCAAACTCATCATAATGTTTCCTGTGAAAATAAAATTCATTTTAATACATGCCCAGATCAGCAATGTACAGTATTTTCCTTGTACATGTGACGCCATCTGATGTTTTGTTTACATCAAGCAAATTGAAAAGTCAGAAGAGTTATGACAGTAACTATTCTTATTATTTTTCAGCCTATTACACTTATAATAAATATATCATTTGATACAGGCATTGTTTATAATTTTCCAATAAGCCAGATCCTGAATATACCTTAGCCGTGCTATGTCACCTTTGAAAAGCTTTTGATATAATAAGTCATGAAATTTTAGTTAAGAAATTAAATTCTTACGGAATATGTGGAATTATTAATTCATGGTGTGAGAATTACAGAACACAATATCTTCAACTTGACCACCAGAAGTCAACATCAAACTCTATTTTATGCATGCATACTACAGGGATCCATTCTTGGGCCATTGCTATACATAATTTATGTTATTGACATAAACAGCTCCTGAGGAGTGAACAAACTGTCCTTTGCCGATGACACCGCTTTATACATGTCCGATTCCACTCTAGGCAAATTATATTCAGATGAAAACTTACAAATTAACAACTTGTTTGAATCGTTTTGTGCCGAACAAAATATCATTGAATGCTATTAAAACCAAATTTATTCTAGTCAGAACTATATATCAACAACTTGGAATTAAACAGAATTGGACACAATTGTGAAGAAAGGGCAGCCCAGTTTTAGGAATATTTATAGATGAATATCTAACATGGAAATATAGTATTGCTCGTGTAAACAGTAAGGTGTCCATATCTTTATTTGCAATTAAACAAGTGAAACACCTTTCTCCCAGATCTTCTTTAAGAATGTTATGCTCTTCATTATTACATCCACATTTCTTTTTCGGATTACTTTCCTGGGGAAATGCTAGTAAATCTTTCATGCACTGCTCCAGTATACAAATAGAAACATGTTTGTTTTGTACGTACAATTAACAATCAAAACTTCAACTGTCATATCAACCCCTTATTTAAATCTATAGTATATTAAAACTCCTTGACTTGTATGAACATGAAGCTATGTTACGTGTGTCTATTAAAAAAAAATGCCTGAACTGTTTCACTGGTTTATGATGTTATTCTTGAGTAATAATTATAATTAATGAATGTGAATAATAACTATATACATTTATTTTGGTTCAGATTTGGTAACCTGTCTTGAGTCTGTTCAGTTAACAAATGATATCCTTCTTTTTAACATATTAGAGTTATGTTATTGCTTGTTCCTCTGTACTTGGTGTTTCTAGTTTGTTTTGTCTGGCATCCCCTGTCACACACTCAAAACTAACTCCATTACTCCATTGTTATTTGGGGACCAGATGGGAAGGCAGCAGTAGCAACACTTATCTATTAGTATTAGTGTGCGTGTGTATGTATGTGTGTGTATGTGTATATATATATATATATATATATATATATGGATATTAGAAATAATTTCATTATCGTTATCCATTACTAGTATTTTATCATTTCCCAGAAAGTATTTTGTAGCAAATTAGTATGCATTGAAAATATAAATCAACAGTTTTATGATTTATAAATGAGCTATACTACCTAAACTGATATTACAATAATAATAATAATAGTTACAAAATAATAGTATTCTTTATGATTTACACTTGTTTTCCTGTTTCAGTGAGATTCTCAGATTGATCGACTCGTTACAGCTGACAGCTGTAAAGAAAGTCGCCACTCCAGCTGATTGGAAGGTAAAGTTTAGTTGGTTCTCTGGTGAATGGTTTACTTCAGTATTGTAGCTAACATTAGGGTGTCAGTATCCAGAGTTTACTAACATGGTTCTCTTCAACAAACAGGCTGCACCTAACATTTATGCAGGGTGCCTCCATGGTCTAGTTGGTAGCGTGTTGGACCACAGATCACTACCACCTGAGTTCAAATCTTGGCGTGGGCATATCTGAAGGGGGTTTCATCTTAGACTTCGCTTCATTGCCTTTGAAGGTTGTTAGGTGATGATAGATGTTATAGGGCGAGCATTCGTACAAAGCATGGATGTATTTTAATATCACTTCCAGTTCAGCTGTTTGCGGTTTAGTCCCGTTTAATGCTGAACTCGATCAATTCGTGAAGAAAACTCTTTGTGTGTGCACATCTTTGTTTGTTGATTGTACAAGTTAAACATTCATTCATCATTATAAAAAGTGGCCGTAAAACATCAATCATCATCATCATTATGTCTCTGGATTGTTAGGTTAATAAAAGAAATGTTTTTATTTGGGGGGGAGTATGCACAGTCACCAAAAGTAAGCCTATAGTACATACTGATTTGTCAGCACACATACACTCACACGGATACTTGTAGGTGTTTCCCTCTAACAGCTGTAAAAAATATGCTTTAATTAAAGGACAAATTAGTCTGTTAAACAGTTAATCACCATTTATAAAAAAAAAAATGAGACCTACAATACAGAAGTGTTCATCCTGTTTCACATGAATTATTTATCTACGTGGATACCGTTGAGGTTAAATTGAAAGACCCGTTTTCCACAGATCAGTAAGACCTTCAAATCTTGACTGGCCCACGTCTGAAAAGTGTTAAAATATTTCATTTTAACTCGTTGCTTTCACTTGTTGCTTGACCAAGTTAGCCCTGCTTACCATGTGTATAACAGTGGCTATAAAATAGTACTCTGTTGCGTAAGAAATTGGTGTTTAAACTGGAATTTGTGATAGAAATGTTTAAATGGAAATAACTTATCAGAATAAAATTCTTTAAGATTTGTGGATTATATAGTATCTGGCCAAAATCATAAAAAGAATGTCTCTCTGAAGCTGAATCCTTTTTAATTTATTCTTTGTTTTATCGCTGAAGACACATTCTCTTCACTGGCTGTTATGTTCTCCTTTTTCATCACCAGGTGGCAGAAGCTATACCACATCCACTTCTACCTAGTCCTCTCTAGACGGGAGAATTGCTATAAAACTCTAAAACTAAAATGGCAACTTTAAATTCCAGAAACAATACTTGCTGTTTATACACTGGTCACTAATGATTAGACTTATTAACATCAGCGACTATCTGCTTGTTATACACACATTCATCCTGCTGGTTTCTTGTTTCTATCTTAAATAGTACGATAATTGTTTGCCATTTTACTCGTACACTATAGCCATAAAGATATCCTTGTCAGGTGATTGGCCATAATTGTTTCATACACAGGCAGAAATATATTAACCCATTATCAGGGATTAAATATTGTGTATAATTTATTTTCCAATGCTGTATAATAATCTTTTGAAGTTTCAAGTTAAGCTCTTTTATTCTTGTTCAAGTGAACGAATGCAAAACGGTGTAAACTAGCATGCTTGGTTTTCTATTAAGTTACTATTTAATAAATTTACTCAGATTTTTAGTATATATGTTTTATTTAACTTAAAAGATGTCTAACAAGTCAGTTTGTAAGTTAACAGTAAGAGTGATTTTTGTTTGTGTCTATTACGAATCTACCATGATGTATTCCGTTGATGTTACCACATCAGCTATGTGTATTGCTGGTGATTAATAAACTTCTTTGTGGAACTAAATACACCTTTTGTGTGTGTGCACGAACAAAATGAATCAGTTTTTCCACAACATAATAGCCTAAATCTGGAACATCTGTCTCCAGGAAATTATCTATAGATTGTTGTAATCTACTATAAATATTGTTTTTATTCTGATGCAATCTGGTTTGTTGTATACTTAAATCAGTTTGTGCTTTCTATTTGACCAACAGAGATGTCATATAATCATTAGTTTCTTAAGTTTTAAGTTATTCTTAATTCGCTAATGTCTAAAGTGATTTTATATGTTCCAATTCATGTGAAGCACCCCATAATGACATGGTTGTATGTGGTGCTATAAAAATCAGATAGTATTGTGCGATGTACACAAATTGTGGCAAATATACTGAATGATCCTGGAATAGGAATTATGTCAATCCCATCAGTATTAATACAAATGTACAAGTCTACAATTGACTATATCTTTATTAATAGTTCTGTGCAACACTGAAATATAGAAATAGCTTATTAATGTATGCAGATATATTAGGCCAAAGTTTATCAATACCAAATACATTTGTATAGAGTGAAACATTTTCAGCCAACCTTTTGGACTATGCTTTTGTGTGTGTGTGTGTGTGTGTGTGTGTGTGTGTGTGTGAGTGAGTGAGACAGACATATACACCAGCGCATGTGTGCTTTGTTGTTGGGTGTTATGGGTAAGCAGTTATTGTTCCTGATTTACTAAGTGGTGCCTTTCGCATGCAAGTAAAAGGAATGGTAATGGGTACGGTGAAGCTTATTCGAGTTTAACCTGTCACCATATAGCTGGTCTTTCGCAGATCGATAGAATCTGGACTCAAACCCCGACAGGACTATATCGGAGGGACGCCTTATTACGTTTGGAGGTCACTCGCCTGCCATGTGCACAAATATGGCCGTAAGCGGCAAGATTTTCTTCAATGGTAATCTGATACTGGCAAGGAAGTCGGAGTCAAGAGAGCAAAAATATTAATGAAACAAAATACGGAATTTGTCGAGGTTAAAATATTTTGTTCCAAGTCATAGATCATTGTATTAGTGGACAACATATCTGTGACAGTTGCTCACCGTATTTGCTCTACATCTGAGCTGATTTTGCTTTATTGTCTAAAAAGGTTTGTCGTTGATTTTTAAAAGTGAGTTAGTAACACAGAAAATATCGGGATTTAATTTGAGTTCGGGTTTTTGTTGAATTTTGTCTTTCAGCCTACCTTGTGCACAAAGGTGGCCGTAAAACATCAATCACCATGTTGAATTTTGTCAGCTGCTAATTTACTTTTGCATGATACACCTTTCACAATTAGAACAATGTTTGGTGGACATAGTTAATACAATACAATCATACACGTTTGGTTGATGTGATAGGATATGGTTGATATTATTTTTTTGATTGAAGCTCGGTGCCGAAATATAATGTGGTTTATTTTAATAATCCGTCAATTAACATATGTATTACCCGTCAAAAAACAGCGAGCAATTGAATCATTGCATTCATTGTCCTCCGTGTTGGATATAAAGGTTAAGATGTTGGATGTACTGCCTAAAGCAATGAGGTAATTAGACTCGTCATCACACATATGCAAGTAACACGGATTTGAACTTGTGCCCACAAGTCTGCAGTGGAGGACGCCACTAATTGTGCTACAGATATTGGCAAGAGTGTTCTGCAAGATGCAAATCTCCGATATGCTAATGTAGAAACTAATTATTATAGTGGTGTAGAAAAGAAAGTTGGTGATGTAAAATGATGTACTGACATGATAAAACACTCCTTACGAAGTAAATTTCGCGACGAATAAGGTTTGGGTAATTACTGTCGCAACGATGGAGACATGGTATGCCATTTGACTCGCTCTCAACAACATTTATCCATCTAACACTAAATATGTTTAAATTTATATCGTGCCCGCTAATCCAAGTGACGTTAAGGTGTACATGATCTGTAAATTATGTGGTTTCAGCCCGGCATGCCCGTCATGGTCGTCCCAACGCTGTCAAAAGATGAGGCGGCGAAGCTCTTCAAGAAGATCGAGACCAAACAGCTGCCTTCCAAGCAGGAATACCTGCGTACTACAACTGACTACTAAATATGTGACGTATCGTGCTGGCAGCAGCTGGCAGTCCTATGACATTAAAAACGCTTCTTTTGTCTTATCATAAATAGATTGTTTGGTTAAAAAAAGGTTTTTCGGTACATTTATATTTATTTTGGCCTTGTATTCTTTTTAGTATACTGCATATATCGTTCTTCCTGGAATTAGGTAATGGTCTCTTTCGTCAGCGTGCTGGGCTACACAAGCTTTTCTGCTATATTTAATGCAAGTAAACCGTGCTATATAACGCCGACTTGGAATTTCTTCCGTCAGAATTTCCGAAGCAGTTCTGTGGATTATCAAACATTCCACTTCACATTCGTGGTTTCGCCACAGCTATGGTGTTAATCTTACTTGGAAAAAATCCTAACTACTATTGAAAGCTTTCGCTTCATATTAACGAGTTATGCGCAGTTTATCAATAGTACTTATTATTATTACCAAATGTTTATCAAGCTGGAATGATGACGTCTTGTCGTCATGGAACGGACAAAGCGCACAAATTCAGTAAATGGCCTGCGCGTTCAAGTGCTTTATATATATAAATATATACATTAAATAGCAACCGATTTGTTAATGTTTTTGTTCAAGGGCCATTGATTATATATTATGTTTGTGTTTTGCACTAATAACTGCTTGTTATGTAGAATAAAGTTATATTTTAGAGGCCAGATCTTGACGAGTTGTTTACTGTTCGTGATGACAATTGACAAAAAACTATGTAATTACGATGTAGGTCTACTAGTTGTTTTCATGAAGGCTTTTGAACGACGCCATTGAAATATGCTTTAATCCATTGAGAATTTATACTCGTTAAACACGCCAGTCGGATAATTATATGCCACTGATGGTCGAACGTATAGCAGTTTCGATGAATGGTCGAGGATTATTATGGGGTCGGGGCGATAAAGCAAAAGATCCACTGTATTAAATTATTTCTACCAGGTAGAGGAGAATGACGAGTTTTAGAAATAGATGAAGAATAACGGAACCTAATGACCGTCGGCACCAGGGTTTAAATACAAGCTTGTAAACCCACGAGTTGACGCAGAATTGTTTTAATTTAATTCTAAATCCTAGAGAAATTGTTTGGTTTTGCTTATTATTTGAACGAATCAATTTTCTCCAATCATGTAATCTTATAGTGTAGTCTTCTTCCGTAAGTAAGTAAGTACTAAATATACAATATTAATTCGACCAGCTGACGAAATTCAGAACTCCTTTATTCTTTAAATATTATAGGTATACTGAGATATATAATGGCACATTACAAACAATTCTTGATGTCCTTTAAAACAATCAACCTATGTAATCTTGTTACGAGATAATTATATCCTAGCTGTATATAGGAATAAATATTCTGGAGAAATAGGGGTTGACCATGGCCCGACATTCTTCAGTTAGACTGGTCTAATGTCAACCAACTAATTAAGCGAACACATATATTATCATCGCATGATCAGCTGCTAAGTTCACATACATACCAATGTTGCTATCAATCCGATTCTCGGCCTAAGTTCTTCAAAGCGATATTGACTCTACCTATCTGTGAAGAAACAGTAGGTCTTGTTGTGAACTAGTGTATTTAATGTGTATGTAAAAAGTTCAGTATCATATTAACTAAATATTGCACATCGATAAACACCATGAATTCAAAAGAAGTCTTGTTTTCCCGTGATGCAGACGGACATTATTGTTACATCTCGTATAGACTATTGTAACTCCCTGTTATATGGCATATCTGATTATAACATTAATCGCCTTCAGCGAATTCAGAATAGTGCAGCTCGCATTGTAACAAATACTAGAAAATATGATCATATTACCCCAATTCTTCAAAAACTACATTGGCTACCTGTTAGACAGCGTATCCATTTTAAGATTCTGTTAATAACTTATAAATCTATTAATGATATGGCGCCAGAATACCTGTGTGAACTGGTTTCCATTAGAAAGTCATCCCGAAAACTCAGGTCATCCAGTCAGATACTATTGCAGGTGCCAGTGTCTCGGCTCAAGTCATATGGTGATTGTGCGTTTAGTGTTGCAGCCCCCAATTTGTGGAATAAGTTGCCGGCAAATATTAGAAATTGTCGTCTCTTGGAAATTTTAAGTCTCTTCTAAAAACACACCTATTTAAGGTCGCTTTCACAGATAAATAATTATTATCTTTTAAATCATTACAGGGTTTTTACAGACATTATTTGGGGTATTATTAAATTACATATTATTTGTACAGCGCCTTTGAATGGCTCCTGCTAGTAAGGGCGCTTTATTAAATATACATTATTATTATTATTATTATAAGGTGGATATCGCAACAGCTTATTTTTAGCTGGGAATCGACGAACCATCATGTAAGTATTTGACTATAGGCACATATAATGGCCTGTTTCAATATAACTAGACTTGTCTTTGGCATATTACTAGCACCAGAGATGTTCTAATATCGGCCTGCTAATTTCCACTCAACCCTATCGAGAAGTATTTTCGTCAATACTTCACGGGAAGATAGTACATCTACGCGGGTGGTGATTCTTTCTGGTGACTAACAATATGACGTACAGTAACTCGCAGCAAAGGTAGTTCAGAAGTGTATAGTTTCGAGGAGTGTATAGTTTTGAGTAGAGAAATAAAGTAGATTCGAGACCACATAAGTTCGGAGTTTTGAAAGAGAGAACTTAGCTAAGGCCTAGATCCGGCACGGAACGGGTGACCACCGACTTCTCTCACACATCGGTCAATCGGAGCACTATGGTTTCACACCCATTTGACTCCACAATTGGTCGGCCACAAACAGTTTACGCGGTACGTACGAGCGGTCATTAATTCTCCATAACATAAATTAATTCGACAACCGGCCATGACTTTACATAGGGGCCACTATTTTGACGACGATTTATTGATTTTAGCTACGTGGAAATTCACAATTGTAAAATACAAATTACAGATGTTATATCTAAGTACTCAGAAGCACATAAATTGTAATCAGGGTTTTACCAGAGATACCATTTGGTTTAATTTATCACAATAATCTTGGATCATGATAATCAAAAACAGATAGCCTGTGCTAATCTTCACACATCTCTACAACATTTACAAGCAGAAAAGGACCATAAATTAAACAACCAACCAATCAGTATTTTAAGCACATTAATATGCAAAAGTGAAGGACACCAACAAACAAGTGGCCTGATAAAAACACCATCACTCGAATCCGAGTATATAGCATATGTAACTGGATGTTGATGAAATCCATGATGCACTCGCATGTGAGTCCTTTACACTGAAACTACTTGTATGTGAGGGGAAATGCTGATTTCATTCGGAAATAAACCACCTTCGAAACCTCGAGTGGGTGGTTGTGTGTGTTTATGCACAGACTCACTATAGAAACATTCAGACACAATCATATATAGTTAACAATACGAGTGAATATATATATATATATATATAATAACGTAGTAGAGGGTGATTTACAAAAGTAATTAATTGGACCACGTGTCCTTCTACAGCAAATATCAATAAGGTCAATTGAAATACAACTATAGGTAGCTTATAAAGGTACCATATTCTGTCTGCAGACAAAAATAGTCTGTAATCATGCTCCAATCTGAATACGCCGATATCGCTATAACTAGTCTGTCCTATGCCACTCCTGACACAATAATTATTTAATAAATGACTAGTAAATTTATCAAATATATAACAAATACAAATTTACTATACAGATTATGTTGACTAAGATTTAATAGATTGACTAGAAATGAAATACAACTAACTTACAATTTTGTTTTAATAAAAGTGATTTTACAGTGATTACATTACATTAATATTTTGATCTTATGAACTTGTGAACTTATATTTTTAACTCTGATTTAAAACTATCTTTAGTTCGTAATGTTTGATTGAGAGCGGAACACCATTCTATTGCATAATTCCTGTACAATGTATATAAAAAATAGCTAGATCCCAAACTGTTTACTCTAGGAATCTTGCAACATAAATCACTGAACGCTGTGTTGAACATATTCTATTTGCCTTTTTCTCTATTCGGGTACACTACCATTGATGATATTATACATCTGTTCTAATTTAAGTTGTTATAATAGACTCTGTACTCCACAGGGAATAAACCCACAAACTCAAATTCATTATATCCAACATGCGTATTAGAAGGAGCATTTAACATATATCTCACGATGTTATTTTTTGACAAACCATTATACCAAACTGAACAAGCATAGTCAAAATGACATTGAAACAAAAGTTAGACTAAAGATTTTCTAATTCTAAGGCTAAATTAGCTTATGTTTCTGTACAAAAACTCAGTTTACGAGGCTTTAGAAATCACTTCAGACGCAATAACATCACCTGATAGTGACTGTTTTAAAGTTACTCCGAGATATGTGACACTCGGCTTTGATTTAATGATATTTCCATTATATACCACATTCAAATTTTTTAATGTTTGCAGTCTTCTCTTGGAGGCAAACACGATGGACTCTGTTTTGTCTAAATGTAAAGATAATTTATTGTCTGACAGCCATTCACAAACCGACTCAAGCTGCATACTTAGGCTGTCCTCTATATCTGTTACATCCCTTCCAAACACCAACAATTAAAGCCGAGTCGTCTGCTTACAGCAAGAGTTTACACTTGACGGCTGACCTCGTGTCATTCACATATACCAGAAACAGAAGGGTCCCCTAGGATGGAGCCTTGAGGAACGTCACACGAGAGATGAGAATGGCTTGTTTATGACTAATAAAGAGTCTCAAACATTTCACCGTTAAATAGTTTACAAATACAACTATACGTGCTAGTTTTCATCTTTCTATGGATATCAGATCGAGAAGACTAGCTCCGCTATATTCAAGTGTCTCGCTTCAAAGCGCTCAATTCGCCGACGAGTTCACCGCAGCCCACGAGTATGACGCCCCACAGTCCAGCACAGGGATTGGGCCAACGTCCCAAACCTCACAACACCCTCATTGGCTTGTCTATCGCACCAGGCAGGTGCCCATCTGCCTAAACGACAACGCACGCTCTACTTCAAATGTAGGCCATTCTGGCATACACTACATAATATAGACATTCTTGCACGATATTTGCGAATCCTAACAATATATATATATATATATATGACTCTAATTTTATCAACATTGGTAAACAGAAAAATAATTTTTTTAACTGTATTCCAACAGTTTATTTTATTTCTGCCTGATCTTAACGCTTAATGTTAAGATGAATGTTTGCTATAAAATGTAAAATAATTCACTTTAATTTACATAAAACTACAAGTTCCCACATTTCTATACTGGAGAGATAGGAGCTCGTGTTTCAACATCTTCAACATACATGAGATATCATTACAGAAACTCACAAAACAAAAGATCCCAAAACATATAAGCTCACATGCTTAGTGAAAGAAAAAAACTTTTTATTATAAACAAATACTAGAAATGGCTTATTTTGTATATATAAATAATAAGTAGAACAAATATTATTGATTTAACTTCATAATTTTCACCCCCAAGATATTATTCCTCTATATCAGATCTCCAGAATAATACCAATCCTTAATTAGTTAATCTGTTGACAGAGTCTGTTGTAATGGCCTATAATATTGTCAGTATATAGGAATGTCATGCTCAGAATTATCCATCCATCAACAGAAGAAAAAACAAGTGAGGAGAAACAGGCTAGCTTTATATGGATTATTACGTGCAATTGAAGACTATAGGATCTACAAGAACTTGATTCGATGGTAAAGCAACTGCCATATAGCAGCCGTGTATGAGGCTAGACTGATAATTGATGACAAGAAAAAAATATCAGTCTAATGACATCTGGATGAACACTATGCGTGAAAACAGTTCTCCTCCTTCTGATACATATACCAAAGATCTATATATAGTCTATGTAGTATTTGCATATATACATACAAATGCACAAAGGTACAGTCATCGCTTCTGTCAGCTTCATCTTGAGTATTGACAATTAATGTTACTTTTAAAATTCAAAGTCTACAAGGTACTGAGCATCAACTAAATGGATACTAACTGTTGTCTGGATTCGCAGTCTCACCTGATTTCCCAATCTATCATTCCAGTGCTCCCAGGTGTCCAGAATGGCGTCTTTTGTCTTTTGTCGTGAGCTCCAACGGACTGCAGTAGAACATTTACTGATTGGGTGCCAACGACCCGAGTATCGTAAATCCAACAATTCAACTGTTTTGGCACAGAATATCGAATGCTTCGCTTAATTAATTGTTGGGAATCATTGTCATTTTTTTGGTTGTTGTAAACTTAACGTTTGGTACAACTTTGAAGTGTGGGATCATATACAGTTTTTGCGACACCAATATTTGACATCTGGTTCATAAAATGATTGTTCATGTCAATTATCGTGTCCAATTAAACCGTCTACAAATCCGTCAACGCTATTACCAGAGTTAACATAATCTTTCAGATAGAAGCCAATAACGCCATCTAATGGTACAGATGTATGCGAAAAAAGTAAGTTCAGGTCTTAATAATTTTCTGTCGATCTGTAAGAAATGGGGCGAAATATCTGATGGTGTTCAAGATATGGATCTCGATGCTCTTGTTATTACGAAAACTTGACTGAATGGTAATGTTTCAAACCAGAAAATTGGTGATCTGACTTAGATAATCATTCCATCTTGCAGCTCCAACTCGCAAAATATTTGAGGGAGTCAACATTCTCATTCGTGTTTCTTTGAAGTGTAAAACGCATTCGTGTTTTTTTGAAAATGATTAACTGGTTTTTGAACTTGGGGTGATAATTAAGTGTTATTGTAATTATTATATCTATCGATTATTACACCCGACTAAGAAGTATTATCTGAAAGCTGCAAATTTCTTCGAAGACCTTTCGCAATTCGTTGACTCCTCCGCTACCAACAATGGCCCTCTGTTGATCTTGGGTGATTTAATTATATATAAAGATTACCAGAGGATTGCGGATAACAAACAGCTGGCTAACATTATCAGATCAGCCTTTCTTAGTTAGCTTCGGCAAGAGCACACAGATAGACGTGGTCACATCATTGATCTTCTAATTTCCGGCGATGATTACAATTTAATAAGGAGTATGTCTGTATTTTCCACACTGTCTGATCATTTCCTTATTAATATTGGTGTATCTTTACAGGAACAATCTGTTTCAGCTAAAGTAATTTCATACAAGAAATACAGGTCAATTGACAAGGATGCTTTTCTTGCTGATGTGGGTATCTCTCCTCGATCTCTTGTATATGATCTACCAGATGACATAGATCGTCTAGTGGATCTCTATAATAGTACACAGAAGCACTCACACCATTATACAAGAGATAAAAAATGCCCACTACTGTCTTGGCACAGCAAAGATATACCGACTGCAATGTTCTGTAATTGTTGGTTGGTTTAGCACCTGATTAAGTTTAGTTTTCACAATGTATACACTTCCTATTGCGATCATCACGCAGCTAATTAGCCTTAAATATAACTCGATGACACACAACTGTATATAATCACTGGATCTTGACAATGAGTTAAATTGTCCCTCTTCCTTGGGGCATTTAGAACATCGTATTGCTGAAACTTGGAGCATGCATCTATCATAATCTGTTCAAATTAAATGATGATAAAACAAGTATTATCTGTAAGGAAAACACAATCGTCGGAAAGCTGAACGACTGTAGCGGAAAACAAAGCTGGAGATCCACCATCAGCTATTCAAAGAAAGATGTCGTGAAGTAGGAAAGCTTCTCATGAGATCCAAGAGGACTTATTATTCAGACAAGATAGCGGAATATGGGAACAGTAAAAAATGTCTGTTCAAAATCACTAAGAATTTGATAGAACATAAAGGAGAAATCATTCTCCCAAGTTGTTCATCTGATGAGCACTTGGCCAACAAGCCTAGTGATTTCTTCATGAGGAAAATTACAACCATTAGAGACGACAGTGATAATCACAAATCTCCAAAAAGCGACGCTGTAGTGATGAGTGCTGATATCAAATTTGAAGGATAGTCTCTGACAAAACTTGCGCCTGCCACTCAAGACTAGACCCATTACCTACATACCTCTTGAAAGAAGTGCTAGAATACCTACTGCCTTTGATTACGGCTATTATAAACAAATCACTGGTGGAGTCCAAGGTTCCGCTTTCTTTCAAAAAGGCCAATATTAGACCACTGCTGAAGAAGCCAAATATGGATAAAGAGGAATTGAAAAATTACCGCCCAGTGTCTAATCTGCCTTTCTTGTCGAAGATTCTGGAGAAGCTGGTTGCCAAGTGGTTGGAGACCCATTTGAGTAGTCACAGACTGGATGATAATCTTCAGTTAGCTTACCGTACCGGTCACTCTGAAGATCGTGCTCCTGAAGGTCCATCATGACATTGCTGAAGCTTTAGATAGGAAGTGTATGGTAGCATTAGTTCTGCCTGACTTATCTGCTACTTTTGATGTCATAGATCACAAGATCCTTCAAACGCGCCCTGAACATTCGTTTGGAGTAACAGGGAGTGCCCTCCCCTGGATCAAATCTTATCTGAGTGACAGATCTCAGTGTGTTGCCATAGGAATGACGAGAACAGAAGGTAAGTGGCTGAATGTTGGGGTGCCACAAGGATCGGGACTTGGACCACGTAAGTACTGTTTGTATTCAAAACCAATAGGTGCGATATGTAGCCGACATAATTTGCTCTACCACTGTTATGCAGATGATACCCAGGTTTATATGGCGATCATGCCCAAAACAACTTGGTCCGACGTTGCAAAGAAATTGGAAGCTTGATTGGCTAATATCAGTACTTGGATGAGTGCAAACATGCTTAAGTTAAACGAGGAAAAGACAGAGATCATTATCTTTAACCCAAAACATGAGGTTGGGATAAATGAGGAATTACGGCTTCAGGTAGGTAAGAATACTGTTTCTGTAGCATCGTTGGTGAAGAACATAGGAATATATTTTGATACATCCCTAACCATGGAGAGGCAAGTAAATACAATATCCAAAGCCTGTTATTACCAAATTCGCAATACTGGGCATATCAGGCGGTATATCACATTGGATACTTGCAAATCACTGGCACCTGCCCTGATAACATCTCGGCTAGATTACGGCAACGCTCTCCTGTATGGTCTTCCAAGCACACTGATGACACGGCTACAGAAAGTACAGAATTCTTCTGCCAGGTTAGTCACTCGCACTCATAAAAGAGAACATATAACACCAGTCTTGAACTCCCTGCATTGGCTTCCGGTTATATATAGGTCGCAGTACAAGATTTTGATGTACACTTTTAAGGCACTTCAAGGGACTGCCCCTCAGTACTTGTCGTTCCGTATCAGCCGACAACGAGTCTGGAGCATTCTTATACGTACCAAGAAAACGTGGAGTGGCAAACGCTAATAGATGTTTCAGAAAAGCTGCTGCAACCTTATGGAATAATCTTCCAGTAACCATCAGAAAGTGCAGGACCACTGATACCTTCAAAAAGAAAAACAAATTGTTTCAGCTTTTCCTAGCTGAATATATTATGTATTAGGCTGGAAAGAATTATGTATTTTTAAAGATGTAAATCTATTACATTCAAATGAATTATTTAGTGTCAAGCGCCTTAGAGAAACCTTCTTATAGGTTATATAGGGCTCTATATAAATTTTGTATATTATTATTAAAAATCTCTAAACACACTAATATTACAGATTGGGGCTTCTTCCATTACCAACAATGGATTATTAAAAAGTCTAGAGGTTATTTTTAACAAATGTATATAATAATTATGTATGAACATTAATCACATCAGTAAGCTCAGCTGACTACTACTATCTTAACATCAACCACTATCTAATAAGAAAAAGTAAAACTCGTTAGTATGGTCCATGTCTTTGTCACATCTCATATACATGATTACAACTCCCTGTTATATGGCATATCTGTTTATAGCATCAATCGCCTTCAGTGAATTCAGAATAGTGCAGCTCGCATTGTGACAAATACTCGAAAAATATGATCATATCACACCAAGTCTTCAAAAATTGCATTGGCTACCTGTTAAATATTCTTTTAATATTCTATTAATAATTGATAAATATATTAATGACATGGATAATCTGTGAACTCGAGCCCATTAGAAAGTAATCCTAAACAGTGATAGAATCGAACATTAAAAGGCAACTATTCCTGCAAGACTATAGTTGCCTTTTAAAATCAACTAGTCCTTGAAGTAATGAATTAGTCGTCCATGTTCACGAGTGCCAAAATACGTAACAATTGGAAATTATGTCAGAAATTGTCACTGCCCTGATAGGATGAACTCAACTGAAAATCTACTCATCCTGTATTGTTTCTATTTGCCTCGGGCGACCATTAATTTTGAACCCTGCTAAAAAAATTCAGGTCATCTATATTAAATGTCGCACCCCTCCCACTTTAAGGAACAAGTTGCTGATGGATATTAGAAATGCATCGACCCTTGAACATGTTTAATCTGTTCTAAACACTCACCTGTTCAAAAGTTGCTTTCACCGACAAATAATGTTTATTGTCCAAATATAATATTAATTGGGTTTTATGGAGATATTTGTGGCTATCACTGTACAGGGCCTTAAATGGTTCTTGTTAGTAAGATCGCTTTATTAAATATTCATTATTATTACCATCATCATAATCATCAATATATTTCAAGTGAATTTTGTCAAGTTTATATGGTTCTTTAGGTTCTTAATTTGATAAATACTTAATAGGAAAATATTACAATGCATAGGAAAACGATGTAAAAAATACTAATTCTTATTAATATATCACATTTTATTCTTTGATCTCAAAAACACATATTTTCTGCCAAAAAGAAGTCTTTATGTCAACCAGAAGCCGAGATATGGCTGAAAATCAATTTTTCGAGTAAATGCCAGTGGCCATTTGAGTTCCATAAATTAATTTTTCCCAAGAGTGCAAACTCTGCACCCAGTTATTATATTATTAGTAGGATTTATTCTATCAGAAAAATCAACAAAACCTGTTACGTCTCAAAACATGATTCCGCCTGAAGTTCTATTTCATCCCCCTGACTAATCGGAATGTTTCCAGAAGGTAGTTTTATGGGATGTCTGTCATCTTTAGGCGCCAAAATAGTAGCTTGTTATGGCCAACGGGTAACAAAAATGTGTTCAATTCTTTAAATATCATGCATACAAATACTCCACTGTAACTGTACAAAGGATGTGTGATCCCCGATTTTCAACCGACAATATCACAAGTTACAACTATCTTAATGAAGATCTGTTCAACGAACTCGCCCGATTTGGAGTTCCCGGTACAGAGGCTCCATCTTGCTTATCCAAGAAACAATGTCAGCTAAGAGAGAAAATGTGTATGCCCAGTTCATCCATATTGCGTACAATGCCAGACCCCTACCCAAAAATCCTGGGTTTGAATCCGGCTCATTCCTTACGGAATCGCCCTTTGTCCCAGACATAACCAGCACCAAGGCTAAATAACTCAACTGAACAACGCCAACAACAACAATTCACAGACAAGACACCATGCAGATGGTAATTAATTGTATCTCGTTCAGATGATGGATGTTAATTGAGGCTACTTCAGTAGCGCTCACATTCAGTCAATAGTTAAAATATAAACAAGTAATTTTTATTCCACTGATCTGGTCCAGTCTTGTTTTTTTTCTTACGGATGACATCACCAGGGTGTTATGGCAATCGTGTGTTCTGCACTTGCACCTAGACTGTGATTTTAGAATTGATTCCCCATAACAGAATCGATTCGTTTGAAATAATTACGATTAAACATGTTTGATAGGAAGGAGCTAGTGTCAGAAATCACACGAGACATCTGCCACAAATTTAGTTTTCTCCATTAATCAAAATAACAGTACACACCAAGTTCCTTGCAACAACCACTTGTTTTATGATTTGGTAATTACAGGAGTTTGTAAAATGGACTCGCTTCAAACCAATAAATCTATATCTATAAAACTTTTAAATCAAGCATTGGTTCTATCTCCAGCAAACAGTAGCCAAGTTTCTGAACTAACGTCAAGCATCTTTCCCCAAACAAACTCATATTCATTGATTCAGCAGAAACTTAATCTTTTTTCACTGATTTATAGTTAATACATTTTCTGCACATTATGTAATAATATTTTTACATCAAAAACGTTTTTTTCACTGTAAATTAACATTTCACAAATTCAACAAAAGTGTCTAACAGAATTTATTAATATAACTTTATTATGAAGCCATCCTCCCCCCCCCCCAACCTCATAAAAACAACAATTAACAACTGATTAATCATGCCACAGCAATAAATTCTACATAAAGATATAACAAACGTTTATTTCTAACCAAATCACATCCAAATCCATGCCATTTTGAACATTAATCACTCAAGGTCTGTGCTTTTTATGTGGGAGCCTTGCCTCATTCATTCTAGATAAGCCATGCTTGCCGCCTTCGCTGGATGTCGAGTTCACGTTGGACTGTCCAATCGGCGGGCCAGCGTCTTCTGGTGTATCCTCATCTGTGTCATCATTTGACTGTGTGGCAAGTCTGTCGGCGGAGTGACTTCTGTTCTGATTGGAGCCATTCCTGCTGTCAGTGCTTTCACACTCCAATGGAAGTGACAGTGAGGATTCCACAGTATCACTTGCTGTCTTCTTAACATGTTGCGATCCTGGCTCAGAGTTGGAATGACATGGACCCAGTGTTAGTTCAACATCTGTGGAAAACCTATCCCGATTTCTTCGAACCTCACAAGAACTAGTTGGAAGTCTACTACTAGAATTGGATGACTGGGAGTCTACATCAATACTGGATACTTCTCGTCTCACTCGTTGACTGTTAACTGAACTAGAACTAGGCACTGGCACTGCTAATACCTCACATTCATTTGAACAGTCAACATCATCAACTTTGTCACAATCTGCCACCGAGTGTTCCGATGATGAAGTCACAGTGCACATCAGACTTCGTGCCAAATTTGATGAGGCTGGCATTCTTGCTGCATGACTGCAAGAAGCCAGCGAAGCAAGGCTTGAGCTTGAATCGACCACATTTCTACCAGTTGACTGATATGAGAAGACTTCCAAAGAACTGGCCCCGTCTTGTCTATCTGCCTGCACGCCAGTGCCCTCTCTGGTCCAAGTCGCATCTGCTGCGACCTGCGAACTAACTATATCATGTCCATTGCTACATTCAAGATACTGGTAGAGTAATCTGTCCCGTAAACTGGTAACAGTCCGCCGAGAAGATGATGACGACACAGCACTAGACCCTTCAGCTAGCTCGCCATTTCTATATTGAGCAGAACCGTTTTGACTTGAGCTGACTTCTGAGGCTGGCTGTATATTCTGATTAACTGCACTGGAGCTGTTGTTGTTACAGTTCCAATCCATCGCCTGATCATTGTTGTTGTTGTTGTTAACCAGTTGATTACTGTCAGTCTGATCAGCAGCGAAGGCATAGTCTCTATCCCGAACAGAGACTATCCGCGATTGATGCCGTGCACCGAGGCGATGATCATCAAACGACCTTGTAGAGGTACAAATATTACTACATGAGCCAGAACTGGCCACAACAGCTGCACTAGATGTTGTGTTAGAACAAGATGGAACAACAGAACTTGATGGTGAATCTGAAGCTGATGGTGAAGAAGTGCACAATTGCCGATCTGATGAAAAACGGTCACCTGAAATGGACTGCGAATCAGTCCTGGGGGAAGTCCTCGATCCAGATGTTGGATTAGAGCTAGACGCTAAGTCTGGAGCGGAGGAGGCCCCTGGCTGAAGACTAGATCTGTCTTGGCTCGTCATTGTACTAGACAAAATAGGTACATCTGGCAGACGAACAAGCAGGTCTCTGAGGATTTCTCTTGGCAATTCCAGCTGCTCGATCTGACTTGGTGGCACACAACGTCTTACCTCCTGCAGGCAGCGCTCTCTTAGTGTATACACTGAAAGAACACACAAACCAAAATAGTGAGACCAGAATATTATGCAGATAGCAAGTTGATCAAATGAAATTGGATTAATCATGCTGGAGCTAGCTTTCCATCATACTAACAATCAATACTTGAAAAGGAAAAACAATCTGTAAATCAGTCAGGAGTGGGCTTTGAAAAAAAAACCATTGAAAAGCAGGAAAGGAAATCGCAGAGCGAATTAAGCCACAAACAGCTGGTGGTGCAGGGCACTGTAACGAAGCATAAGCCATCCAAGAAAAATATTTGTGCATTTTTAGAGCAATATGAGACTACTTAAGTGGATAGAAAAAATGACTTTTGCAAGAGAAAATTTCCTCAAACCATCAGTTTGATCCATTCCCCATAGCCGAAGTTTTTTTGGGCTCTGTAAAAAAGGAAATCTGACAAAAACCATAAAACTCTCATCAGACATGGGGTCAATTCCATTTTGTCAATTCCCATTCCACATCAAATTTATCAATTCCAATTCCATTTTTTATCTACTCTTTTTTTAGTAGGTTTGTCATGGAAGAAATATTTCGGAATTAAAAAATTAAATGGTAAATTAATTTGTGGATTTAGTTATTTTGTAGCAAACTTCAATTTCAAATTTATCAATTCTAGTTCCGGAATTGCCCATCAATTCCAATTCTGGAATTGAATTGACCCCATGTCTGACTCTCATCCCTGGTAAATGAAAGATTAATTAAAGTGAACATTAATATGCAATGGTGAATTTGTCCTCATAGTGTTACGTGGCAAACATCCCAGTTAGAACAGAAAAGCCATGAAAATACTGACATTAGCCAGTGTAGAATAATCTTATAAAAAAACCAGAAGTATGTTAAAGTAGGTTAAATAATAGTAGAGAAAGAACGAAAGAACAATTTCATCAACAGTGCAGCTATGTATTTCAGTAATATACTAACAGGGGTTAGTGATGAACACAAGCCGACGTCGTGCCCTCCCAGACTCGGTCAAGCTGGATGTTGGCTCATAAACATCTCTAGTTTGCACACACATCCTATCACCAGTTGCACTGTCGCGGAAAATCCACGGATGGCCAACAAATGTATTGACGTGCACATACTGCCTAGCCCTGAGTGTCCGATAGACCACCCCAATACCCTCATAGTTCAGCCAGATTATATCGATGCTCCGCTGAGTGGTGTTGATGAATCGTACAAATGAACACACCTGGGAAGGTCCCGATCTCATGCGTCTTGGTTGTCCATTTTGAACACCTGGGTTATCCCTACCTGAGGCCATTACTAAACAAAAGAAGTATACTTGATAAAACAATTAGTAAAAGCTATCACAAAGTTTTATACTTTATAGTCAAACAAAATCAGTGATCTATTATAATTACTCCATCATTAAGGCAATCACCATAAAGTGAATGTCACACAACCTAAACAAAATAATCTGCATGCATCTACAGGCACTGAAACAACAGCAGCAGATTGTGCTCAATGACAAAAAAAAGGATGTATCAATCTTGTGTTTATATGAAAAATATGTTAGCAAAACAACATATCAGTGTCAGGGTCAGAAAAATATGTTTTCAATTCAGTTGCCCCAGGGCAAGTAGATTGGAAATGCATTTGTCACTTGTCCAACAAATTTTCACCGGATCCAAAATTATCCTTTATTTTAAAATCTGCTATAATTCACCTGCCCACATATAAACACTGATTTGCAATAAAAATCGACAAACAGAAAAGTGTTTTGATAAGAAATGCTTATTCAGTGAAGCCCATTTCTGCTTTGCTGAGTTATCTGTAGCCATTTTCACTCTTACTACATTCAAATTACCAAGAACACATAGCCAGTAACCTGCAATGAATACAGCTTTTAATCAGTGACTAAATAGGCGATGTGTTGTTTTAAGCCGAGATTCCATATACTTGGTATGCTTTATGCGTCAAAAATTGGAAAACACGTAAATGTACAAGTGTGATTCCACACGTGCAATTTGCAATAAAACAGATCACTCCACGTAGCGATTGGTGCGAATGCAAATCGGATTTAATCCAGATTTTTATGGCTAAGGTCATAAAATTCGGAATCCAACTGTCCAATTTGAGTGTCCATGAAAATAGATAAGGCAAGAGGTGTTGGAAACACATGGATACCACAATGTCGCATATGCTACTGCAATGTTCCATTCAGATTCGCATGCTGCATTACCCATATATGGAATTTCGGCTTTAAGTCGGGATTTCATATACGTGGTATGCACTATGCGAATCTAACAAAAATGGAAAACATTTAAACATGCAGGTGTGATTCCATATGTGCAACTGCATATGCAACAAAATGGACATAAAATTCTGGATTCTATATTTTTAAGACCCGGGTCATAACATTCTGGATTCAACCATTCAATTTGAGTTTCCAGACAGACTTTCCCAAGAAAATAGGTAAGAAGGTGAGGGGTGTCCTAAACACATGGATACTGCAATGTGGCATACAGTACTGCAATGTCGTATTCGCATACGGTGTATATGGAATCTCAGCTTTAGGCATAGCCCTCACAGCCAACTTTGCATCACGGATTATAAGTATAGGTAAGCAGCAGGAAAAATCAATTTTTTTAACTTGCTTGCTCACCAGGCATGCACGCACACACATGTGGCAAATTTTCGTCTCAAAAAGGCACTTGCCTGAATGGTAAAACGATTGACGATTCGTACTAGCCCAGCATGAACATATACTTGCCTTGGGCAAACAATTTTTCAGGCCCTGATCAGCGTACATGTATATAGGCTGCCAATATAATTGATCTACTACTGTAATTATACAAACGTTCACTAAGAGGCTGTGTGTGTCTGTTTCATTATTCATAATAAGATATTATAAGTTATAATATCTTATTATTCATAATGAAACAAACAGTTATAATATAACTAAGTTTATTATAAAGGACAAGTGCAATGTTATTTGTCATTTTATTATTCAACAACATTTATACCATCATTTTCTATTTAACATCAGCTGATTTTTTTATTGTCACTAGGTATCACTAGGTGGCAGCATATTCATCACACACTGGCTGAACCCAGTGTGGGTAAATACTTTAAGTAATGTAAAGGTAGTAGTCAACGTGAGAGATTTTACTAATTAAATAAAAATGATAAATTATGAATATTAGAAACCTACAAAATAGTTATTATAAAACTTTACCATGATCATGTTTCTATTTATTGAAACTATAACAAAAATAGGGCAATTCTAATTTCTATCGGGACTATATATATATATATATATATATAAAGGTAATGTATATATATATATATATATATAAAACATGGCAGATAAACCATTGCTAAATCATTTGCTACAAATACAACAGAAAATATATTTACACCGATCAGAGAACAATTACGTTAAAAATTACGTTAAAAATTACACACCCAACACAGAAAGCACATGGATAACACAGACAAACATACAGATGTTATTTACTATTAGTATTACACTATTAAATATAAGGTTCTAAGAGGGCAGTCATGCTCTATGAAGTTTTGGTAGCAAATGGACCAATTTTAATTTTACATTCAATGGATGGTACCACTAGCATGGAGGTATTACTGCAGTGACTCTCCACCACACATCTGTCAGTCATGTGTAAGATATGCTGGTGCTGCCTTAACTTACACTTAACACACAGTTTCCTCCAAACGCATACATGCAACCCAAGAACCCAGTGCCACACACACACACTGCCTCCCTCTGGCTCTGGGAACTTTCGCCATCCGAACCTTTTCACCAGCAGTCCCATTCACCAGCGATCACCAAATTCCCTGGCCCATTCGCCACGGATGCCCATTTGCCACTGAAGCTTGTGCCTATTCGCCACTTACAATTTTAATTGTTTAATGGCGCTTTTATTATTAATAACTATCTTTGCAATTAATAGTATGGAAACCACCAAATTTATTTGAGACATAATAATAATAGATGATAAAATGTCCTGAAATGTCAGACGTAAAACAGCATGATTTGCCCATATATGTTACATATATGAAACATTCTTCCGCTTTATATACGGTATATATTTTATTCACCCACTAAATATAAAGGGCAAATGGGCTCGACCATGAGTGGCGAATGGGCTCGACCATGAGTGGCGAATGGGCCATGAAAACTGGTAAATTTTAGGTGACGAAAAGGCCTCTGTGGAAAGTGTTCCCGTTCCCCTCTCTCCTGTGCATGTTTTTCTAATAGATTCTTTATTACGGCCATATTAGGGCAGAGGTGGGGAGGTTCGACCAGGCGGGGAGAATCGACCACAACATTAAAACTCTATTCTTTATTTATTACACTTAATAGTTTTAGGTTGTAACATAATAAATCACGGAATAATTGTTTTATGTTTACCTTGAAACAATTTGCAACAATACACTATCAAAAAACAATTAGCCACTAGGTGTCAACATTTCAAAAGCAACATTTGTGCCTTTCAGTTTGTGTTAGATTTTCACAGTGTTTGATCTTCATTAGCTTACTGTGTGGTATCCTTTCGAACAATTAAAGTATGTAGAAATAAAATGTACCTTTTATGTAAGCTTAGGTCAATAAATTTAGAAATAACAAGGGAAACAAAAGTGGTCAATCTGCCGCTTCATTTTGTCAATTCGCTCTTTGCAGACTATAATTTTTGTGCCACTATCCTAAATGGGTTATCAGATAAAGATCATGTGACATATTTCTAATTTACATAAACTGTTAGTATGACCATTTTCTCCGGGTACAGCTTTCTGAATCATGTGACGATTATGTGACATTTTATAGCCTAATTTACATCAGACGCAAAATGCAAAGCCCAATATTATAGTAGACTTTTCTCTGACTTGTTGTTAGTTAGCTACGCATATTTAGTTTTTTTCTTTGTACAAATGAAATAGTAATATTATGATATGATATTGCAAATAAATTAATCACATTTTGGACGAGCTGAAATGAAGATTTGTGTTATATGAAATGATGAAGGGACACCTCTGTGGTCTAGTTGGTACTGCACTGGACCACAGATCACTACCACCCGTATTCGAATCTTGGCATGGGCATATCTGAAGGGTGTTTCACTTTGACTTCGCTTCATAACCTTCGGAAGTCGCTCTGCCTATTTAGCCTACAATGTGCACAAAAGTGGCCACAAAACATCATCATCGATGTACCATATTAAATGTTATAAATGATCTTATAGATATATAATAAAATTTTACGTCTTTTGTAAATCTATGAATCTATAAAGTATTATGTATATATGCTGATATGTGAATCATGAAAAGAAAAAAAGTGAATACTGAAAGATTAAGAAAAATAAGAAAACAAATTTGGTCGATTATCCCCGCCATGTGTGGTTGATCCGCCCCGCACTGTAGTCGAACCTCCCCTTCTGCCACTTTGCTTATGTAAATAACGTTTACGACATTGAATTGAGTCACAAATCACGTGATCATTGCTTTATTAGGAAAATTAAACATTAAGGGTCTGACAGAAAAGTAATTCTTGCTGATTCCTGTATCACATATACTAAAATAAAACCATTGAAGTGTAAGGTGGTCGAACCTCCCCACTTCTCCCCTATAATATAGGGTTCTTTGTGGTGTCATATTTCATAGTATCACAAGAAAGTAAGTATGGTAGGATATACTGGTGATTATCAATATTAAAGCAGACATCGAAGAACATTGCCAGCCAAGATACTAACTCAGTAACTGGCTAAGCCAAATTGAAATTCACTTGTTATAGAATCGACCAGCTGATAGAATCATAGATCTAGACCTATTTCATTCACAAAAATGCTGAATTGGGAAATGAAACTTAAAATGAATGTTTTTTTCTGAGTTCATAGACTATCCTAATAATGATACCAATGTCCAGCTACCGAGGGTAAGAGTAAATTAGGAGTAGATCTAGATTATAAGATTGATTCTGGTAGTAGATCTAGATCGACAATCAACACAATCAGCAGAAGTTCGGCAGTAATTTCTAAACAGTTTTGTCTGTTTACAATAATTAACCAGAACATACTCCAATTTTACAATGATATAATACAGTATCACTTAACCTA
The DNA here is from genome assembly GCA_025642065.1 of Paralvinella palmiformis. NCBI lineage: Eukaryota > Metazoa > Annelida > Polychaeta > Terebellida > Alvinellidae > Paralvinella > Paralvinella palmiformis. The sequence goes on from JAODUP010000159.1 coordinate 138,334, forward strand.
CGTCTTATTATGAAATGAACGGTTAACACAAATTTCTTAGCATATTTCCAGCAAATCGATCACTAAATCCACTTGGACGACATATTGAATGTGGGCCGTCTTGCTCCAATTAAAATTAGGCTTCTAAGCGTAGTTCGTCGTAAGCTTGACCAATAGCTGTCTACGTTACAGCTTACTGCTTTACAGCCTACTTCCGGTGTAAATATAACATGTTTTCAGAAGGTACGCAAGATTATTTTGATTACTTAAGCGGTACTTAAAATAGATTACACGTATTTCATAAACATTAACGTCTTTTTCATAAAGAATGTCAAGAAACAGTTCATGCCTCTTTTACAAAATGTCATAAATAGTTTAAATCATAAATGATTTTATTGACTTGAATTAAATACGAGTTTTGACACTAGATCCTCTAAATAATAAGTAAATACTAAACATTAAAATGGATCATCTAGATATAGATCTAACAGTGACTAGACAGTTCACAGTGTGACGATGATGATGATTGATGTTTTACGGCCACGTTTGTGCACATGGTAGGCTAAATATGGGCCGCTTCACAGTGTAACAGTAGACTAGACCAGAGACTGTGGACTCTATATAATTATAAAGATTAAAGTATATTAATTTTATTATATGCTAAAATAGGCAATAATTTATTGATTAGTGAAGTAGTAACTAGTAGATCTAAGTTAACGTGTTAAGTCACTGGTTTGTCTTGAATTAATTAAAGTCAATACGATCAGTTTAAATATTAAAAAAAATTGCTAAAATAATAAAAGACACTAAAATAAATATTAGATTGATCAGATGAATTAAAAATTTATTTAATATCTATACAAATCTCGTATTCATGATAGATTGATAAATGGATTTATTATTTGTATATCATTCAATACGACAATAGGATCATTTATGTGAATTAGCTGATCTGTTTTAATTTAATGTTAGTAGATCTACACTATGACTATAAGAAAATATTTATCGTAAAAAAAGGATGCACGGAAGAGATGTGCAATCTATATTGCTCCCAATAAAATCAGTTACATTGATAAATAAAAAGATATTGAAGCTCTCAAAAGCACAAAGAAAGTAATAGAATACTACCAGGAATCTGTAAGATATGTTTCAAGAAAGAAAACATAACCACAACATTCAACGAAAGGGTATTGCCACTTGGGTCAGTCAGTTACCAAGGATGCTAAGGTGGCGCCATCTTGATTGTTGATGACTATTTATTACTGTTGATGACTATTCTGGAAGAATGTATGGATAAAATTATAGCCAAAAATGAGTGAGCTGTGAAATCCTATGCCCAAGTGGTCAAGGATGCAACTGAAGGAACATTCCACACTGAATATGGATCGAGAGAGAAGGAAGAATAATCTTATTATTCACACTATATCTGGAAGTGAAGCATAAGATCTACCTGGCAGAAACATAGATGGCCTAAATATTGATGGAGTGGAGATTACTAAGGCAATATGGCTAGGAGGGCGAGGAAAGAATAAAGCCACAAAACCCAGGCTGATCCCGGCTACCCTGGAAAAGAGTGGATTGGGCTAATGTATGCATATGCCCATACCTCACCCATATGGAGAGAGAGGAGGGAAGAACACTGAGAGAACAGCTGAAAAAAGAAGAGATGAAGGAGAAGATAACTTAGTAATAAGAGGAAACAAAATTGAAGAGTTTACACCACATGCCCAAAGACAGTGTAGCAGCACAGCCGATGCCTGACCAAACAGTTACAGCTACTAGCATCTGACAACAAAGCAGACATTAGATGGAAAGTTAACTTATGATGACAATGAAAAGGTAGAATTGCTCAACAAGTTCTTTACAAGTTTTTTTACTCAGGAAGACATCAGCAAGATCCCAAAATTCACACAGGAACACCACACACTCACATAGAAATTACTCCAGAAAAGGTTGAATAGAAACCGTTAAAGCTTAAAGTCACCAAATCTGCAGGGCCAGATGGATTCCACCAAGAATTCTCAAGGAAACAACATCCTCTATATGTCTACACTTAAGCACCATCTACATGAAATCAATGGCTGAGGGAGAAGTACCATCTACATGGAAAGATAGCAACATCACACCCATCCACAAAAAAAGGTAGCAAAACCACTGTAGGAAATTATCGACCTGTAAGCTTGACATCCGTTGTTGGAATATTGATGGAAACCCTAGTAAGAGACCAGATTGTAAGCCACATGATGGAAAACAGTTTATTCTGTGATGAACAGCATGGGTTTATACTAGGTCGGTCATGTATGACTCAACTACTGATCACCATTGAGCTATGGACTGAACTGCTGGATACCGGAGCCCAGGGTTGGCATGTTTCTTCCGTGGACAGTAAAAACCGGGTTTCTTCCATTACGGAAGAAATACTTTCTTCCCCTCCATTTTGGGAAGAAACTAAAAAATGGTAAAAAATCATCATCCAAATTTTGATTTGCCAATTTAAATTTAATAAATATTATATGTCATAATATACTTTTCATGCTATTCATACATATATGCTGTATTTGAAATTAGACTGGAATATAGTCCTCATATCTGTTATTTTGCACAAATAATCTTTGGGGACAACTGGAAGAAACTAAAATTGATTAATTTTGTACAACACATTGAAAATAATTTTAATTATTATTGAGGGTGATGACTACAATTCATCATTAAACTCTACTATTGAGATCAAGAAGATCAATTGACAATTAATATCTGAACAAATGAACAGATAATTGCTAATCTGCTAATTGATTAATCTGCTTGGATTATTTGGCAGTTAATATGTCAGCAAATGAAGACAGGTAATTGCTAAGCTGATTATTATTTAAAGGATATATATATATATATATGTGTGTGTGTGTGTGTGTTGTAATCTGTTCAACAAAATGAACACCCAATAGTTTAATAATTAAATGGATCATCATATCAGTATGCATTTAATATCAGGTTACTGTATCCCTTGGGAGTTTCTTCCCGGAAGATAGGATTTCTTCCTGGTAAAACCCATTTCTTCCCATGGGAAGGGAAGAAATACCTTTCTTCTGGGAAGAAACCCAACCCTACTGGAGCCCCATTAGATTTTATCTATTTTGACTTCAAGAAGGCGTTTGACTCTGCCCCCATAGAAGGCTTGCTTTCAAAGTTAGATGCATACAGCATAGGAGGCCCCATAAAGGAGTGGATCAAAAGCTTTCTAGTGAATCGAAAACAGAGTTACGATAAATGGAATAATGTCATCATGGTCGGAGGTACTTAGTAGTATCCCCCAGGGTAGTGTTTTTGGCCCTATATTATTCATCATATCCAGAATTGACTTGCCAGATGCAGTGACCAGATCGCTAAGAGATTTGTGGATGACGCCAAATTGTTTAGAGCTATCTGAGGACAGTGAGAAACTCCAGAATGACTGAAACCAACTCGTCAAATAGTCTGAGAGATGGCAGCTTGGATTCAATGAGAATAAGTGCAAAGTATTCCACTTAGGCAACTCAAACCAAAAGCACATACATGAGATGAATGGCACAACCTTAGACATAACCCATGCAAAGGAGGACCTAGGTGTTACAGTGGACGAAGACCTATAATTCCACAAGCACATAGCTAATGCTGTCAATAAAGCTTCTAGAATGTTAGGCTAGATCAGGAAGACCTTTACACTCCTCGATGAAACAAGTGCCAAGACTATTCACAGCCATGGTTATACGGCACCTTGATTATGGAAATGTGATAGGGCATCCAAGGAACAGAGGAGTCAAACTAGAGGTTGAGAAAGTACAGAGAAGGGCAACCAAACTGATCCCAAGCATTAGCATTTGGACAAATTTGGATAGGGGATGATTTGCCATGATCTAATGAGATATATGCATTCCAGAAATGCAACCCAGAAGGACTGGAATACCTTAACAGGCATTGCCTTGTAATCCTTTATATATGGTATCAAGGTGAAAATATTGGTATTATCAATGATAACAATAATTTCACTGATTATTGGCTCACAATTATATATATATATATTACCTGGTTACAGTTAATCTGTATAATCAGGTAATATGTATATTAGCTGAAATTTTCAGGTAATCTGTATTTAATCTCAATTAGCAATAGATGTATTACTTGAATATTTCAGGTAATATACATATTACCTCATTACCCATATACAGATTAACTGTAATATATATATATTTATGGGCAGCATATACAGACAGCTGAGAGAAAAGGACGTGAATTCCAGTATGGCCAATGATGCTGATAGAACAATTCATGCTGCACACATTAATGACATACATAATGTTCCAATTAGAATACTTATTAGACCTATCATACCTGTGCTTGATGAAGATAAAGTGAACTCTTTAATGGAGACAATCAAGGTAAAATTGATTCGAGATAGTGCATTCTACAATATTGATTATAATTAATGCCAATAATGTGGCTATAGAGAATGATTTTCTCACTTGATAAGCTATTGGTATCATAATACAATATAAAACAAGGAATGCTATAAATATACTCAAAATGAAACTTGTATAAATGAAGTACATGAACCTAGATTCAAAGTTACTTTAGTGTTGGTGAATTACCAATCTTGTGAATGAGTCTGTTGCATGTAAAATAATAGTATATTTAATTTACTGTTGCAGGAAGTTTATTTCTAAGTATAGTCTTCACATTGTATTTCTTGCTGGCATAATCTTGTATTAATACAGGACGAGTCGACACAAAATCAAGTTCCTCCATTGGATATATTATGGATAACAGGTCGAGAAGGGGGCGATTATTACTATTCATTCGGTGGCTGTCATAGGTATGAAGCATATAAAAGATTGGGACTTGAAACAGTGCCGTGTAAACTGTTCAAATCGACAGTTGATGATCTGAAGACATATCTTGGTGCTTCATGTCCAGACTTACTGTAGGATGTATAAAAAGAAATAATACCACAAGTCATATTCAACATAGGAAGTGGTTATCGAGTTCCTTATATTGGGAATGTCTGGATCATGTCGGGGTAACATGAGACTTCTTGTACAATTTATCCTGTTCCAGTCAGAATGTGACCAAAACCTCTACATACAGTTTTAACACTCTACCAATGCATTGCTACACACAACATTCGAGTGAACTTGTGATGTCGTTACAACTTTTTGTTTTACATCTCCATCTTGGTTTTATATCAATTGATTTATATATTTTTTTTATATTCATTAGATGTCAATTCTCATCCACAGTACAATATATTTATATACGATTTCTTTGTGTGAACTTTTGTAATAAACCTTACTATTACATCTATGATGATTTCTTTATATCTTCAGCCAGAGTTGGATTTTTTACTGTAAAAAACCTATTTGAGAAACACGTAATACAGCTGAAGACTTCAACTGTATTACGTGTTTTCGACTTAAATTAAACAAGCTCCAAGGGCAGATATATTTGACGTATTTATTTTTCTGTCTGTACACATTTCATATACAACATACTCTTTGGAGCCAGTGATAAAAGTTAGTCACAAATAAATAGCTGTACAAGAGAATTCCATTCAAGATCCAACAGTGACATCATATCATAATGTAACATACTGCACATACATGTGCATGCACACACACACACACACACACACAATTTGCTTAGTTCTGTCTGGTTATGTTACCTGAATAGTTTCAAGAAAAAAACATCATAAAATAATGAAACTGAAATAATGGTCAACTTATGTGACCGTATAAATACCGTCATCTGACGGATGTCTAACGGCGGCAGATCTTCGAAAAGGATCAATCATTGGTATCCTAACAACGTGCACCGGATGCAACAATGCACCCAGTTTTAACAATGAATAAATAGCCAGCAATCAGAAAACTGAATACAGAGGAGTATTGCACTTTGTGTACCTTTAAACACCGGTGTAGATCAAATTGGGATTCGACGCCCGAAGAGTGCGAACATACAATACACCGATCTACATACAGAGCTCCCTTAAGATACAATAACTAGCATCAGATCAATATCTAACACGTCGGCTACGATCTTGAGGCGAAACACTTCCACATAGCCGCACACAAATAAATAACCAGAACCTCGGCTAGTTTATGATTATCCTTGCTATGCACCATTCAAACAGTCGTATTTACCAAAAGAAATGATTAGCCAGTTCATTACGCTAAATGTATCCGGATTACGAAACGGCTCATAATGATTGACATTTTCAATCCACTTTTACACTTAGCAAGTTCACAACAACGCCATCTTGGTGGGAAAAGCCAAATTAACAGCCGACAATCCATTGACTTCCAGTTAAATATTGGCCACAAGATTGAATCGCGCAACAAGGTTCAGTCGATCCTGCCTGTTAACATCTTATACTTCTAGCATTTGAACTTGGATGACTGTGACCAAATCAACTTTTCAGATCGTGTTCTTGGCTCCGCACTTGAATGATCTCGTCTTTTACTCTCAATCATGAAGAGTGGGCAGTTGGCCATGACTAGAAATGAAACTAGAAGGCTTACATATCAACAATGCCACACATTACTGCTGAACAAAAATAAGCAATCATACCAACAAAAACTTGTACGCTAATAAGAAGATAAAAGGCCAATAGATGTGACCTTGTAACGCTTTTATTTAGGCTCGTCATGGTAATTATTTATTTCAGATCTGGAACTAGTTAAATACTTTAATATATATCATCTTGTGACAGAATGATTAATAGTTAACACATCGTCTCCTCCAAGAATGTTTATCATCCCAGTGGCAGCATTAACGGACCAGAATACCAGTCATATACTTTAGAGACATACGTGACAAATCTATCGAGTATAATGAACAGATGAGAAGATCTTTCTCTACCAGAGGTGAGCTTCGTGCTGTGAGAGCTTCACCACGCCAACTCCGCCTCCAAGTCTTCGGTAGTTCATTCCGCCGTACAACTTCCAGCATTTACACTCTTGATCGAACACCTCGACCGTCTTTAGATACGTCGTCCCGTCAAATCCTCCAATAGCCATCAACTGACCATTAACGACCGCTAAACCCACCTAGATGGAGAGAGTAACAAACGAAAACGTGTTTATATCGGCAATCAATAATGGTAATGATATAAACACAAAATCTATTAACATAAAGGACTTTCGTGTTTACGGTGTGTTTAATAGTTTAATGGTTCTTTCCAGGCAAATTAGAACAGATAATGCTTTCACATGGGTCAGTGAGTGAGTGACTTGGCGTCAGTGATGGTCAAATGGTCAAGAGATGACTCCCTAGATAAGTAAGATGACCAGATGAAATATCCCATAGACAAAGATCCCAGCCAAAGTGGTCATATAAAAAGTAGGAGTTTCTAACCCCAAAAGTAGGACACAATGTGGACAAGATCTTGCATTATTTGAATAAAATATCAGATGTTTCTTGTGTACAGCTACAGTATTTGCTTTCATGAAAGTATGTAAACTTGGAAGCAACACAGAAGCCAACGCAATTATTCAACGTACTCATGCGTTCATGCACGCACACACACACAAATATATATTTAAGTTTCCCAGCCATACACATATATTTAATTTGATTGACTTATACGGAATTGCTGAATTGGTATTTTATAATGGATCAAGAATTAGAAAATGTAGGAGGTTCATACTAAAAAGTAGGAATAGTAGGAGGCCTGTGACCTATGAGAATTAGTGGAGCAACATTTTATAACGGATCGACAATTGGAAGATGATGAAAAATAGGAGATCTAACTGAAAAGTAGAAGGTTCATACTAAAAAAAGTAGGACGTCTGGGACCTATGAATAGATCCAGATAACAAACATGCGGGTCAAATCCATTTCCACATAATTCCATTTCATCAATTACGTAAACAAATTAATTAATTCTGAAATTGCCGATCAATTCCCGAACTGAACTGACCCCATGTTTGGCCAGTTATGGAAAAAGAGTAAATATTCAAAGATAGAAAAAAAGGAAAACACTATCTGGGGTCAAATCTTAGCAACAAATAATGTGTTACTTATTTTTAGTAAAGGAAAAGTTAAATGGTAAATTATTTCTGTGGACATGATCAACTCCGAAGTCATCAATTCCAATTCTGGAATTGACCCCATGTCTGACAGATAATATTGGGAATTCAACTCTAGTTATGAGCTCTCCATGACTGTGTTCTATCAACTTCCTGCAGGAGCACCTGTGTACTGATGTAACAAAACACAGCACAATACTAAATGGAGCTAAAATCATTTTGGAACTCTCTTCACAGAACAGGTACTCAATGTAATTCACGAATTTTGTTGATGATCAGATTAATAATTTCATTCCCTACAACACATTCATGCAAAAATCAAACCAAATTCTTTACAAACCCTAATATTGGCAGACAGTAAACAGTATACACACACAAACACAGTGTTAGAATGTCGGTGCAATTTTAAATTATCCAGCGAGATATTATTACCAATGTGTGCAACTTGGTTCAAGTGTTATTTTTATTATGCATTTTGAATTGCAAGTCCCATGTTGTGAATAACACCACCAAAGTGAATTTTCTTAATCAGATTTTGAATTTATTCTTAAAACTTGCATGTCCATGGTTGTTCTTCAAGTTAATTATATATATATATGTATATATATATATATATATATATAAATATAAAATAACTAATTTTAGCTACCACATATTGGGATTTTACCCTAGGGCAAATTTGAAAAGGTTTTTCTTAGGACTACTATGTAATGAAAATATTTATTATAAAATTACAGTAAAATATCTGTTCCTAGGAGGAGAATATTCCCAAAAGCTTCATTCTATTTTAACTTACTGTAGCTGACTATTTAAAACATAAAGAACTACTAGACAATGCTTACACCACTTCTCCTAGATGTCATGGCGACGATTGGTTGCCAAGCATTACTTGCTGGACTATATTTCTCCGCGCTACTCAATTCTGTGGCATCATCTCGCCCACCAACTGCAAATATTGTACCATTAAACACAGCGACACCGAGATGTTTTCTTCGCGTGCCCATGGGAGCCACGGGTGTCCATCGATTTGTTCTAGGATCATATCGCTCCACTGGTGGAAAAGAAAACATAAAATCAAACACATGAAAGATTCGACATGCAGATGTTGTTTTGGAGGAAACCGAAATTAGTCTAAAAATAGTTTCAGCAATTAGCAAAATATTTATTTAAATGAAACACACGTATAACCTAACTTAGCAAAATATTTATTTAAATGAAACACACACACGTACACACACACATCATTACCTGTATTTAGTGGTGATGTTCCATCACTACCACCCACCGCATACAAATAGCCTGCCAAGACAGCAACCCCAACACCTAATCGTCTTGTACTCATTGATGCTACTTTAGTCCAGCGATTGGTCTGTGGATCATATCTGATACAGAAAACAGAATGTTTGATCTCTCTACATGCACACAATCAGAGATGAACCCTAGTGCAGAAAACAGAATGTTTGATCTCTACACGCACACAACCAGAGATGAACCCTACTGCAGGAAACAGAATGTTTGATCTCTCTACACGTACACAATCAGAGATGAACCCTACTACAGGAAACAGAATGTTTGATCTCTACATGCACACAATCAGAGATGAACCCTACTGCAGGAAACAGAATGTTTGATCTCTCTACATGCACACAATCAGAGATGAACCCTATTGCAGGAAACAGAATGTTTGATCTCTACACGCACACAATGACAGATGAACCCTCCTGCAGGAAACAGAATGTTTGATCTCTACATGCACACAGTGACAGATGAACCCTCATGCAGGAAACAGAATGTTTGATCTCTACATGCACACAATGACAGATGAACCCTACTGCAGGAAACAGAATGTTTGATCTCTCTACACGTACACAATCAGAGATGAACCCTACTGCAGGAAACAGAATGTTTGATCTCTACACGCACACAATGACAGATGAACGCTACTGCAGGAAACAGAATGTTTGATCTCTACACGCACACAATGACAGATGAACCCTACTGCAGGAAACAGAATGTTTGATCTCTACACGCACACAGTGACAGATGAACCCTACTGCAGGAAACAGAATGTTTGATCTCTACAGACACACAATCAGAGATGAACCCTACTGCAGGAAAGCCGAAATAATTATTTCCTGTAGCATAAAGCAATAAAAAACATCAACAAGAAAAAAATTATTTCTCGATGACGATTCTTCAATATTCTTAATACGCTAATAGTAGCCGATATACAAAAAGTAGGTTACAATAGGAACAAAGAAATAAGTTTTCAGTGTCTATTAAATCTGACATCTGTCAACAGTAATCCCTGAAATTCCATAAAGGCCAATGCTAATACACAATTTAAAATTAACTTTTCATGCCGTGAACATTTCTACCAAGATTCTGTGATGGCCTTACTTTCCATGATAGGGAATGGTGACCAGAAAAGAAGTCAATGAGAATATATACAGGAAACATTTTATGCCCAGGATGTTTAATGTTGTACATTCTTTTAAGAGCTAAGAAAGTGTAAAGATATTAGCATTATTCAGGATTCTATCTCGTGACAGCGTGATACTATCAGACCTACATATAGTCAAGATACAGAGATTTCACAGATGTTAATCGGTCATCGCTTTGATTAACTAAATAATTTAACAGATGAAAAAGTGTGGCTCTCCTTTAAAATGCTAAATATCTATATGATTCAATGCAATTCTTGGTTGTTCATTTTTTTTAAACCCATGACTTCAAAACAAGTAGAAAAAGAAAGAGCATTGGATCCTGAACACTTTCAGCAGTCAATGTTCAGACTGTTAAATGAATGGAATTACTTTAAAAAGAAAAGAAAAAAGATAATTACACAATAACCATCCTCAAGCCAAAAACCCTCCAGTCAAACGTTTTACCTTTCAACGAAGTTTAAGCAGGATACTCCATCTTGACCTCCAACGGCATAAAGAAAACCTTCCAAGACGGCGACACCGACACTCGTCCTACATGAGCTGGTAGGAGCCACATCACTGCTCCACTGATTAGTTTGGGGATCATATCTATCAATAAAAAAATGTCATTAAAGGAACAGTTCACACTCATATAACATGATTTAAAATATACAATGCTAATAAAAGAAACCCCACTATAATTATCACAGTATCATAGATATAAGGAAATAATCCTAATTACTGGAGGTACCCATCATCACGGCTTCTTCAAATGCCAGATTGTATGGCACAAGGATTCTGAAGCCATCCGGATCCTGATCAAGTCAGGTCACAGGCTTACCGTACTTCCCCCTGTGCTCAACCTAACTACTACTAACTGATGCCATTGTTCGTTCAGTCACACAAATCGGACAGCTCAGTATATGCTTCTTGTTACAAAAGTACAAACTGTCTTCAGGGATTCCACTATATAGTTTTCTTTGATCAAGCTCAGAAACATACCATAATGTGATAATCGTAAATACACTTTTGTTCCGAAAATACAAGTTTGGCTGACCCTTGTTTACATTGTTATAACTGGGTAATACAAACAGCTTGTATATCAGATTACAGGAGCAATCTAGTCTGTGTCTGGCTTCAAAATGGAGGCACCAACAGGCCATTAATAGTGGACTAACCAGCATTTTGAACTAGATTATTTAATATGTAGTTGATCAAGTTCATATTTTGACATCATTATCACTTGTGTGAGCATATTTGTATTAGTCCTGACATTCTGAAATGAAGGTGAACTGTTACTTTAACAGGTTAGTAAACAAGATGTACAAAATTTCAAATTGAATTATGCTTCACACTATAAAACAATACAATATGATAAAACACAATTTTCCCAAATAAAACAAAATGTTAATAAAAATAAATAAACTCACTCATAAATGAACAGCCTACATGATGAGGGAAGAGGTGGAAATGTTAATCAATACCTGGCTTGTTTTCATTCTAAATATATTGGCAGACCACAATAATTGCAGTGATAATATTGCATGGCTTTATACCTAATTTCTATTTGGGTCTTATGTACATCATATTTGGGATACCACTGTACAGTAATGGTGCTTTATTATAATTTAACCCACAATATCATGTTGTAAAGTTTTAGTGGTACTACCTATGCCATCTTAAAACGGTTAACGTATGTATACAACTGAAAATAAAATTAACTAAGACTATTATATAAATGATAGTGGACTGAAATTATTAAACGAAATCACAAATGTAGACTAAGCGAAATATGGCGTATCTTTAAGTACACTCATGTCTAATAAAAGTAAATCGCCATGGTGCCCAATAATAATAATATTCAACCATATTTTCTAAAAACTAAATGTCATTTACTATTAGTGCTGTGAGAGAAAATGACACCATTTGTCATGCAAGATGGATGAATCTACTTTAATGAATGTTACAGCACTAATATCATTCTTTTCAGGTTTTATCTCAGTTGGTGAGAATTATATCATGATAAATCTCATACTCAAAACAATGTTTCAAACACTCTATTTCTCTTATTATGTTGTTTCAAAGATTTTCCATACACCGCATATCTGTGTGTGTGTATGTGTGTGTACGTGTATGTGAAATAGTTTACCTTTCTATGCTGTTTAGATAGGATTGACCATCATGACCACCTACTGCATACAACAGGTCATTTAGCACAGCAACGCCAACACCACATCTCCTCTTTGACATCTGGGCTACCATACGCCACTCATTAGTCTGGGGATCATATCGTTCTACACTAGATATGGCATCACCACTACACCAACCTCCAACTGCAGGGATATAAATGGACAACCAAGCGTAAATGATAATCTACCAAAATCATTTCATACATCAGGCCTTTGGTTTTTTAAGTTATCGATGGTTTCCAGTGCCATGATTATTATATTAAGTACGACTATTTAACAAAATTTAAATATACATATTTTTGGAGGGTTTAAGTTATATCTCTGATATGACACCACTGGAAAGTCTGCTTGACACAATCACAACACCTGATTTAGATTATTATGTTAACCGAGTGGCTGAGTTCAAGTAAACCCGAAATAAATCCGTTCAGTCATCAGGACATCAACTTAAATGGAATTCCGATTAAGTGTACTGTTAAAATGAAGTAAAGTATTGCATGTTGTGACAGACAAAGGGGTGTTTTCATTCTATGATACGGTTAATTATATGACAAATATAAAATTATTAAATATGGATTCCCAAGACTTGTTTTCATGGAACCTGAAAACAGTTGCCAATGATCATAAAATGAACAGGACCAAAAAAGGGTTTCTCCGTAAATTTGAAATCCAATGGCCTGATATGTGTTATAAAACCACAGAATAACAAAAGATGTGGCACAATGTCTATGTTCTCGGCATCAATGACACTGAAGTATTGTGAATATAATTATGGATTCAGACTGGTTATAAGGTAAGGAAACCCACATTTACTTTTTTTAAAGGTGATAATGAGAGGTTTAAAATTAGACTGTAAAGTATATGATCACAAGACTGTAAAGTATATGATCACAAGACTGTAAAGCATATGATCACAAGACTGTAAAGCATATGATCCCAAGACTATAACTATACGATCACAGCCTATAGTAAATCAGTAATTGAATCAACAAAATACATATGTAAAACCAATAAATAGCTCCATACATTTGTAGTGTAAGACACATGCTTATGTCAGATATTATATATCTAGCCCATTCTCAGATCTCCGAAATACATTGGCTGGATAACAGACCAGCCAATCATGCACTGGCTAGCTTTTGGGAAATACCAGACAACAAATATTTTACAAGTAACAGACCAACCAATGAAGGGCAGGCTTAACTGATGTAAATTGTTTGTATTTGTACTACTTACTGTCCATAAATAAGTATGATTGTCTATGACCTAATCAGGTTTTAGCGCATGAAAGTTATATGGAAAAAGAACTCGGAGTACAAAAGAATGATCTTGCTAACTTGCATTGGGTTGAGGATTGGCTGTTGTCCTGGTGACCAACCAAGACAGTTATAAGAAATTATAAATCTCATGGACTGTTAGAATTAGTTAGTTCTAGAATTAAACAATAACTTTAATGGTCATTTTGCTTATGAAAATAATGCACAAGGCTAGTGGAACTATTACTCAAATAATGGAATTTTCCTATTCATAATCTGATAACAGAACATACATTGCTTCAAACGTCAACTCTAAAAAATATAAACACCTCACCTAATGAATGAGAAACCATTTAGACACTCCATAAGTTTTCAGAATTACTCCAAAATATGCCAAATAAAAACACCATGGCATTAATCTATTTGAACTGTGAACTCTTCATGCAGGGTAACAATGAAGAAATAATACAAAATGTTACTCGTCATCATTAATGTTGCAGATCATAAGTGTTATATTATGAAATAGAATATAAGAAAAGGAATGAAGTAGTTAAATTCAAATTTCTGGACAAATGATTTAAATTGACTAGACCTTCAAAGTGTGTAACACACACACCAGTACTTTATTCAATGCCTTCATCTGGGGCAGAACTAGTATTCCACAACATACATACCTGCAAACAAAACCTCCCCACACCGAACTGGCTTCCGCTGTCTCGTTCTGGGTCCCTGCATAAGAGGTCGTTCTTGTGGAAGAAGCAGATAATTCTTGGCTTCATCTAACAAATCTCGGCAAGCATCATCACTTTTTATCAACAGATCTGAGCCGACTGTGCCCACCAAAAACTTTGGGCTCATAAGTGGCAAACGTACGTGTTGAAGAACCTACAACATAAAAACAGCAAGAGAATAGCATGATATTTTTCTAAAACTAGCATTAAAATATTTAAATCTTATTTACAAATAGCTGATTTCTCATTTACTAGATCACGAGATCATTTAGGTAAACATGAAATAATAACTTTCCAATAGATCAACATAAAGCAAATTGACTAAAATAGAAATATTAGTATTATACTTATACATTCTATTTTTATGAAATAGGCTGTTATTTTTAAGCTTAAACACAGGGTTTGAAATAAACACTAGCCTGTTAGCCCCTGGCTAATAGAAATAGTTGTGGGCTAGTAGAATATGTTAGTAGGGCTAATATACATAGCTGGGAGGGGTATCTTTTGAGAATATTGCAATGAATTGAAGAAGTTTCTGTACACCTTCTGGCTAGTGAAACTTTATAAGGGCTGAGAGATTTCACAGTCCATTAGCCCTGTGGGCTAATGACTGAAGAGTCTTAGCTTCTAACCCTGAAACATACTGAATAACAAACCAGCCAGCCCTGGCTCATATTATAAAATAACGATGTTAGGTTTATGATAATATTGAATTACAGTATCTGTTTTATATATATATATATTAAGTGGCTGCCCTCTGCAAGCCGCATACCCCATGCTACACCACTGTATAGCCTGATAGGCCCTCTGCGTACCTCCTCCTCGGAACCTATAAGACCTAAATCTATTTTATTTTGTTCCTGGCACCTCTCCCAACATGAAAAATGGATGCCACCATCACCAAATTGAGATGGACTACTTGTCTAACGTCATTTTAAAAATGGCGTCAATGAAATTAACGAAATTACCTTTTCACCTAGACGTCAGCTTCTAGGATAGATAGAGACGAGATTGGTGTCCACACCCATGTTTTTGAAGATGAGGAATCCAATAATGACACTAACAAATCGCTATGACTGTTGGTTAACTCGGAATTCAAAATACCTACCATTGGTAGATGACCCCTTCTCTCTTGTACATTATATCTCGTCCAAGCCATCACCGCATTAAACACCTGCTCTTCACTGTGAACATTTAATTCATCGCTGGCAATAATGTCCATTAGCTGGTTAACTGGCAACAATAAGAACTCCTCACTCTCCATCACCTAAACAACCAAAATATAGAAGTAACCATTTACAGACCAAGTTAGCATGATCAGTAGTTTATTATACAGTTGCTCTAATCATTTTAATACGCCCAGAATATAGGCCTATACGACTTGACCAAAATGGCTTTGTTTTGCGGCAGCATGGGAAATGTGAAGAGAAAAAAAAAACTTTTATGGGCAAATGATTTCAACAGGTATTAAGACAAAATGAAAGAAGCTAGGATTGAGTTTTAATCCCAGTACACCATCAAAACAAAATTGAGTACCCTCATCTATATGAAATCTATATTGTGAAGTCACCAAACGGACCTGTTTCTCTTACTACAATCACCACATCAAATAATCCGAAACAACCTGATATTCAATTTCTGACTTAAATAACTAACGAAGATACGAAATTTAACTGACTTGAACCAAACACACATTCCAATCTATCATTCTACTGACTGCACCAAGACGTGCTCTGATAATGCAGTGCTTACAGTGCTGTGCCACAAGCCTCCAGGTCGTCTGTTTGAAAATTACACTGGTGATTGCAAAATGCTTCTATAGGGTGACCCATTCTTAGCCATAATCCCATATGTTCCAGTTGTGACCAGTGCTAAGGCAAAATAACTCAACTGAACCAACACATGGCAGGCTACATTGCTTACTCCACAAACACTGACTGATAAAACAGTGCACTATTCATGAACATTGATGGGATTTAATCCAACATGGAAAACAAATGAGCTCCAATAATTTCAGTGTTAACAAAAAATGTAAAGACACACCATTTAAAAAGAAATTTCAACAAAAACATTTTAATATTATGTATATATTCAAAATTCTTCTTAATATCAAAAGTTAATTCCTATTAGAGAAATATGATGGAAGAAACTGCTGAAGGGTGGAAGATGAGGAAATAAAAGCAACATATGGTAGTATGCATTCAAAACGCAACAATTAAATGAAGAAATCAGCAAGTAGCATTCAATCAATGTCAGCCACCAGAAAAGTGATCTCTAAATGAATATCTGAGAGAACTTCTCTAACTCTAAGATACTCTAAGATGAGGGAGGAAAAACATAAAATAATGATGTAGTATCATAGTATGCACATCGAGTAAGCATCAATAAAATTTATAATTGAAGAAACAGAATTCAGTAGGAGTATTCATCCTGTGATTATTCAATGCATTTTTATCAAATTTACTGACTCTGCCAGCCTAGATAAACGGCATTATTTCCAAACCAGATAAAAATCATTGTAATACCTCCTGAAAATTATGCTGTGTGAATTTGTCAGCGATCCTGAGTAAATCTCGACAAGCGTGAGTGTCAGCAAAGGCACGTATTCCCAAACAATTGGACGGATCCAGCTGTCTTTTAAGGAATTCACAGCAGACGTCCTGTATTTCGGCTAGCTGTAACAGACAGGCAGCTGGTAATAAAGTCTGTACATTACTCTCCTCCACGGTTATAGCAGACGTATAACAGAAGTCTATCAGTAATTCCATAGCGTTCTCGTCAATATCCCTAATCGTCACTTCTGTCTGTCTGCTCTCCGCTAACTCTCCGGTAAACATGGCATGGAAGTACGGGCTACAAGCCGACAAGATCACTCGGTGGGCAAATATCTTCCTCTGTCCAACAATGAGGACTACATCACAGAGTTCACGGTGTTTGCGTAACACGTTGATGGCATCGAGCGTAGTTTTGGGATGTTTCTCGGATGTATAGGGCAGACGAGCGGGGGACGGCGGACGTTCGAAAGGCACATCCATTGGGCCCATGTGTAAGCTGCTCATGGTGGTCAGGTTTGTCAGTGTCCTTCGGCCTCTCATTCAGTGGAAGATGACTTCATAATGTTCTGAAACAACAAGAAAGCATCAGACTGAATAACGAACAACATTCTTCACTCAATAACAAAAACTTAAAGCTACTAACACATACTGGGATATTCGTGAGAGATTTATAAAGGTCACAATATCTTCAATTTATTTCAAGCATTTCCCATGTTATAACAGCATAGACATATAAGACAATTCTTTTCTGCTGCCACTTTAAGATAAAAATTACAATTCAGAAGAAAAAAATTCTTTGTAAGCAAAACAGTATTACTATTACTATATTAGGCCCACAGTTCTGAAGAGTCAATAAATCCAAACTTATTATCAAAACTATTACTTAATCTTTTTCATTTGTGTTTATTCAGCCTATAACCAACAAATCAGTCACTGTTTCTGTGGCATACTTTTCAAATTGTGGTTGTTGTTGTCTACGTTCCGAGGTTATATTTATGAGAAGAAACCATGATTTTTTGGGGGATAAATTTCTTTTCTTATCATTCTAGTCCAACAATTCATGTATGATTACAGTGCTCATATTGAGTGATTTTGTATTTGATTATGTTCGTTATCTGGCTCATTACTGGATTTTCCCCCATTATCATGTTCCACAAAAAAAAAAAACAATCTGATTTTCCATTAAATGTATCACAATATTAAACATTGTTATTCGAGATTCATGAATTCAATTTCAATGTACAAGTTATTGGTTAGAGAATATTGCCAATGTACTTGAATGTAAAACTATCAATTCTACTTACTCCACCTACATACACACATTTCATAATGCTAAGCACAAATTATTGGTGGAAAATGAATTACATTTATGCCAGTAGCAACACCAGGTGGGCACTATTAACAACATTGGAAGTTCGGTTTGGTTGCCAAATAAAAGATTAACTATGAAGTTAACAGTGACAAGTTGTACTGGGTGCCTGTAGCAGGATGACAAAGGAAAGCTATTTCTTGTGAAATATGCATCATTCATATGTCTAAGCTAACTAGGGTTGTTCTTCACTTGATAACATGATCCAATAGTTTCTAAACTAGGGGATTCGATGGATTTGTTACCTTAACACAACAAAACAACTTGCATCATGGTGGCATATTGTGAATTTCTAAATCATCACCCATTACATATTTCTCAATGGATTCACATCGACAATAGGAATGTTCATGGGAATAACAAAAACATGGAAAACCGACAATCCACAGGGAATTTGTAGAATTGTTTGCATTCCAAACCATATTTTATAATTACTTGACAAACATGCCAGACGGTAAAATAAATTTATATGAATTTCTATCAAGGAGATTTACTGTTGATTGAGATACAGAATTTTAGAAATACTTATCACTTAACTAGAAGTGAGTAATTTTTCACCTGGCCAAATTTATTGCTGCCCATCTATTTCGACAATTCTCTAGGCAAAACACCTGGCCTAAATGAAGCCTCCTTGAATTATGTTAGAACTTCAAAGTGAGGTTTCGATTACCTACAGGTAACAGTCAGATATTAATGTTATCACCAAATGAAACATGATCCATTGTGGTGTAATGTTCCATGTCAAAAATGAAAAGCACATGTTATAATTATTTTTCTATTTGGTTAACAGTGTCTGAATTCTGTGGCATCTGAAAACTGTCTTCGGTGTAAGATTTCTATTATGCTGACACAGGTTCAAGTACATAAAGTGGCTATAGCTCAGTCCAGTAATTAAAACTATGTATTACAGGGTTCAAAAAAATGCTAGCTCATTAGCCCCAGGCTAATAGAAATAATTGTGGACACATAGAATACATACGTTATTAGCCCTCAGGACTGATACACATATTTGGGCAGTATCTTGGGAGAATATCACGATTACCCAAAGAAGTTTCGGTATACTCACAAGAAGCTGGTGAGATTAATGGTCGCAATTGATTTTCTGGGTCACGCCGGGACATAAAATTAATTGTCCCATGACTGCATGTATGAAGCACTGTGGTTGGCTGCTTTTCCACCTGTTTATGTATTTCAGCCAATGGCGATGTGTCTTATGGAGCAACTAGGGGGCCCACTACTGAAATGTCCAACCTTTATTAAAATGCTTTATCCTTGTGCATTACGTCTTCCACATATTACCATAAATAATTGATTGAGACTGCTGTACTGTTATTTGAACGGTCCTAATTTTATGCCTGAAATTAGATAAATTTACAATTTATGAATGTCTACCATACCCTCACTGCACTCACTTTTGGGCTAGTAAACTTCACAAGGGCTAATAAATTTCAATGTCCATTGGGCTAATGACTGGAAAGTCTTAGCTACTAACCCCGCATTATACTTATAGCTAAGACCAGAATAAATCAACGGGCACAGCCTCTATATATCTGTTATCAAGAAAGTAATATATGCTCAAGCAGTATGCTAGAATGAGCTTAACTCGGACTGGTTCACATTCCACATACAGAAAGGGAGTGTTACTGGAAAATGAATTTATTATTTTCCAGGTTTTCTACAACACGTGGGAACCCTGATTATTTGTAAAGCCACATGGTGTTCTATCTTCTATTTCTTTGATTTTCGTTTGTACCCCTTCAAAAACTATGAAAAGCATCTTCTACTTTCAACACAAATGTAACTACTACGTGTTCGGCCACCATATTTGAGCAGAAGTAATGGCCAATGAGGAATAATTAGCGCATGTCCTGACCTATAACGCTGAGGTACAGGGTTCCGATGCTCGGATACATAACCACTTCATACAATTTATTACCAAATCAAAAACAATCTTAGATAGACAAGACCAGCAAAATATATACTGCTATACACTAACAGTTTAAATCCATGTGGAAAGTTAATATGTTAACTAATCAAGCAACTGTGTTTCCTTAGACATTGTGGTTGGTAGATCTAGTTAAATAAACACTCAATTGATTGTCATTAAAAGTATAAAACACCACCAGGGTAGATCAACCCCAATTGCAGGTCAATTCTAAATAATCTATGAACAAGCTTTATATATATATATATATAATTATTAGTCTTTTTAGATTGAGGGTGAAAGCAACCAATGGCGACTATATCTAGTCCATAATACCTCACTAGGGAAGTTGGTAATTTTTTCAAAATGATCATAGAGCTTCAATTTGGATAGGTCTTGTCATAACTAAGAAGAAAATATATAGTTTAATGGGGCTATCTTTTATAATTATTGAGTAATCGACTAAAATATGCCCGAAATTCACAAAAGTCTAATTCCAGAAATGTACCATTGCCAATAATAAATGTATTAATAAATTACAAAATAATTGTACCACTGACCTGTTTTCATCATTTATATAATGTAATATTTATGTATAACACATAAAAAGAAATAAATATGTATCAAGTTATTATATTTTTCAGAAATAAGGCTGCAAAATACCAAGTTTATTACAGGGCAGTCCAAAGTGAGAAATTTTCAAACTAGTCGTAGAATATCCATTTTTGTTTCATTAGATAGGTCTTGAAGAGACTAATAAGTAAATATATACCTCAATAGGGTAGAAAATTACTACTGTAAGGTCCAATGCATATATTTTTAATCCAGACATAAAAAACAATTAAAATTGACAGACAATGAAAAAGAAGTTCAGGTGTTGTGCTGTTATATATTTTATAAAGAAATTAACCACAATACAATACGTTTTATGATTAGAAATAGAATGCAGTTATATATACATATTATATGCATGTAAATCATATTACGGTGACAAGTATAATGAGTTAATTTTCAAGTGAGATGGACAAATCCAATGGAAAAGTCGACATTGGATTGATGCAATTTTAATGTTGGATGTAATCCATGGTCTCATTAAATCATGTATCAATTGTTTTATGTAAATCTAACAAATTGAAATGCAAATAATCATGAACACAATGCAACTTTATCTCCCCAAAAATTGCCCTTTGCTGGCAAACTTGAACCAAACAACTTTTTTTAAATAGTTGTTGAATTTTCTATTACATCTTAAATATTCACAATGTGCACGAAATATAGTCAAATATAATATCTATGTATATTACTATGCATATCTCATACATAAAATAGGATGGATGGTCTAAATTAGGCATAGATTTGATCAGATTGTATAACAACCTAAACGTGTTGAACTGACCCTGCTGGAATTTACAGGATTTGGGCGCTCAAGGACCTCTGGGTTTTCCCCATTGTGCAGCATGGATAATTTCACATCAAAAAGAAAAATTATACCATTAAATAAAAAACATTCTCAGCTTTATCCCGGTGGTGGTTTCACTTGTCTAACTCAATTATTAATAGATGTATTATTGCAGTTTAGATTTAAAACTGATCGCAGGCTAGGTTAGTTTTGTATTTTCATAGGGAAACCAGCATATTTCGAAAAGTGGAATATTGGCAACAACATAGCCTAGCTTTGTTTGTTAATAGGTGTTGCAATGGTTGTGCACAACGAGGGTAAACAAACTCTATATTGTGAACCATTTTGTCCAAAAAAAATTGCGCTTCATTTCTGGCCAGTTTTTTACATCTCGGCATTTAACAATTATATCCCGATTTCGAAACAAATTAGATTAAGGAATAGAGCTACATGCATTACGTTTAATTGATAGTTATTACGTGAAATATTAAGGCAACCACAATCAAAACAACTTTAATTTTATGCATCATTTTGCTTATGCCCATTTAAAGGCATCTGTCAAATATTATTCACGATGTCCGTACCCTCACTCACTGACTCAGCCCATTAGTTTGGATGACTCGGATGGTCAGATACATCTAGTCTACAAAAGGACCAACATACTATAACTATGTAAGATTGTAACATAGTCATATATATCTACCAGTGCTAGATATAGTTGATAGTAATATCTATATCTAGTGATACTAGACTTTAGTCTATATAAATTATATCTCAAGAGTCAAGACCTCTCTACACTAGACTAGATCTAGACCTACCTACTTACCTAGCCCTAGCCTAGGCTAGTGTTAAGTGTATCGACTATGAATCATAGATACATCTTTTACAAACACACACCTATTCTAATAATAATAAACGGTATTTACATACATATATCTATTTGTAGTTCGTAGTTTCTAGTATATCATAAGACGATAGTATATTCGTGCGTAAGTCAGCTAATTAGTGAACAAACTTTAGAATACTGAAAACCTTCCTAGCATTTGCTTGTCAAAATAAATATGGCCGATATACTACAGCGACATCTAGCGAATGGTGATGAACACGACCCGTCATTAAACACCAATAATTTGATATACCCAGGCTGCTATTCCTGTTAATTAAAAGTATCATGGTAGTAATTTCACTATGAAGTGTAATTGAACAGCGACCAAAAATAGATTAGGGTGATTAGGAAGGTGCAAATTATATTTGCATCTCCATTTTCTTTAAAATTTGAGTAAATGTTACTGCATTTTCTTCATTTGCGATTTTGCTTGGTTTCCGTTTTTGGCTGTACAAGACACTTGTCAGACCCCACTTGGAATATGGAAACATTGTTTGGCATCCACACTATCAGATGGGTAAATTGGCAGTGGAAAAGGTTCAGCATCGAGCAACAGAGTTAGGGCCACACCTGAAGCATCTGTCCTATGAACAGCGGCTAGTTGCCCTGAGGCTCCCATCACTATTGTTTAGAAGACGGCGAAGGGACATACAGATGTACAATATCATGAGTGGGATAGACAGACTTGACCCAAGAGCATTCCTCAACAGAGCACTCAATAAACGAACCAGAGGTCATAGTCAGAGGTTATTCGTGGAGCGCTGTCGACTTGAAATTAAAAAAACTCATTCAGCCAGCGAGTGGTTCAGGACTGGAACTCATTATCAGATCATGTTGCCACAGACCCTACCCTAAATTCTTTTAAGTCTAGACTCGACAAGCACCGTAAAGACGACATGTACACGACGCCATAGACTATATAACAACAAACCACAAAATTAGTCAAGACCGGTATACCCGACAGGCAATAGCCTTTTATTCCGTTCTCTGCTATATTGGTAATAATATGTATTTCGGTGCATGGACAAATGTCTACCGGACAAATGCTCAATGGACAAATGCTCACCAATAAAATGGGAGATTGGAAAAAGAAAAAAAATATTAAACTAAAGAAAACATTGAAATAAAACATTTTTTTCCTTTGTTTAGGTTTCCATTTTAATATACTGTAATTTTTGGGGCTTTAAAATATTAATGTATAATGTCAAAATTTTCTATTATATTCCCAATACTACCACCAATATTTTTGTCAACTGATTATCAATCAAAGCAATACATTTTCAATTAAAGTTCTTTTCTATAGAATTTAGCTGAAGCTTTTAGAGGCCATGTAAATCAAATGCAACGAACTTGAACTAGAAGATCAAAGCTAGTTCTTTTATGATGAAAATTAATTCCTTTATTGAAAGGGGGGGGGGAGTTTTCTCAATCACTCAAACATAGAGGCTGTGCCGAATAAGCGACAGCCTGGAGATTCGCTCATGTCATGTACACGACCATTCTGTCGATGACGCCACCGTTAGTGTAGCCAAGGCATGCGCCAACATGAATGAACCAGCCAAGAGATCTAAGTCATCCCCAACACAAATTTTCTTAGCCAGATTCTTCTGGATTTTTTCAATGATGTGCATGCTAACATCGGCAGCATAGACAGCTGTAAACGTCACATCAGACGTCAAAAGCGTACCTAGTGTTCTCCTGCTGATCCCTGAAGTTTGTGTGTATATATATATATATATATATATATATATATATATATATACATTACAAAACCAACAAATAAATATTGTCGTTTATTTATTTTTTCATCTATTTTTTTCTTTCTTTAATTATCTTTTCTTTGCGGTCCAATCTCCCAATTTATTGATCATCTTGTCCGAATGGCAGTTGTCCTACTTTCATGTATTTCTTCTATTGTGCTATCACAGTTTAAATTTGGCATTAGTATATGGTTTACGCTGCGTCGTAAATACAAATATTTTGAACCTGGTTTTAAAAGAATTCGCGCGCGCACGCACACACACACGCACACACACACATACACGGCTGTCACTCTATACAATACATGCCACGGGATCGTGTGAAACTCCTTGCAGCACCACATCTAGCCGTGTACTTCTAACCTGTCACGACACAGTTAGAAGTACATCCATGTGTCTTTCTATTATCACCTTAGATTAGTAATATAACTGAGAAATATTGATGTGCCACAGAATTTTTGGTGGCATGTCTCAAAGCAAATTATAATATATGTTATTATAGTTTATTATATGTTACTCCTTTCGAACGTAATGCTGCTGCCTCGTTGACTGCATATGAGATCACTAATAAACAAAGCTTTATATATATATATATATATATATATATATATATATATACAAACACACACACACACACACACATATATATATATATATATATATATATATATATATATGGGTCATTCTTTTATTGTGGTATCATTTCACATTACAAAACCAACAAAGATGTTGTGTTTTAATCAGTGTTTATTTTGTTTAAATAAAGAAATACAATATCTAACAATCAGAAAACCATAACTTGCTATGCTAAATTACAAATATATTTCGTGTTAAGTCTACTTATAACTTGATCGTAGCAGACAATGTGTCATTGGTGTTACTGGACATGAGCTATCCATATGCAATAGTAGCGGATTATAGTATATTAAGATTGATTTGATAACATTGTAGTAAATGTGTCTTTACTGAAATATCAGGGATTTATTTAAGAGGAAAATGTTTTTGCCAGTTTTGTTCCCTATTTTATGGGGTAACCTTGCTATCAATCAACCTAGTCAGGTGAAATTTTGAGATTTGGAGACCTAACCAAATTTAACATTGAAGTATATGAGGTAGCTTTATGCATAACAAATCAACTTCAGCACCAGTGATATAACATTTACACTAATTAGGTAACAATAGTGTGTAACACCAATGACATTGCGATAACATCAAAAACGATATGGTATCAGCAGTTACACATCCTATCTGTAAAATGTCTGAGTATTTACGACTTAGTGCAGGCTGCTGATTCCTCTAGGATACAGGGAATAATTGGTATGAACTCTTCACAACCAAGTGATTTACCCACTTATTCAATGTATGTTTGGAATTGCTTCTCAATATTAGCCCATATTCGTCGTTCTACCTGATAAAACCGTGATCGTTCGGTTTCCTGCTGGGGTTCAGGTATGAGGCAGGTTACATCACCATCGGTGTACCAGTTGATATCCTTTTTAGGGCTAGGCCAGCAAATTTTGTTTCGTCCCAAAGATTTCATGCAACTGACTTCGACTTCCCCTTCGTCCACGTTAAGAATCTCGCCTGGATATGGTATTTGATCATAAATGACTACACAAAATCTGCCAATATCAGGTTCACTGAGAAAGTCTGGCATTTGGAGTGTGTCGGTTTCATTTAGGGAACTATGAGAAGTTTTTATCTGTTTTTCTGCCAGAGTGTTGTCTGTGGTGGGATTCTGGGTTTGTGCCTGCCCGATGGTGTCCATCATGTCTGTGCCGACGTTCTGGACTGTGTATAAAGCAAGATTTACAGCAGCCTCAATCACAAATTGAGCAGGTTCATAGTAGGGACAATTCATCTTTCCATTCACACCACACACACAACTGACATCTCTATAGGTCAACTTACCAGGAAAAAGGCAAATGACTTGGTGCATTTCCATTGTACACTTAATGGTTGGCAAGAGACCAATTCTTTTCTACCTCGACACATTCGATGTAGAAAAGCTTCAAAGACGTGTTTTTCCAAAAGCAAAATGTCATGGAGGATCCTTGCATCACATATATCCTTGCCAAGGCGCATCAATTTGGTAGCGTTACGCTTTATTGCACCACCAACACCATCTGGGGATCGTTTCCCGTGTCTGGCCTCAAAGAAGTGCCATGATAAGGCACGAAATCCAAGGATGAAAGATTGAGGTGCCATGTAGAAAAAGCTGCCCTTCTGTTTATAATTGCAGCAATGGACATTTTACTGTTATATAGTGTTTTTAGTATATCTGTCTTGGAAGATCATGAATTTGTACATAAATTATTAATATAACGCCCTTATGGCTTTTGAATTATAGGCAATCTGAAAACATTTAACCGTGACTATTATATCAAACGAAATATATAACATGCTGCTTGCTAATTATGTAAACTTAAACAAATACATATATACGTGTGTTCATATAATCACATATAATATACTATATATAGTTATGGATGAAATTATATACAAAATCTCCCATTTAATTATAACCTCAGAGATGGAAAACTATGGAATTGTTAAAATGGCCATGCAATGTCAGCTAATGTAACAAGTTTGTATTCTTATGTCTTCATATGAGTAGTTTCTGAAGGCAGGTCTACATGGCCTCTATATCCAGATCGTTGTCTTCTGCGATTAGTTTACTTTTATCACGACTGAAGTAGGATTGCCAAAAATCACGATTTAAAAAAATCTTATTTTATTGTATTTAAATTAGATTTTTTCATTTAAATCGATTTATTAGACTCAATAATCCCCTATAATTGCATAGAACAGATGTGACATCACATGTGAGATCATCCCAAATTCATCCATTTTACCACATTGAAGCAGAGTGGCTTCGCTTGACACCTTCTATTGTGTTGGTATCCCCAAATCATCCCAACCATAGATTTCGGGGAATTGTCACTGAACTGTATCAAATGAAACATAATAAAAATAAATAAAAATACATTATATTTTGTAAAGATTTAAATCATGATTACTATATGTGACTCGTGATCAAAATGGATTGTTTGGTCAGTCCAGAATCTATCTAATCGACGCTCAAAAGACATAACTCTTGAGACTTTTACAACTTAATCTGGAAGACTGTTCCAAGAATCAACCACACGTTCCAAGAATCAATCACATGTTCTAAGAACCAATCTATTGTATTTATATATATATATATATATATATATATATATATATATATATATATATATATATATATATATATATAATAAACTTTATAAACACACTTTGAGATATGTGCTTTATATTGTAGTCTTCTTATATACAAATATATTTTATATTTAGCTATCCGAAGATATTTTTCCAACTATTCACAAACTAATATTTCAGTATAAATGTATATGTACTATATAATTTATACCTATTTATATATATTACGCAAATGTGTTTGTATTATTATTATTATTATTATTATTATATTGTTGTTGTTGTTGTTGTTATTGTTAATTGTCGTTGGTGCTGTTGTTTCAGTACATTTTTTATCAGGAGGATGTCTTCAAAACAATCATTGTGTTTCTGACATTCTACTTTTTAGTATTTAACTGCGTCTGATGTTGTCCTTTCAATGTCATGTTTATGGCATTCCCTTTCATAAACACATATTAGGTAATTTAACATTATAAAATGGAGCATATACTGTAGCCAGTTGTGTCATACTTAGATGTGTAACCATTTTTAAACTTCGACTACAGTCAACTTGGTCTGAGTTCACCAGTTAGGATAAACATTTTACGGGCACCTGAAGATGAAACGGTGGTTTAAGATAATAAATTTAGTACGGCATATATCAATCTGTGATTTGACATACACTTCATAAAAATATAATTATATTCATATAACATTTTGATTATTTGATTATGTATTATCTTTGAACGGTTATTTCGGTCTGAGCCGACTTATTTAGACTGCTGTGATTGGGAAGAGACTGGTCAACAATAGTCGGTATTTAGTATGCTGTTCCAATAAATTGTATAAACGTTCGCTGAAAATGCTTGGATATTTCGCATTGTATATATACACAGTATTTTAATCAAGATCATTTAGACTTGTGGGTGAATGTTTCAGGATTCTAACCAAGTTCCATATAGAACCATACACTCCGGCGAACGGTATATACGGTAATTAATATCTACAATATTTCACTGTATCCCATATGACGGACCATTTGATGGCAGACTACGTAAAATATGATTTGTAGAAGTGGCAAGGTCAGGCTGGCTGGATGGCTCGGTATAGCTGTCTAGCTGGGTAGTTGGCTGACTGACTGGGTGGCTAGCTGACTAACTGGGTGGCTAACTGACTGGGTGTTTGGCTGGGTGGGTGGCGGCTGATTAGTGGCTTGTTGGCTAACTGGGTGGCTAGATAGCTGACTGCCTCGGTGGCTAGCTGACCAGGATCTATCCCAGTAAATATCTGAAGATCATATATCATTTCACAAAAGAGTGAATTTTGACTTTCACTTTCCGTGTTGGTACTCAACTTAAAAGACGTTTGATCTGTAGTATTTAATATATTTATAGTTTCAATGTAATTAATTTATATGATCGAAAGCATATATATATATACTTACCAAAAGGTGTGAGGG